>CM042159.1:2870896-2883396 GCA_023376005.1 Doryteuthis pealeii
TTCCAATTATTAGAAAAAAACTATTATATATATAACTATACTAAAACTTTTGGTAAATCCTTGCAGTGAGAAAGAAACCCAGAAATAGTTTGATTGTAAAAATATATTACCACATCACCGGAGAAAAAAGTTCGGGGAAAAAAAGAAAAGACCAAATTAATCATACAAACCAAAAATAACTATTAAAAACGATCATAGTTTAAGAAAAAATAAATGTCAGTGGAATGGTAGAAAGCCTAATTTAAATGGGAATGAGATGGTGGATTCAAATATGGGTCAATTAAAATAAGATCAGAGTTTTTAAAAAAAAGAAATTGTTCAGTTTAGTAGAAGCCTAATAGCAAATGAATATATGGTTGGATCAAATATGGGTAAAATTAAAATAAGATCAGCAGTTTTTTTTAAAAAAAAAAAGAAATTGTTCAGTGGAATGGAGAAAGCCTAATAAGAGAGCAAATGGAATTAGATGGTTGGATCAATATGGGTCAAATTTAAAATAAATCAGAGTTTTTTTTTTAAATAAATTGTTCAATGAACCCTAATAGCAATGGGAATTAGATGGTTTGGATAAATATGGGTCAAAAAAAGAAGATCAGAGTTTTTCTAAAAAAAAAAAAAGAGATTCTTCAGTGGAATGGTAGAAAGCAATAGTCAAATGGGAATTAGATGTTGGATCAAATATGGGTCATTAAAATCAAGATCAGAGTTTTTTTTTAAATAAATTGTCAGTGGAAACCCTAATAGCAAATAGGAATTAGATGGTTTGGATCAATATGCGGTCATTAAATAAGATCAGAGTTTTTTTTTTTAAATAAATTGTCAGTGGAAACCCTAATAGAAATGGGAATTAGATGGTTGATTCAAAGATGCGGTCAAATTAAATAAGATCAGAGTTTAAAAAAAAAAGAAATGTTCAGTGGAATGTAGAAAGCCAATATTAAATCGGAATGGAATGCGGTGGATCAAATATGCGTTAAAATTAAAATAAGACAAAGTTTTTAAAAAAAAGAAATTGTTCAGTGGAATGGGTAGAAAGCCTAATAGCAAATGGGAATTAGATGGTTGGATCAAAATGGTCAAATTAAAAAATAAGATCAGAGCTTTTTTTTTTTAAATAATTGGGTTCAGTGGAAACCTAATAGCAAATGGGAATTAGATGGTTTGGATCAAATATGGGTCAAATTAAAAGAGATCAGAGTTTAAAAAAAAAAAGAGATTCTTCAGTGGAATGGTAGAAGCCAATAGCAAATGGGAATTAGAGGTTGGATCAAATATGGCGTCAAATTAAAATAAGATTCAGTTTTTTTTTTATTAAATTTGTTCAGTGGAAACCCTAATTAGCAAATAGGACATTAGATGGTTTGGATCAAATATGGGTAAAGTAAAAGAAGTCAGAGTTTTTTTTTAAAAAAAGAGATTGTTCAGTGGAATGGTAGGAAAAGCCTAATAGCAAATGGGAATTAATGGTTGGATCAAAATATGGGTTCAAATTAAAAAAAGATCAGAGTTTTAAAAAAAGAAATTGTTCAGTGTTATGTAGAAAGCCTAATAGCAAATGGGAATTAGATGGTGGATCAAGATATGGGTCAAAGTAAAATAAGTCAGAGTTTTAAAAAAAAAGAAATGTTCAGCGGAATGTAGAAAGCCTAATAGCAAATGGGAATAGATGGTTGGTCATATGGCGTCAAATTAAAATAAGATCAGAGTTTTTTTTTTTTAAATAAATTTGTTCAGTGGAAACCCTAATAGCAAATGGGAATTAGATGGTTGGATCAAATATGGGGTCAAATTAAAAGAAGATCAGAGGTTAAAAAAAAAAAGAGATTCTTCAGTGGAATGGTAGAAAGCCTAATAGCAAATGGAATTAGATGCTTTGGATCAAATATGGGTCAAATTAAAATAAGATCAGAGTTTTTTTTTTAATAAATTGTTCAGTGGGAACCCTAATAGCAAAATAGGAATTAGATGGTTTGGATCAAATATGGTCAAATTAAAAATAAAGATCAGAGTTTTTTTTTTTAAATAAATTGTTCAGTGGAAACCTAATAGCAAATGGGAATTAGATGGTTGGATCAAAATATGGTCAAATTAAATAAGATCAAGAGTTTAAAAAAAAGAAATGTTCAGTGGAATGGTAGAAAGCCTTAATATTAAATGGGAATGAGATGGTTGGATCAAATATGGTAAAATAAATAAGATCAGAGTTTTTTTTAAAAAAGAAATTGTTCAGTGGAATGGTAGAAAGCCTAATAGCAAATGGGAATTAGATGGTTGGATCAAATATGGGTTCAAAATTAAAATAAGATCAGAGCTTTTAAAAAAAAAAAGAAAATTGTTCAGTGGAAATGGTAGAAAACCTAATATTAAATGGGAATTAGATGGTTGATCAAATTATGGTCAAATTAAAATAAGATCAGAGTTTTAAAAAAAAGAAATGTTCAGTTGGAAATGGTAGAAAGCCTAATATTAAATGGGAATGAGATGGCTGGATCATATATGGGTCAAATTAAAATAAGATCAGAGTTTTAAAAAAAAGAAATTGTTCAGTGGAATTGTAGAAAGCTAATATAAATGGGAATGAGATGGTTGGATCATATATGGTCAAATTAAATAAGATCAGAGTTTTAAAAAAAAAAGAAATTGTTCAGTGGAATGGTAGAAAGCCTAATAGCAATGGGAATTAGATGGTGGATCAAATATGGGTCAAATTAAAATAAGATCAGAGTTAAAAAAAAAAGAAATTGTTCAGTGGAATGGTAGAAAGCCTATATTAAATGGGAATGAATGGTTGGATCATATATGGGTCAAATTAAAATAAAATCAGAGTTTTAAAAAAAAGAAATTGTTCAGTGGATGGTAGAAAGCCTAAATAGCAAATGGAATAGATGGTTGATCAAATATGGTCAAATTAAAATAAGATCAGAGTTTTAAAAAAAAAGAAATTGTTCAGTGGAATGGTAGAAAGCCTAATATAAATGGGAATTAGATGGTTGGATCAAATATGGGTCAAAAAATAAAGATCAGAGTTTTAAAAAAAAGAAATTGTTCAGTGGAATGGTAGAAACCTAATATTAAATGGGAATGAGATGGTTGGATCAAATATGGGTCAAATTAAAATAAGATCAGAGTTTTAAAAAAAAAGAAATTGTTCAGTGAATGGTAGAAGCCTAATTTAAATGGGATGAGATGGTTGGATCAAAATATGGGTCAATTAAAATAAGATCAGAGTTTAAAAAAAAAAAAAGAAGAGATTCTCAGTGGAATGGTAGAAAGCCTAATAGCAAATGGGAATTAGATGGTGGATCAAATATGGGTCCAAATTAAAATAAGATCAGAGTTTTTTTTATTAAATTGTTCAGTGAAACCCTAATAGCAAATAGGAATTAAGATGGTTTGGATCAAATATGGGTCAAATTAAAGAAGATCAGAGTTTTTTTTTTTAAAAAAGAGATTGTTCAGTGCGAATGGTAGAAAGCTAATAAGCAAATGGGAATTAGATGGTTTGGAATCAAATATGCGGTAAAATTAAATAAGATCAGAGTTTTAAAAAAAGAAAATGTTCCAGTGGTATGGTAGAAGCCTAATAGCAAATGGGAATTAGATGGTTGGATCAATATGGTCAAATTAAAATAAGATCAGAGTTTTTTTAAAAAAAAAGAAATTGTTCAGCGGAATGGTAGAAAAGCCTAATAGCAAATGGAATTAGAGGTTGGATCAAATATGGGTCAAATTAAAATAGATCAGAGTTTTTTTTTTTTAAATAAATTGTTCAGTGAAACCCTAATAGCAAAGGGAATTAGATGGTTTGGATCAAATATGGTCAAATTAAAAGAAGATCAGAGTTTTAAAAAAAAAAAGAAGATTCTCAGTGGAATGGTAGAAAGCCATAATAGCAAATGGGAATTAGATGGTTGATCAAATATGGTCAAATTAAAATAATCAGAGTTTTTTTTTTAAATAAATTGTTCAGTGGAAACCTAATAGCAAATAGGAATTAGATGGTTTGGATCAAATAGGGTCAAATTAAAATAAGATCAGAGTTTTTTTTTTTAAATAAAATTGTTCAGTGGAAACCCTAATATCAAATGGAATTAGATGGTTGGATCAAATATGGGGTCAAATTAAAATAAGATCAGAGTTTAAAAAAAAGAAATGGTTCAGTGGAATGGTAGAAAGCCTAATATTAAATTGGAATGAGATGGTTGGATCAAATATGGGTAAAATTAAAAATAAGATCAGAGTTTTTTTTTAAAAAAAGAAATTGTTCAGTGGAATGTAGAAAGCCTAATTAGCAAAATGGGAATAGATGGTGGGATCAAAATGGGTCAATTCAAAATAACTCTCTCAAAGAAATTTGTTCAGTGAAATGTAGAAAGCCTAATATTAAATGGAAGGTTAGATGGTTGACAAATAGGGTCAATTAAAAAAGATCAGAGTTCTTAAAAAAAGACAAGTGATTTCAGTGGAATGTAGAAAGCCTAATATTAAATGGGAAGAGATGGCTGGATCATATGATGGGTCAATTAAAATAGATCAGAGTTTAAAAAAAAGAAAGTTCAGTGGAATGGTAGAAGCCTAATTATTAAGTGGGAAGGAGATGGTTGGATCATATATGGCAAATTAAAATAAGATCAGAGTTTAAAAAAAAAAAAGAAATTGTTCAGTGAATGGTAGAAAGCCTTAATAGCAAATGGGAATTAGATGGATGGATCAAATATGGGTCAATTAAAATAGATCAGAGTTTAAAAAAAGAATTGTTCAGTGGAATGGTAGAAAGCCTAATATAAATGGGAATGAGATGCGTTTGGATCATATTATGGTCAAATTAAAATAAAACAGAGTTTAAAAAAAAAAAGAAATTGTTCATGGAATGGTAGAAGCCTAATAGCAAATGCGAATAGATGTTGGATCAAATATGGGTCAAATTAAAATAAGATCAGAGTTTTAAAAAAAAGAAATTGTTCAGGGGAAATGGTAGAAAGCCTATATTAAATGGGAATTAGATGCGTTGGATCCAAATATGGTCAAATTAAAATAAGATCAGAGTTTTAAAAAAAAGAAATTGTTCAGTGGAATGGTAGAAAAGGCCTAATATTTATGTAATGAGAATGTTGGATCAAATATGGGCTCAATTAAAATAAGATCAGGGTTTAAAAAAAAGGAAATTGTTCAGTGGAATGTAGAAAGCCAATATTAAATGGAATTGAGATGGTTGGGATCAAATATGGGTCAAATTAAAATAAGATCAGAGGTTTAAAAAAAAAGAAAATTGTTCCAGTGGAATGGTAGAAAGCCTAATAGCAAATGGGACATTAGATGGTTGGATCAAATATGCGGTCAAATGTAAATTAAGATTGGCTTTCTACCATTCCATGACACAATTTCTTTTTTTTTAAAACTCTGATCTGATTTTAATTGCCCATATTTGATCCAACCAATCTATTCCATTTGCTATGAGGGCTTTCTAACCATTCCATCGGGAACCAATTTCTTTTTTTTTAAACTCTGATCTTTATTTTAATTTGACCCCATAGTTTGATCCAACCATCTCATTCCCATTTATATATAGGCTTTCTTTACCATTCCACTTGAACAATTCTTTTTTTGTTAAAACTCTGATCTTATTTTTAATTGACCAATTGATTCCAACCATCTCTTCCATTAATATTAGGCTTATCTAACCATTCCACTGAAACAATTTTCTTTTTTTTAAAACTCTGATCTTATTTTTTAATTTGACCCATATTTATCCCCAACCATCTAATTCCCCATTTAATATTAGGCTTTCTACATTTCACTGAACAAATTTTTTTTTTTTTTAAACCCTGATCTTATTTAATTTGACCCATATTGATCCACCATCTAATTCCATTTGCTATTAGGCTTTCTACCACCACTGAACAATTTCTTTTTTTTTTAAACTCTGATTTTATTTAATTTGGACCCATATATGATCAACCATCTCATTCCCAATTTATATATTAGGCTTTTTCTACCATTCCACTGAACAATTTCTTTTTTCTTTTTGTTAAACTCTGATTTTATTTTAATTTGACCCATATTTGATCCAACCATTCTTAATTCCATTTGCATTAGGGGCTCTACCATTCCACTGAACAATTTCTTTTTTTTTTTTTTAAACTCTGATCTTATTTTTAATTTGCAATATGATTCCAACCATTCTCATTCCCATTTAAAATATTAGGCTTCTACCATTCCCCACTGAACAAATTTCTTTTTTAACTCTGTCTTATTTTAATTACCCATTATGATCCAGCCATCTCATTCCCATTTAATATTAGCTTTCTCCATTCCACGAACAATGTCTTTTTTTAAAAACTCTTGATCTTATTTTAATTTGCCCATATTTGATCCAACCATTAATTCCCATTTTAATATATAGGCTTTCTACCATTTCCACTGAACAATTTCTTTTTTTTAAATCTGATCTTATTTTAATTTGACCCATATTTGATCCAACCATCTAATTCCCATTTGCCTATTTAGCTTTCTACATTCCACTGAACAATTTCTTTTTTAAAAAAAAAAACTCTGATCTTTATTTTTAATTGCCATATTTGATCCAAACGCGTGTCATCCCTTTAATATTAGGGCTTTCTACCATTCCACTGGAACAATTTCTTTTTTTTTTAAACTCTGATCTGATTTGTTATTTGACCCATATTTGAATCCAACCATCTAAAATTCCCATTTGCTATTAGGGTTTTCCACTGAACAATTTATTTAAAAAAAAAAAACTCTGAATCTTATTTTAATTTGACCCATATTTTGATCCAAACCATCATTCCTATTTGCTATTAGGTTTCACTGAACAATTATTTAAAAAAAAAACTCTGATCTTTATATTAATTTGACCCATATTTGATCCCAACCATCTAATTCCCATGTGCTATTAGGCTTTCTACCATTCCACTGAAGAATCTCTTTTTTTTTTTTTAAACTCTGACTTTCTTTTAATGACCCATATTGATCCAAAAACCATCTATCCCATTGTTGCTATAGGGTTCCACTGAACAATTATTTAAAAAAAAAAACTCTGATCTTATTTTAATTTGACCCATATTTGATCCAACCATCTAATTCCCATTTCTATTAGGCTTTCTACCATTCGCTGAACAATTTTCTTTTTTTTTTAAAAAACTCGATCTTATTTTAATTTGACCCATATTTGATCCAACCATTCTAATTCCCATTTGCTATTAGGCTTCTTACCATAACACTGAACAATTTTCTTTTTTTTAAAACTCTGATCTTATTTAATTTTACCCATATTTGATCCAACCATCTAATTCCCATTTGCTATTAGCTTTCTACCATTCACGTAACAATCTCTTGTTTTTAAAAAAAAAACTCTGATCTTCTTTAATTTGACCCATATTGATCCAAACCATCTAATTCCTATTTTGCTATTAGGGTTTCACTGAACAATTTAATAAAAAAAAAAACTCTGATCTATTTTAATTTGACCCATATTTGATCCAACCATCTAATGCCCATTTGCTATTAGGCTCTTCTACCATTCCACTGAAGAATCTCTTTTTTTTTTTTAAACTCTGATCTTATTTTAATTTGACCATATTTGATCCAACCATCTCATTCCCATTAATATTAGGCTTTCTACCATTCACTGAACAATTTCTTTTTTTTTAAACTCTGATCTTATTTTTAATTTGACCCATATTTGATCCAACCATCTCATTCCCATTTAATATTAGGCTTTCTACCATTCCACTGAACAATTTCTTTTTTTTAAAACTCTGATCTTATTTTAATTTGACCCATATTTGATCCAACCATCTAATTCCCATTTAATATTAGGCTTTCTACCTTTCCACTGAACACATTTCTTTTTTTTAAAACTCTGATCTTATTTTAATTTGGACCCATATTTGATCCAACCATCTAATTCCCATTTGCTATTAGGCTTTTCTACCATTGCCACTGAACAATTTCTTTTTTTTAAACTCTGATTTTATTTTAATTTGACCATATATGATCCAACCATCTCATTCCATTTAATATTAGGCTTTCTACCATTTCCACTGTAACAATTTCTTTTTTTTTTTAAACTCTGATCTTATTTTTAATTTGACCCATATTTGATCCAACCCATCTAATTCCCATTTGCTATTTAGGCTTCTACCATTCCACTGAACAATTTCTTTTTTTTTTTAACTCGATCTTATTTTAATTTGACCCATATATGATCCAACCATCTCATTCCCATTTATATTAGGGCTTTCTACCATTCCACTGAACAATTTCTTTTTTTTTAAACTCTGATCTTTATTTTAATTTGACCCATATATGATCCAGCCATCTCTTCCCATTTAATATTAGGCTTTCTACCATTTCCACTGAACAATTTCTTTTTTTTAAAAACTCTGATCTTATTTTAATTTGACCCATATTTGATCCAACCATCTAATTCCCATTTAATATAGGCTTTCTACCATTTCCACTGAACAATTTCTTTTTTTTTTTAAACTCTGATCTTATTTTAATTTGACCCATATTTGATCCAACCATCTAATTCCATTTGCTATTAGGCTTTCTACCATTCCACTGAAACAATTTCTTTTTTAAAAAAAAACTCTGATCTTATTTTAATTTTACCCATATTTGATCCAACCATCTCATTCCCATTTAATATTAGGCTTTCTACCATTCCACTGAACAATTTCTTTTTTTTTAAAACTCTGATCTTATTTTAATTTGACCCATATTTGATCCAACCATCTAATTCCCATTTGCTATTAGGGTTTCCACTGAACAATTTATTTAAAAAAAAAAACTCTGATCTTATTTTAATTGACCCATATTTGATCCAAACCATCTAATTCCTATTTGCTATTAGGGTTTCACTGAACAATTTATTTAAAAAAAAAACTCTGATCTTATTTTAATTTGACCCATATTTGATCCAACCATCTAATTCCCATTTGCTATTAGGCTTTCTACCATTCCACTGAAGAATCTCTTTTTTTTTTTTTAAACTCTGATCTTCTTTTAATTTGACCCATATTTGATCCAAACCATCTAATTCCCATTTGCTATTAGGGTTTCCACTGAACAATTTTTTTTTAAAAAAACTCTGATCTTATTTTAATTTGACCCATATTTGATCCAACCATCTAATTCCCATTTGCTATTAGGCTTTCTACCATTCCGCTGAACAATTTCTTTTTTTTTAAAAAACTCTGATCTTTTTTAATTTGACCCATATTTGATCCAACCATCTAATTCCCATTTGCTATTAGGCTTTCTACCATATGAACAAATTTCTTTTTTTTAAAACTCTGATCTTATTTTAATTTGACCCAATTTGATCCAAACATCTAATTCCCATTTGCTTTAGGCTTTCTACCATTCCACTGAACAATTTTTAAAAAAAAACTCTGATCTTTTTTAATTTGACCCAATTTGATCCAAACCATCTAATTCCTATTTGCTATTAGGTTTCCACTGAACAATTTTCTTGATCTTATTTTAATTTGACCCATATTTGATCCAACCATCTAATTCCCATTTGCTATTAGGCTTTCTCCATTCACTGAAGAATCTTTTTTTTTTTAAACTCTGATCTTCTTTTTAATTTGACCCATATTTGATCCAAACCATCTAATTCCCATTTGCTATTAGGGTTTCCACTGAACAATTTATTTAAAAAAAAAAACTCTGATCTTATTTTAATTTGACCCATATTTTGATCCAACCATCTAATTCCCATTTGCTATTAGGCTTTCTACCATTCCACTGAACAATTTTTTTTTTAAAAAAAAACTCTGATCTTATTTTAATTTACCCATATTTGATCCAACCATCTCATTCCCATTTAATATTAGGCTTTCTACCATTCCACTGAACAATTTCTTTTTTTTTTAAAACTCTGATCTTATTTTAATTTGACCCATATTTGATCCAACCATCTAATTCCCATTTGCTATTAGGGTTTCCACTGAACAATTTATTTAAAAAAAAAAACTCTGATCTTATTTTAATTTGACCCATATTTGATCCAAACCATCTAATTCCTATTTGCTATTAGGGTTTCCACTGAACAATTTATTTAAAAAAAAAACTCTGATCTTATTTTAATTTGACCCATATTTGATCCAACCATCTAATTCCCATTTGCTATTAGGCTTTCTACCATTCCACTGAAGAATTTTTTTTTTTTTAAAACTCTGATCTTCTTTTAATTTGACCCATATTTGATCCAACCATCTAATTCCCATTTGCTATTAGGGTTTCCATTGAACAATTTATTTAAAAAAAAAAACTCTGATCTTATTTTAATTTGACCCATATTTGATCCAACATCTAATTCCCATTTGCTATTAGGCTTTCTACCATTCCACTGAACAATTTCTTTTTTTTAAAAAAAACTCTGATCTTATTTTAATTTTACCCATATTTGATCCAACCATCTAATTCCCATTTGCTATTAGGCTTTCTACCATAACACTGAACAATTTCTTTTTTTTAAAAACTCTGATCTTATTTTAATTTGACCCATATTTGATCCAACCATCTCATTCCCATTTAATATTAGGCTTTCTACCATTCCACTGAACAATTTATTTTTTCTTAAACTATGATCTTATTTTAATAGATTATTTTTGGTTTGTATGATTATCTTGGTCTTTTCTTTTTTTCCCCGAAATTTTTTCTCCCCGGTGATGTTTGGTAATATATTTTTACAATCAAACTATTTCCTGGGTTTTTTCTCACTGCAAGGATTTACCAAGAAGTTTAGTATATTATATATATATATAGTTTTTTCTAATATTGGAAAATTGAAAACAAAGTACTTGATTACAGGTGTAAGAACTATATATATTTGTTATAGGGTAAAATACATTTAATGTGTTACTGTTACCATTGGTTTCAAAGCAACATTTTAGCCATAAAAAAACTCTTCACAGCTGCGTTGTCTTGACAATAAGTGGCTTACACGCTGCTTTGAAACCATTGGTAACAGTCGGAGCTTAAATGTATTGTACCCTATAACAAAGAATAATTGTAATATAGTATATATATTTTTATCTTCTATTAAACATTTTAACTTCAAACTTCATTGAGTTTTTCTCATTGATGTTGAAACTTTTAGTTTTAAAAATAAAATTTATTTTATTTGTAATCTAAAATATGCATTTTTATACAAATTTTAAAAGACATTTCGGCCCAGAACACAAGCATTGCTTGAGCCTCTCATGCCAAATGGTTAAATATTCCTTCTTTCTTTCATAAATATAGTTGCTCTTGAGGAATACCATTTTTATAAATGGTTGAAACAGATATCTGTCAGCATACTACTATTATCACTTGTTTTTTCTATCTATTTTCAATCATATATATATATATATATATATATATATATATATATTATATATATATTATATATATATATATATATAGTTGAATTTCAAATCATTTAAGGAGGAAAATTGAAAGAGTTGATTTGCCAATAAGATCAAGATTAGTCCAAACAAATAGCGAATTAATAAAGAACAACCCCTCCTCCCCCCACAATGAATTTCAAAACATTTATCTCTGACTTACGTGCATAGCCAACAAGGTAGATGAGTCATTCCCTGGTCAGAATCTGCCTAAATTTATTATATGCAATGACACGGAATTTGTAGTTGACAAATTTGTTTAGGCTTGACAGCTGACACCAAATTGAGGTTTGTTTGGATTTGTACGCAATGTCTTCCTGCTGGAAATCCACAAGGTAATCTTGCCGAAATTGGACAATAAAACACAAATGTGGACAATTCCACATGTCTGGTCAGGGGGGGGGGGTTATGATGTTTCCTGAAAAATGGGACTCTCCTTAACTCTTTGCATGTTTTTATTATTATTTTTAAGTTAACATAGTTTAAGGGGGGAACTTAACGGAATAAAAAAGTGAAAAAAGAGAAAAATCGGACGAGCTGAAATTTTGACTGCCGGAAAAAGCTGATTAAGTTGAGATTATAATATTGAAAATAACTCAATATGTACTCAAGGATTTGGTTTAGAGGACAAAATAAGCTGTCAGAATTATCCTGAAGATCCCGTCAGTGAAACCTGAATATTAAATTTCTACTGCTGATTCTGTCACCTATATAATATAATATAATATATATAATAGTCGGACCTGTGGATATACCACATTATGATAATCTAATTATTACAAAATTTGATATGTTTACTTAAGAACTATTGCTAAATTGTTCAATATGTAAAATGTATAATAATCTTGATTTAACTCCCAGACTCTCTTTTTTTTTTTTTCCTTATTTTCATTTTATCTTAAGTTTGATTGAAACAGATTAACGTAATCACTTCTGCATGATGAATCCAAAAATGGTCCATGAGGTGTTGACACTCATACGAAATAATAATTCGGTGGATAAGCAACACCAGATAATCTTGATTTACATTTTTCCATTTCATCTTGGATGAATATGGATGGTCTCATTTTTAACCAG
>CM042159.1:2885896-2923396 GCA_023376005.1 Doryteuthis pealeii
TTGTTGCAGCTTACAATAGTAGTCACCACTTCTTCATGCCAGCTACCGTTTCCACAGACTCTGTTTCACCTCATTGCTCTTGTAAAACCACAGTTAATGTTACTCACACTTCGTCAGTAGTGATCACACTGAGAAAAATACAAACGTAAAATTTGACCTATTTTACAGACAATAGAAATATTTAAAATAATTTTTTTTTCTTAAAATTTGTAATTTACAGCAGATATTCTAGGAATGCCATCATTTTATTACATACAGTATTGCTCGTAATTTAAAAAAATAAAAAGTAAATTTTTTTTCTCATGAAAAGATAACAGTATTTTATTATTTCTAGTAGAACATTAAACTTTAAAAATGGATATTATTAGGTATTATTTCTTACCAAACTCTACAACATTGAAACTATGCAAACTAAAATATGATAATACAGTATATGAATACATTGCTTATATACAGGGTGTCCCAAAATAATGTGTACACTCTTTGATTCGTTATAACTTATTCAATTTATGTATTTTGACTTGTAAATAAGATTGATACAAGAGAAAAAATACATAAGAAAAAGAGTGTATACATTATTTTGGGACACAATGTATATATATTTATGCCATTTTATTTTTGGTTACTATCTAAATGCTGTAGAGTTTGGTAATTAACAATACCTAATAATATCTGTTTTTATCATATATCCCTATTACTATATAATAAGCATTATATATAATAATATAATAATGAATATATTATCACTTATTACCAAACTTACAACTTTTTGGTTTAATGGCATATCAAATTTCATGGGTTATTTATTGCAAAGGCCATTAATCCTTATTATTATTATTATTATATTATATTATTATTATATATAATGATTATTTTATAATGATATAACAATAAATATAATATTACTTATTACCAAACTTTCTTTTTCTTTGTTTAATGGCATATTAACTTTTATGGGTTATTTAATGCAAAGGACATTCATCATTATTATCATATAATGATTATTTTATGATAATATAACAATAAATATGATATTACTTATTACCAAACTTTCTACTTTTTGGTTTAATGGCATATCAACTTTCAGGGGTTATTTAATACAAAGGCCATTAATCATTATTATTATATAATGATTATTTTATAATGATATAACAATAAATATAATATTACTTATTAAAAACTTTCTTTTTTGTTTAATGCATATCAATTTGTGTGAGTTATTTAATGTAAACGCCATCACTATCATTATTATTATAAAATAATTATTAGATAATAAAATAATAATAAATATATCACTTATTACCAAACTTTCTACTTCTTGACTTACTGGCATATCAACTTTCATGGATTATTTAATGCCAGATCCACACCTGTAGAAGATCAGTAGTGGTACTGTTTAAACCATAGCTGGGGGATGAGGTATTTCATATAATTTCCTAGGCTTTTCATCAGAAAGTGAACTAGTGCAACTAGAGTTTCAATATTTTCAATATCATAGTTTCAATAAATGATTAAAAATAAAAATACTGATTTTTTTTAAGGCATGGCTAGCTGTAAGTGTAGGTGTTTAAACTAGACTAATGTTTAAAAAATATAAATGACTTACCAGTCATGTTAGATTTGGTATTGTAAGAGATATTAAACTCGGGGGATTTATAGTAATTGTTGTAATGCCAATTAAGGCTGATGTGAAAAAATGTTGTAGTTAATGGATTTTTATTGAAAGGTAGTTTATATAAAGAGTGATCTTTTTTTTGAATATCAGGCCTGGTTATTTTTGGTGGGGGGTCACCCTATATATATATATATATATATATACATATATACATATATATATATACATATACAGGGTGACCCCCCCAAAAAAAAAAACACGCCTGACTTTTTAAAAAAGTTTTTTTTTAATCATCCTGCACACACACACACGTACATATATATATATATATATATATATATATATATATATATATTAATTTAATATACCAAGCGTGTTGGTAGATCCTTGCGGAGAGAAAAAACCCGACAGAGAGTTTGATTGTAAAAATATACTACCAAACATCAACCAGGAAGAAAAAAATTTTTGAAAAAAGAAAAGACCAATATATTCGTACCAACAAAAAATAATCTATTGGTATAGTATTTGGCCAAAAGAAAAAACAATTTATATGTATATATATGTATATAAGATATATATATATTCATATAACCGCTAGGAGAAGCTAATTTGTAAAAAGTGCTCGATACCTAAGTAGAGCCAAGTAATAAGGATATCTACTGAGTCAGACGAACCTACTATTAGTTTCGCATAAAGCTCTTCAGGGCTAAAATCTGACTATTATTTAGAATTTAAAATTTCAGATTTTAGCCCTGAAGAGCTTTATGCGAAACTAATAGTAGGTTCGTCTGACTCAGTAGATATCCTTATATATATATATATATATACATATTGGTTAGGAGGTTAATTTAGAAGGCTATCACAATGCAGGTGTAAAGAAAAAATAATAATAAGGTAACAATGGTGTTGTGTGTTAACCTGTATTTAATTCTTGAATTTTCGAGATAATATCTCTTTTTCAAAAGATCATTGGAACTGAAGCAGTCTAGTTATGGCATTTCTTTTTAAATTCAAAAAGAAATGCCAAAACTAGTTCAGTTCCAGTGATCTTTTGAAAAAGAGATATTATCTCGAAAATTCAAGAATTAAATACAGGTTAACACACAGCACCATTGTTACCGTATTATTATTTTTCTTTACACCTGCATGGGGATAGCCTTCTAAATCAACCTCCTAACCAATATATACACAATGCTTCAAGCAAATTATAAAAATCTCTTATATATATATATATATATATATATATATATATATTATTAACACAACAATATATTTTATAACACAACAAAAAAAATTTTATAAAGATTTTTTATCTCCTGCCATCTATAAAACATCCATCAATTTCTTCACCCCATAATACATCCTGATGAAGGTTTAAAGAAACCGAAACGTTTAAGTGTTGATAAAAAAAATTATCTTATTTTTGGAACACTTGTTTTTTCAAATTTCTTAATATTGTCGGATTTATTTCCATATTTACTCTCATATATATATATATAAATATATGAATAAAGATAAAAAATTAAAATATTTATTACGATGTTGCAGTCCAGAACGTAAGCCAGTACACCAGGATTGTGCGTTTTAGAAGAGGTATGAGCTTTGCTTTCTTCTCCCATTAGGTAGGGGGTCAGCAGGCAAGTAGGTATGAGTCTGTTCTTGGTCCTGTATGCCCCGCCCTGTCGGCAGGGGCATTAGAATGCTTCAACTGCACCTCTGCAGAGGGGTAAGACTCCCCCAATCGGGCTATCTGTTGGCCGTGGGTGGCGACCCGTGATGCTTAAGGATAGAACCCAGGTGGATGAGCAGTTCATGACTTGCAATAATCCACTTTGGCCCTTTCTTGAGCTAGACTGGCAGTTGGAGATGCCTCCTCCGATCAATCGGCTGGTCACGTAGAGCCCTAGCACCTATATGATTTTACCAACCCTATTGCCTTTATGGCAAGCCCCAACCCCTTTTTATCATATGGGTGCTAGAAGGTGGTGACTGAGGGTCTACATGTCCTGGGAATCACGTTAAACTCTATCTGATGGTGAGGTTCCAGTTTTGGAGATTTGGGAAATGTGGAGCACCCCTTAATCACCATTGCTCCTTGGTCCACTCTGACCTGGAGTGGTAGTACCTGTTAGGGTCCCATCTATGGGTTAAATAGAAAAACATGAGTTAATAAACAAAATTGTATTATCCATTGAGAATTGATTTATTTCAAAACTTTATCAGCATTAAATGACCCACTGAGATTGATATGCCGTAAAACAAAACAAACCAAACCTGTATGCCCATGTAGGTGACCTAGTTCTGGTAGGTCCAGAAAAGTCCAGAAAGTTTAGGATTTGTTGAAAAAGGAACTTTTTTCAATTGTGTTATAATTTGACATTTCAACTGTATGGGTGTGTGGAGTCTATATGCATAGTGATATGTTTTATTCACTTTGTGTAGACTATCGTCCAGACGTCATCCACTTAATGTTATCTTTATTTAATCAAAATGTATGTTTGTTGGGTTCTCTTACCAGGTGTTTTTTATATGTTTATTTGTTTTGCTGTTGTGTGGGTGTATCCAGTGGTTTAGTTTAGTTTCTTTGTTTCATTTCATATCAACCTTTATGGTTTATTTAATGACAAAGCCATCCTTGTAGAAGAACAGGAAAAAGTTAAAGTAAAGATTTGTCTATTCTAAATAAACAAATGTTGTGTGGTTTAGAATAGGTTTGAGCTTTGCTTTCTTCTCCAATTAGATAGGGGTCAGGAAGCAAGTGGGTGGGAGTCCGTTCTTGGTCCTGTATGCACTTGTAGGTGACTGTAGAATACTAAGTCCAATTACCGTCGAATTGGCAAGACAAGACGGCAAACAGTCGTAACTGAATACGATTCTGATATGCCGTAAAGACCACTGCAAAAGTGGCAGGATTTATGGAGCCTCAGAGGACCCTACAAACCAAGCAGCCAATCAGGACTCAGGGAATGGACTCACCCAAATGCATGAGTGGACTGTCCTGAATTCCCATAAATACCAGTTGTCTTGACACTGGTGCAGTTGGGCTTGGCCAGTCACATTGCTCAAACCAATTGTTGACTGTCTAACTGACTTACTTATTGCGACATAGTTCTGGTAGGTCCAGAAAAGTCCAGAAAAGATTATGATTGGTTGAAAAAATAACTTTTTTCAATTGTGTGGTAATCTGACTTTTCAACTAGATATATATATACATACATTAGACAATATACAAGGTGTGTCAAAAAGTATAAATATTTGTTGTACTTTTTGATACACCTAGTATTCTGAAAAATATAACGTTCCCTTCATTCTTCATTTCTGTCTCGGTAAACACAGCTTTACACTTGGTACTTTTTGACATACCTTGTATTCTGAAAAAATTAATGAATTGAACGTTATTGTTTTCAGAATACTTGGTGTCAAAATAAAAAATCTCGACCCTTTTTTAACACACCTTGTATGTGCATATATATATATATTAAACAGTAATAACATTCATTTGATAAAGGGTATCTAACGAACCTGAAAATTTATGACAAAAAATAATAAAAAAATAAGTGAATCCAATACTCCATAATATCGAGTTCATTCATTTATATATTTTTAATGCTTCGTAATAACGCCCAACTTTAAAATATATTAGACAATAAATACGCGTGTGTGTGTGTGTGTGTATGTGTGTAGTGACGTGTTTTATTCACTTTGTGTAGACTATTGTACAGACGACATCCACTTAAAGTTATCTTTATTTAATCAAAATGTATATTTGTTGGCTGTTCTTCCCGGGTGTTTTTCATATGTTTATTTGTTTTGCTGTTGTGTGGGTGTATCCAGTGAGTGAGTGAATTTTTACATCAGAATAAATTTCAAATACTATTGTACAACTACTATTATTATGGAGGTGTGTGGTGTAATGGTTATCATTTTAGGAAATGGACATGGTGTCACAAGTTCAAATCCTGGACGAGACTAGGCAGACTGAATGTTATGGTAGGCTTAAACTGTATCTGATGGTGAGGCTTCAGTTCTAGAGATTTGAGGGGTGTGGTGTATTGCTTCATTGTCATTACTCTCTGGTTTATTCTGACCCTGAAAAGTAGTAACAGCTTGGGTCCATCCATGGATTAAGTATGAGGCGCTCTCTGTGTAATGGTTATTGATGTAGAAAATTTACATGGCCAACTGACTTAAATCAAGGACGATGCTGTTTGACATAACCTTGGGAATAGTATACATTCAAATATTCTCCCTGAAGCTATGGATAAATAATAGGGCAGACTAGGCTCTTTAACCGTGGCTAGGCAACCAATCTACAACAAGGAAAACTCTGAATTCAAATCAGTTAAACTCCACTTAAGAAATTGACCTTGTGTCACATCCTACTCATGCGGGGTGTGTGTGTGTTTGTATCTGCTGAAGACGATGGCATAGTGTCCATTGTTTTATGTTTTTTAACTGCATCTGCACGAGTGGCTGAACAGGCCAATTTTTGAATGGCAATCTCTGGTGCAGTGACTACAAACAAACATTCATGCTTGCTGGAGATGCTGTTGTCTCTCCTTTTTTCTGGCTCTCTTTTCTGTGGTGGCTTATTTCCTCTCTTTTTCACTCCTTTTTGTGCCTTGTTGCTGAGAGGTTAGGTAGATATATATAACAACCATTTTTTACTAAAATGAATTCTATCAAAAATAAGTGCCCTACATTAAACTAACCATGACTTTGAATCACATTTTGGAAGCTGAGGCTTAAGAATACACCGACTGCACCTCTGCAGAGGCGTAATACCTCTTCACTCAATGGAGCCACCTGATGGTGACCTGAGATGCTTAAGGGTGGAAACCTGGTGGCTGAGCTGTCCATGAAATGCAACCCTCCACTTTGGCCCTTACCTAGACTAGATGGGTGGGCAGAGAGGCCCTGCCACCGATCAATCCATTTGTCACGTGATGACCTAGCCCCTATATGACTATTCAAACCCTATTGACCTTATAACAAGATCCTAACCCTTTTTATTATATATGTACTAGAAGGCAGTGACTGAGGGTCTTCATGTCTAGGGTATGATGCTAAACTCTATCAGATGGTGAGGTTCCATTTCTGGAACTATGGGGAATGTGGAATGTCCCTCATCACCATTACTCCCAGGTCCACTCTGACCCGGAGTAGAAGTACCTGTTATGGCCCTATCTATGGGTTAAATAGAAAAAATGAGCTTAAATAAAGGAGTTTAAAAAATGAGTTTTTAAAAAATTGAATAATTATCAAAAATGAATAAAAAAAAAATGTCTTTGGCATAAAATAACCCAACAAGTGTTGACATGCTGTAAATTCCAACCAACCAAACATCCTCACTAAGAGAGATATATATAATAAGCATTTTTTACTACAAAGGCGAGTAAAAAAATAATGCTATTTTCTTTATTTCATGTGAATTTTTTTTTTATAAAACTAATGCCTACATTGAGACCCTGATGAGGCTCAAAGCAAGAATCCAATGAGTAACACCCAACCTATGAATCAACAATGTCCTCCTTCTGCATGAAAATGCTTGACCACACACAAGCATCATGACAAGGGAGAAAATCGCCTCATTCAGGTGGACAACTTTACCGCATCCTCCATACTCACCATATTTAGCGCCTTCAGAATATCATCTCTTCAGCCCTATGAAAGATGGTTTAAGAGGCAAACATTATTCCAGTGATGAGGAAGTAAAATCTCTAGTGAAGAAGTGGCTCAAACAACAGTCAACAGAATTTTATGGGGCAGGTATACATGCTCTCATTCAAAGGCAGAACATTACTATTGAGAGAATTGGTGACTATGTGTAGAAGTAGGGATGTGATCCACAGAGGACCCGCTTCCTTTTAATGTATGATACATGTTCCTGTGTTGTTAATTATACCTGTCCTAAACAAAATGGCATTACTTTTTGACTCACCCTCGCATGTAGACTAAAATTGATTCTTTAACTTTCAAAAAATTTAGCAGATAGTCACTGGAATAATGTTTGTCTCCCTTCGTGATTTCAGTCACTGGAATAATGTTTGCCCCCCCCCCTCGGCCCATGAAAGAGGGTTTTAGAGGCAATGGTGACTATGCGGAGAAGTAGGATGTGGTCCACCCCAGCTTGAATGATACATGTTCCTGTATTAGTAACTATACCTGTCCTAAACAATATGGCATTACTTTTTGACTCACCTATGTGAAGAATTAGGGATATGATCCACAGAGAACCAGCTTCATTTTGATGTATGATACACCCAATATGGCATTACTTTTTGATGTAGTAGGGATGTGATCCACAGAGAGCATGTGATTCATTTTGATGTATGATACATGTTCCTGTGTTGGTAATTATACCTGTCCTAAACAATATGGCATTACTTTTTGACATACCTATGTGGAGAAGTAGGGATGTGATCCACAGAGAACCAGCTTCATTTTGATGTATGATACATGTTCCTGTGTTGGTAATTATACCTGTCCGAAACAAAAGGGCATTACTTTTTTACTCACCTATGTGGAGAAGTAGGGATGTGATCCACAGAGAACCAGCTTCATTTTGATGTATGATACATGTTCCTGTGTTGGTAATTATACCTGTCCTAAACAATGGCATTACTTTTTGACATACCTATGTGGAGAATAGGGATGTGATCCACAGAGAACCAGCTTCATTTTGATGTATGATACATGTTCCTGTGTTGGTAATTATACCTGTCCGAAACAAAGGGCATTACTTTTTTACTCACCTATGTGGAGAAGTAGGGATGTGATCCACAGAGGACCAATTCATTTTATGTATGATACATGTGTTGGTAATTAAACCTGTCCTAAACAATATGGCATTACTTTTTGACACACCTATGTGGAGAAGTAGGGATGTGATCTACAGAGGACCAGCGTCATTTTGGCATTACTTTTTGACTCAGCCTCGTATAATGAGTTTTATCCACACTAAGTGCCCTACATTAAGCTCACCTTGAATTTGTATCATATTTTTTTTTACCTGGGGGAAAAACAGATCAATACGTAATATAATAAGCTAACAATTTTTGTTCACCCTATTTGCAAACTGAAACTTAGCAACGTGTCCATTGTTCGTCTGGACTAGACATTTTCATTTAAATTCTGAGTCGCATCGAGTCAGTTTAATTGCAACAATAGTTGAGGGAAGAGGCCTTCTTTGAGTGAATTATCCAGTCGCAATGGGATGTGTAGAGGGTTGTCATGGATACAGAGGAGGCACTGTGATGGGTATTGTCTTCCTTAGTTTCCCGGGAAGCGTACAAACACAGAAAGCAAAGTACTCTGTGACAAAGGTTACAAAAAAAAAGAAAAAGAATAAGTGGAATTATACAGCTATTTAAAAATGGGTGACATTTGTCTGAAAGGTTTGGGAAAAAAGTTGCTGGGGTACGTTCATTTACGAGTTCTACGTACAGTGGTACTTTGACTTACGATCTTAATTCGTTCCACCCGTAATTCAATTTCCTCGTATATCAAATCAATTTTCAACATTGAAATAAAGAAAAATGCTATCAACCCGTTCAAAAAATACATCTTAACTTTTTCTCATATCTCTTTAAAAAGGGAAATATCTCTGCGTACAATGATACCTTGACTTACGAGCTTAATTCGTTCCGCCCGTAACTCAATTTCCTCGTATATCAAATCAATTTTCAACATTGAAATAAAGTGAACTGCCATTAATCCGTTCAAAAATACATCTTCATTTTCTTATACTTTTTTAAAAAAGGAAAATATCTCTGCATACAGTGATACCTTGACTTACGAGCTTAATTCGTTCTGTCCGCAAGTCAATTTCCTCGTATATCAAATCAATTGTCAACATTGAAATGAAGTAAAATGACATTAATCCATTCAACAAATACGTTTTAATTATTTCTTACATCTTTTTAAAAAGGAAAGTATCTCTGCAGTGATACTTTGACTTACGAGCTTAATTTGTTCCGCCTGTAACTCAATCTCCTTGTATTTCAAATCAATTATCAACACTGAAATACACTGAAATGCTATTAATCCGTTCCAGCCCCCCCCAAACCCCCTAATTTATTGTTACATTTTTTTTAAAGAAAAAAAAAACAGTTCTATGTACGGTGTTCCCTTAACTTGCGAGTTTAATTTGTTCCTCTTGTAAGTTAATTTCCTCGTATATCAAGTCAGTTTTCAGCATTGAAATAAACTGAAATGCCATTAATCCGTCCCCCACCAAATATACTAATATTTCCACGAACAGCGGCTCCTTAATGCGTTCTGCACGTAACTCAAATCACTCGTATATCAAATTAAATACACTTTTGAAATAAACTTGAATGCCATTAATCCGTTCCAACAACCTCATAAAAAACATACTAATTTTTTGTAATCATTTTTTGATAAGAAAAGTATAAAAATATCATAAAATAGAATGTAATGAATTATGTCCTGTAATATGTTTTTTGTTTTTTTTAATGAATGACATTTTTCTTTGGCATAATAAATTTGGAAACCTGAATGTTTTTACTAAACTTATTAACATAAGCATATCTGAAGCTCACTCGTACCTCAACTTTTAGCACTCAGCAATAAATTAACCGAGAGACAAATCGTAACTTGAAACACTCGTAAGTCAATGCACCACTGTATCTAATGAAATACGACATGAAAGATAATTTCAGTCTTGACTTCTGAGACTGGGAGTTATCATGCTGTCGTCTTCATCTCAGTTGATATGGTTGTTGTAGTTTCTGATCTTCAGGGGATTTAAGATAGGGGATAATCCATGTGGAAGGTCAGAGTTCACAGTGACTGAAATATGAGCATAACAACCAAGGTTGGTTGGTTGGTTGGTGGGATTTTTATCAACTCTTGTGTTGTTTTATAACAAAGATGTTTTTGTTTTATTCATTCTTGTTGGGTATTTAATTTTTAAAAAAATCATTTTTTGATCTATTTGGCCCAAATCAATATATTGGCAGAAATGATATATATATATATATATATATATATATATATATATATATATATATATATATATATATATATAGTTTTCATAATCAACCAGCAAACCATATATATATATATTATTGTTGTATGGATGTACCACCTGGACCCTAACGAAGCGCCTTGAAAATAAGCTAGATGGGACCTGCACAAGAATGCTGCGTGCAGTCTTAAACAAGTCGTGGAAACAGCACCCCACAAGGAGGCAGCTGTATGGCCACTTGCTCCTCCCTATCTCCCAAACCATACGAGTAAGACAGGCTAGGCATGCGGGACACTGCTGGAGAAGCAAGGACGTGCTCATAAGCGACATACTCCTGTGGAATATATATATATATATATATTTGTGTGTGTGTGTGTGTGTGTGTGTGTGTGTGTGTGTGGCGTAGACATGAAGTTAATTGCAGCACTTGGTTGCTAACAGTTTCTCGCCTATGGGATTTCAAACCAAGTGGCTGAGTTTGTTTTTCTCCTTCTTCATATACAGTAGTCTAGTCCTTTGGGGGAAGTTTCGATGTTTTGTTTTACGGTTTTGACTATTTCTCATGTTGTTGTTTTTTTTAAATTTTGATTATTTCTTTTTATGAGAAAAACTGTAAGTAACCAAACGCCGTTGACTTTCTGTCTACGCTATATATATATATATATATATATATATATATATATATAAGCTTTAGTAGGTCATGATTTTGAAGGTAGCTGGTTGTATTGACAATAAAATCATTCAATTGTATTATAGTAACCTGTTTCCTATGGAGTCAAGTAGATATTGTGTTTTTTAACCTTCATAAAATTCAGTTATTCATTTGTGGCATTCTCGTATTTTTCCAAGTTTTAGAAAATACCGACTGCACCTCTATACAGGGTTAAGACTACCCAAACGGGGCTACCTGTTGGCGGTGGATATGGACCCGCGATGTTTAAGGACGGAACCCTGGTGGCTGAGTAGTTCATGACATGCAATACTCCACTCTGGTCATTACTTGGCTAGACGGGCGGTTCAAGAGCTCCCCTCCCCGGATATCATAAATATTTATTTCAACTAGAAAAAAGGATTAGCATCTTCATATATATATATATATATATATATTGTTGGGATCTTACCATCTGCTAAAGACGGTGGTGTAGTGTACAATCACTTTTTAACCTACATTTACGCAAGCCGATTTTCGAATAGCAGTCTCTGGTGCAGGAATTATGCACAAACAGTAATACTTGCTGACGCTGCTAATCTTTCCTTTCTTCTGGATCTCTTTGCTGTGGTGGCTACTTTCCTCTTTGCTTCACTCTTTTTCATGCCTTGTTTAGACGTTGTAAGCACCGTTTCCCGCTATATCCCCGAATCTAAGCAGCAATGGGCTTTTTCAATCCGAAATAGGCGACCATTTAAGCAATAGTAGGTATTTTAAGCGATCTGATATATAAATACCTTGATTTGGTATTAAATGGCCCGAAACGGCATTATATGCCATAAAAACAAGCAAACAAGTAATTGTTCTTGTGACAATTTACAATTCTATTTTTTTTAAATTTTAAGTAAAAGGGGTGTAAAAATATCTGAGGTAGGGGTTATCATCCTTGTCTACGAGCCTCGCTATCAAACCAACCAATCACGGGCCAGCATTCTTTGGAGGCAAAGCCAAAGAGGCAAATTCTTCCGTTTTCCTGATCCACCAGCTCCCGGAGTCGGACGACAAAAAAGGGCGTCTCTTATATCCACCAGAGCAAGCAAATAGCCGTAGTTAAGGGGTTCCGAAAACTCACCCTACCTCAGGATTACAGCAAAGTGGACTATTATTCTATATAACATTCCCGCTGACAAACCAAAGTTTGCAACTATTTGTTATGTCTGCACATAATACATGTCTATTCCAATTCTAAGTTCGTGTTTGTGTTTTATTCTTTAACTCTAACTTGTCTGTCACCACTCGTGGTCTGAATCACCACAGGGGAGGCACTGTCTTACTTAGGATTAAGTTATATACAATTGCTATTGTGGAATATATATAGTTCTTAAAAATCATTGTAGTATAATGAGAATCCAAAACAATCTGATATGAAAATGTCCTGATTTAACATTAAATGGCCCGAAAATAGGATTATATGCCGTAAAAACAAACAAATAATTATTCTTGAGGAAAAAAAAAAAAAGATTGAATAAGTGATAATTTATAATTTCAGTTTTGTTTTTCTTTATAAGATTCCTGTTTTACCAAGGGTTAAGTTATATACAATTGTTATCGTTTAATGTATATAATCCTTAAAAAATCAATCAAGTATAATAAAAATCCAATGTTTGCCAACACCGTGATGGCCTCTTCAAAAATTGGCGTTTTTTTATAGAAATTTCACAGCGTTGTTCATGACTAGGATACATAGTAAGAGGCTGCTACAATCAATGAGGTATGATGAAAACTGAGAATTATATTATTTATTAAGTAGAATTACACACCACAGGCACGTTCACAATCCTGCAAGACAATCAAACAAACAGCTGCATGTAAAAACACAAACATGAATAAATAAAATGAAATAAGATATAAAACAAACAAACAAATTATTCAACGTAATTCATTTTTATAAACAGTGTCTATTTCCCCATGTGGAAACACTGCATTTATACCTACTTCGTGTAAATAACGTAAGTGTAATCCATTGCATTTTCAATGTTGTTCAATGGGCTGTTCATAATCTGGTATAAAACTCGACCTTATATTTTACTAGAAGTGGCTACCCGGCGTAGAAGTTTTTTTCTAAGGTTAGTCTCGCTGATCCATTATTACTTATCACAAGTTAGATCCTCACTGGATACCCATAAAATCCCCATGTAAATATATAACAATATAGTAAGAAATTTTAATTCAATAATTTACAATTAAAAAAAAAAACGATATAAATGAGGCGATTAATTCAATCAATCAACATCATATTTCAATTACCTTCTGTTACTATACAAATTTTAATTGCTAAATATCTTCCCAAATATAAATAAAATCTTAATTAATTTTGCTCAAAAACCAAGCCATGGTGATAATGAATGTATATATATACATTTACTTTGTCGTTAATTGTTTTATTTTCGAAGTTTCCTCCGTACATACACATATACACAACTACCCTTTATATATTGACTAGCAGCGGCTACCCGGCGTTGCCTGGGTAGAGGGGGATTTTTTAAAGTTAGTCTCGCATATCCATTATTACTGAATCGTGAGTTGAATCCTCGTAAGACGCCCCATTAAAATCCCTATGTAAAAAAATAGACCTTGCATTGATCCAGCTACTCTGAAAAGAAATGTTAAGTGAAAAAAAAGTTCCATGTTGTTATCATTTAAATTTTATTTTTTGATTATCTTCACGAATATAAATCAAATCTCTATTATTTTTGCTAAAAAACCAAGCCCTGGTGATAGTAAATGTATATATATATATATATATATATTTACTTTGTCATTAATTGTTTTATTTTCGAAGTTTCCTCAGGACATACACATATACACAATATATATGTATAGATGAAAATAATTCTTCAGCTTTCCCATTATAAAGATCTTCAGTGAATAGATTTAATATTCGCTTTGTAGGTTGGTTGGTTTTAAAGCATGTCAATTAAAGTTGGGTTATCTGTAGTGACTATATCTCTTACTTGTCACGGTTATACTTTTATTTGATAATGGACATACTTTTAAGGAACACGAGTATTAATATATACGACGTGTGTCATAAAATTATCGGGATTGAAGCTGTATTTACCAAGATAGAAAGGAAAAATGAATGGAACGTTATTTTTTTTAGAATAAAAGGTGTGTCAAAAAGTAAAAGAAATCTCGATAATTTTTTGACATTACTTGTAGATTATGAGCATTATTAATGTGAGTTGATTGTCTTTACTTACCGAATGTTCAGTGTTAGGGTATCAATGAATGCCCTGATGCATTATAAGGACTTAGTGTTGTTTTCAATCTCATCTTATTATGATGGAGATTATGTGTTTGTCTGTTTGTAACCGAAACTATATCACTACTCAAGTCACAATTCCCTTAAGTTATTAATGGCACATTCTTCATTATTTTACTTTTATTCAAACCTCAATTATTATTTAAATTGTTTTGCATTATTAAAACTGGTGGTCATATCTATATACTAATAATATGTAACTGTATTTATATATACAACAAAATAGCAGTTTACAGTGTGAACAGGAAGGCTAATTTGCATATTGATATTAAAAATTGTTTTCTTAATAAATATGTGCTTAGTATCATTGATTTATGATTGTTTGATTTTATCTTAATGTATATAAGCCAAAATCTCGTGAAAAAATCTTAAAAGAAATACATTAACAGTAAGAAATAACTGTAATTTTATCTTTACTTCCTATTTTAACTAAATATTTAAATAAGGAAAATTTAGCAATGAAAGACGGGAGTGATGGAAGATAATGTTTCAGTTGTCCTTTTTTGCGATTTTACCCGCCTCTGTTTCAAATCTTTTTATATGCATTCTTATTTAGTTTCATTAGCCTTTCTAATTTAATATATTCTATTACATTACAACTTAAAACTTGTATACTTGCACTTAAATGGTGCATATATTTGCTTGTACACACTAATTATTATAGAATTAAATAACCATCTTGTTTCTTTTTTTTTACTATTTTCAGGTTTCCAGAACAAGACTTATTCATGGATTTATTAAAAGAAAAAACACCATGAACCAAATTCTTGAACATTGCAAAAATGACGACAATAATATCCCAGAAGTATCGACACAAACTAACTGAAAATCCAGACTAATTTCAGTTCCTTAAAAAAAAATAAAAAAAAATAAAAAAAAATAAAACTTCAACAACTCCCCTCACACCTCCAGTCCCTCCTATCCCTCCTTTTTGATTGTCCCCTTGATAACCCCGACCCATCCACATCAAAAGTGGACACACCTCAACCCGTGGCAGGAAACGATGAGCTCGAATTCCTATGGGGAACCGTTGAAAGAATATGCTTTACCAAAGGTCGACCCGGAAACAGCCGTGAAGAAGAAGAAGAAGAAGAAAGATCCGGGAGTTGGCAACGGAATTTCGCCACATGCAGACTATATGGAATCAGAAATGTCCTCTAGTTCCAATTCGCAGACGTTTGAAAACAAATTGCCTCCACCACCCCCCTACGAGAAAATTTACCCTTCTTCCTTCATCGGACGTACGAGGTTTACGGGTTACCGTAGCAACTTAACTGTGCAAGGAAAAATATACAATTTCTTAGAACGCCCCACAGGATGGAAATGTTTCATTTATCATTTTACCGTGTAAGTATTTCATTTCTCTTTTATACGTAGAAAAATATTAGAGCATCTAATCAAATGATATATATATATATATATATATTTTCTTTTTTTGAAGGCAAAATAATGCAGATTCATGTTGAAAAACATATTTATTGAAGTATTCTTAATTTTCGGACAATATCCATCTTCAGAGAATTTATTATAGAGTTGAAAATGTTCCATCTGTGTTTTTTAAAGTCAACTTGGTTCTAATGACGTTGAGCTGATGGAGATATGAAATTTAGAAGTGATCGTAATCTTCCGTTAACATTTCAAATTCGTAATCTTCCGTTAAGATTTCAAATTCGATCACTTCTAAATTTCATATCTCCATCAGCTCAACGTCATTAGAACCAAGTTGACTTTAAAAAACACAGATGGAACATTTTCAACTCTATAATAAATTCTCTGAAGATGGATATTGTCCGAAAATTAAGAATACTTCAATAAATATGTTTTTCAACATGAATCTGCATTATTTTGCCTTCAAAAAAAAAAATCGTATTATGAATAATGCTTCTATTTTATCTATAAAAGCGAGCAAAACAAAAAGCGAGCAAAAAAAAAAAATTCTCTCTCTCTCTCTCTCTCTCTCTCTCTCTCTATATTATATATATATATATATATATATATATATATATATTGTTAAGTGCTTAAATGCCATCCTTGGACAGTTGAAAAGGACTTAAAGTAAGTAAGTACTGAGTTATGGCATCCTTTAGTAAGCGAATAAGTCCTATCCTGCGTATAGTTAAAGGTCCAGTGATGTAATCCTATGTCCGTCGTCCACGAATTCTATTTCAAAACTATGTGACGTAATTTGTGTTGGAAATTATTTTTTTAAACATATGATATATATACTCCTATATATAATCGTATACATACTCGTATATATATTATGCGTAACGTATTTACAAAATATCCATAGTGACAAGTGTTCTTTCAAGGCAGAGACATTACCCGTTCCTCAAGAATATCTTTACTACAAGTGACGAAAAATGGGTCTTTTATGACAATGTGGATTGAGAAAGATGAAAATCTGCAGCTTACCCAAAGGCGCAGATTTATGGAAGAAACGTTAGGCTGATCTTTCTTTCTTCTTTCTTTCTTTCTTTCCTCCTTTCTTTCTTCCTTTCGTTCTTTCTTTCTTCCTTCCTTTCTTTCTTTCTTTCCTCCTTTCTTTCTTCCTTTCGTTCTTTCTTTCTTTCTTTCTTTCTTTCTAAATTCCACTTTCTTGTTTGTTTTCCTCTTTATTTGCTTCCCTTTCCATTTATTCTTTCTTTCTTTCTTTCTTTCTTTCTTTCTTTCTTTCTTTCTTCCTTCCTTTTTCTTCCTTCCTTTCTTTCTTTCTTCCTCTTTCTTTCTTCCTTTCGTTCTTTCTTTCTTCTTCTTTCTTTCTTTCTAAATTCCACTTTCTTGTTTGTTTCCTCTTTATTTGCTTCCCTTTCCATTTATTCTTTCTTTCTTTCTTTCTTCTTTCTTTCTTCCTTCCTTTCTTTCTTTCTTTCCTCCTTTCTTTCTTCCTTTTCTTTCTTTCTTTCTTTCTTTCTTTCTTTCTTTCTTTCTTTCTTTCTTTCTAAATTCCACTTTCTGTTTGTTTTCCTCTTTTTGCTTCCCTTTCCATTTATTCTTTCTTTCTTTCTTTCTTTCTTTCTTTCTTCCTTCCTTTCTTTCTTTCTTTCCTCCTTTCTTTCTTCCTTTCTTTCTTTCTTTCTTTCTTCTTTCTTTCTAAATTCCACTTTCTTGTTTGTTTTCCTCTTTATTTGCTTCCCTTTCCATTTATTCTTTCTTTCTTTTCTTTCTTCTTCTTTCTTTCCTTCCTTCCTTTTCTTTTTCTTCCTCCTTTCTTTCTTTCTTTCTTTCTTTCTTTCTTTCTTTCTCTTTCTTTCTTTCTTTCTTTCTAAATTCCACTTTCTTGTTTGTTTTCCTCTTTATTTGCTTCCCTTTCCATTTATTCTTTCTTTCTTTCTTTCTTTCTTTCTTTCCTTCCTTTCTTTCTTTCTTTCCTCCTTTCTTTCTTCCTTTCTTTCTTTCTTTCTTTCTTTCTTTCTTTCTTCTTTCTTTCTAAATTCCACTTTCTTTTGTTTCCTCTTTATTTGCTTCCCTTTCCATTTATTCTTTCTTTCTTTCTTTCTTCTTCTTTCTTCCTTCCTTCCTTTCTTCTTTCTTTCCTCCTTCTCTTCCTTTCTTTCTTTCTTTCTTTCTTTCTTTCTTTCTTTCTTTCTTTCTAAATTCCACTTTCTTGTTTGTTTTCCTCTTTATTTGCTTCCCTTTCCATTTATTCTTTCTTTCTTTCTTTCTTTCTTTCTTTCTTTCTTCCTTTCCTCCTTTCTTTCCTCCTTTCTTCTTCCTTTCGTTCTTTCTTTCTTTCTTTCTTTCTTTCTTTCTAAATTCCACTTTCTTGTTTGTTTTCCTCTTTATTTGCTTCCCTTTCCATTTATTCTTTCTTTCTTTCTTTCTTTCTTCTTCTTTCTTTCTTTCTTTCCTTTCTTTTCTTTCTTTCTTTCTTTCTTTCTTTCTTTTCCTTTCTCTTTCTTTCCTCCTTTCTTCTTCTTTCGTTCTTTCTTTCTTCTTTCTTTCTTTCTTTCTAAATTCCACTTTCTTGTTTGTTTTCCTCTTTATTTGCTTCCCTTTCCATTTCTTCTTTCTTTCTTTCTTTCTTTCTTTCTTCCTTCCTTTCTTTCTTTCTTTCCTCCTTTCTTTCTTCCTTTCTTTCTTTCTTTCTTTCTTTCTTTCTTTCTAAATTCCACTTTCTTGTTTGTTTTCCTCTTTATTTGCTTCCCTTTCCATTTATTCTTTCTTTCTTTCTTTCTTTCTTTCTTTCTTTCCTTCCTTCTTTCTTTCTTCCTTCCTCCTTTCTTTCTTCCTTTCTTTCTTTCTTTCTTTCTTTCTTTCTTTCTTTCTTTCTTTCTAAATTCCACTTTCTTGTTTGTTTTCCTCTTATTTGCTTCCCTTTCCATTTATTCTTTCTTTCTTTCTTTCTTTCTCTTCTTCCTTCCTTTCTTTCTTTCTTTCCTCCTTTCTTTCTTCCTTTCTTTCTTTCTTTCTTTCTTTCTTTCTTTCTTTCTTTCTTTCTAAATTCCACTTTCTTGTTTGTTTTCCTCTTTATTTGCTTCCCTTTCCATTTTTCTTTCTTTCTTTCTTTCTTTCTTTCTTTCTTTCCTTCCTTTCTTTCTTTCTTTCCTCCTTTCTTTCTTCCTTTCTTTCTTTCTTTCTTTCTTTCTTTCTTTCTTTCTAAATTCCACTTTCTTGTTTGTTTCCTCTTTATTTGCTTCCCTTTCCATTTATTCTTTCTTTCTTTCTTCTTTCTTTCTTTCTTCCTTCCTTTCCTCCTTTCTTCCTCCTTTCTTTCTTCCTTTCGTTCTTTCTTTCTTTCTTTCTTTCTTTCTTTCTAAATTCCACTTTCTTGTTTGTTTTCCTCTTTATTTGCTTCCCTTTCCATTTATTCTTTCTTTCTTTCTTTCTTTCTTTCTTTCTTTCTTTCTTTCTTTCTTCCTTCCTTTCTTCTTTCTTTCCTCCTTTCTTTCTTCTTTCGTTCTTTCTTCTTTCTTTCTTTCTTCTTTCTAAATTCCACTTTCTTGTTTGTTTTCCTCTTTATTTGCTTCCCTTTCCATTTATTCTTTCTTTCTTTCTTTCTTTCTTTCTTTCTTTCTTCCTTCCTTTCTTTCTTTCTTTCCTCCTTTCTTTCTTCCTTTCGTTCTTTCTTTCTTTCTTTCTTTCTTTCTTTCTTTCTTTCTTTCTAAATTCCACTTTCTTGTTTGTTTTCCTCTTTATTTGCTTCCCTTTCCATTTATTCTTTCTTTCTTTCTTTCTTTCTTTCTTCTTTCTTCTTCCTTTCTTTTCTTTTTTTCCTCCTTTCTTTCTTCCTTTCTTCTTTCTTTCTTTCTTTCTTTCTTTCTTTCTAAATTCCACTTTCTTGTTGTTTCCTCTTTATTTGCTTCCCTTTCCATTTATTCTTTCTTTCTTTCTTTCTTTCTTTCTTTCTTCCTTCCTTTCCTCCTTTTTTCCTCCTTTCTTTCTTCCTTTTTCGTTCTTTCTTTCTTTCTTTCTTTCTTTCTTTCTAAATTCCACTTTCTTGTTTGTTTTCCTCTTTATTTGCTTCCTTTCCATTTATTTTTTCTTTCTTTCTTTCTTTCTTTCTTCCTTCCTTTCTTTCTTTCTTTCTTTCCTCCTTTCTTTCTTCCTTTCGTTCTTTCTTTCTTTCTTTCTTTCTTCTTTCTTTCTAAATTCCACTTTCTTGTTGTTTTCCTCTTTATTTGCTTCCCTTTCCATTTATTCTTTCTTTCTTTCTTTCTTTTTCTTCCTTCCTTTCCTCCTTTCTTTCCTCCTTTCTTTCTTCCTTTCGTTCTTTCTTTCTTTCTTTCTTTCTTTCTTTCTTTCTTTCTAAATTCCACTTTCTTGTTTGTTTTCCTCTTATTTGCTTCCCTTTCCATTTATTCTTTCTTTCTTTCTTTCTTTCTTTCTTCTTCCTTTCTTCTTTCTTTCTTTCCTCCTTTCTTCTTCCTTTCGTTCTTTCTTTCTTTCTTTCTTTCTTTCTTCTTTCTAAATTCCACTTTCTTGTTTGTTTTCCTCTTTATTTGCTTCCCTTTCCATTTATTCTTTCTTTCTTTCTTTCTTTTTCACTCTTTCTCTGTATATCTATACCCTTTTCTTTCTTTCATTCTTTTTTAATCTTTTCTTTTTTCATCTCCCTAATATTTTCCCTCTCTTAATTGAACGATTATTTTAAAGCTTTCTTCTCTCTTCCCTTATACTTCTTTCAATTTAACCATCTTCCCAAAACCTTTGCCTCTTTTACGTTTTTCATTTATTTATTTACTTTATTTCTTTCTCTCTAATTGTTTTTTTTACACTTGTTTTGGTTTGTTTGTTTGTTTGTTTCTCTCTTTCTTTCTTTCCTTTTCGATGTACCTGCCCCTTTCTTTCCTTTGTTCTTTTTCATCTTTTCTTTTTCCATCCCCTTTCTTTCTTTCTTTTTTCTTTCTTTCTTTCTTTTTTCTTTCTTTCTTTTTTCTTTTATTCATTTTACCTCTATATCAATATAGCCCTTTTTCATCTATTCTTTTTCCCATATTTCAATTTCTTTTTTCTTTCTTTTCTTTCTTTCTTTCTTTCTTTCTTTCTTTCTTTCTTTCTTCGTTCATTTTCCCTCTATATCTATACAGCTGCCCATTTTTCCATTGTTTTTTCTTTTAAATTCCTCTTTCTTTCTTTTTTCCGTTTGTTTATTTCTTCATTCCTTTCTTTTCTTCGTTCTGTGATTTAAAACCGAAATCAGACACTCAATGCAGACTTATACACTTAAAAACTGCAACATGTGCTTGAAAATCTTCTAAGAAAGCTCCCTAATCTCGTCAGTAGGAGAAACGTGGTGTTTCTCCATGATAACTCAAGGCCGCATCCTACAGAAATCACACGCGAAAGGATATTGGATTTCGGAGGGTCTCTTCTTGCCAATCTACGATATTCACCAGGTGGTCATGTGAAAACGATTGCAGAAAAATTATCGAGCTCAAAATCTGTAGTATTTTACTTAAGTGGAATCAACGAGCTACCTGAAAAATGGAAAGTGGTGATTCAAAAATAATGGCGGATACACTATTGATTGAAATTAATTCATTATTAAATTATTCATGAATGAATTATATTTTACTAAAACGAAAATCATCTCTTTCTCCCCTTCTCTCTCTCTCTCTCTCTCTCTCTCTCTCTCTCTCTCTCTCTCTCTCTCTATATATATATATATATATATATATATATATATATATATATATATATAGCGTGGAGGCGCGTGGGCTAGGGGTTATAGTCGTGAAAAATGGACTCGTCGATTTGAGTTCAATTCCTAGACGAAGTTGTTGGCATTTCACATAGCGCTAATACCCTTGGGAAAGGTATGTATCCATATATTCTCCCTCCAGCTATGGATTAAATAGTAGGGAAGACTGGGCTCTTCAGCCTTGGGTAGGTAACCAGTCTAGGAGAGGGATAACTCTGAATTCGAAATTCCTGAGGTCGGTCGTTGATTGGGTTTGTGGCAACCCTTGATGCCCCAATTCTTTCCTATCGACTGTGCCAAAAAGTGTGGATGGTCCAACACAAGCCTTCACCACTATAAACAAATCCCTGTGTGGATGTTCATTGTCTGTATGAACCCTCATACGTCCAAAATCAACGGGAGAGTCCATTTATATATATATATATATATATATATATATATATATATATATATATATATATGTGAGTAAAATGAGGAAATCAATCCGACAGTGTGTGGAGAAAAGTAGACAAATATGGGATGCTATACTGGATGGAAGTTTATTACAAGACACTCGTGAGTAAGAGAACTGAATCCTTCAATACAAGAACTCAACTCATGTCTTGGAGAAAGTCTGAAAGACCGAAACGTTATAGCGGCGACATTACCACCAGTAATAAAATTCCATCCTGTATAGCATCCCTTATTTGTCTACTTTTCTCCACACACACACGCACACGCACACACACACACACACACACATATATATATATATATACATATATATATGAAAGAGAGAGATAGAGAAAGAGATAGATAGGTAGGTAGATAGGTAGTAGGTAGGTAGGTAGAGAGAGAGAGAGAGAGAGAGAGAGAGAGAGAGTGAGAGAGAGAGAGAGATAATAGACCTATAGATATAATGGCTGTATACGAGGATCATTTATGAATATGGTGTCTATTCAAAATGTGTGTATATGTATGTTGCCTTCGTCAATACTTTTACTTTGTTTTTACTAGAAAGAATTTATCTTATATAATAATAATAATAATAATATAATAATAATAATAATAACTCACAGTCTTGAAACAGAACACTACTAACAGCAATAGAATGGTTAGACTTTTCTCATTTTTCTTTCCATATCTAAATTGAATATAATTCAGAAGATACAACATCGCATATTGCGAATGCCCTCACGATGGTTAACATAAAATTCGAAACGTTGAACGTTGGCAAATACTTCAAACTATAATAGAATCATACTCTGAATAACTTGTTTTTTTATGTATTAACATATTTATCATTTATTTCCACTTTCCATATATATATATAATATATATATTATATATATATATATATATATATATGTGTGTGTGTGTGTGTGTGCAACAGTCTTTCCCTTAAGTATATTTCAATAAGAGATAAGATTCTTTTTAAAAGGTATTTTATTTATTTCTTTTGTGAAATCGGAATCTTATATTTTACTGAAATTTGGTTCAATTTTATACAAATTGTCCGAAATTTTCTTCCATTATTGGTTATTTTGAAAATATTGGTTTTCTTTTGAAGGTATTTTTTGTATCTATGTACAATTACACGCACACACATGCACGCGCACACGCACGCACACACAACACACATACAGAGGAGAGAGAGAGAGAGAGAGAGAGAGAGAGAGAGAGAGAGAGAGAGATACACACATACACACACACACACACACACACACACACACACATATATATATATATATATATATATATATATATATATATATATATATATATATAATCCAGTGAAAATTCTGATTTTGTTTTTATTATCTAAGATATTTCTGTCATTTTCAAAACTTTGTCTTTTAGGCTAGACATATAATGTTTTCTGTGTTTGAAACTGTCTGTTGTGATACATATATATATATATTATATATGCTCTATCACATTTATTGCGCACTCTTTATCTATACATATATAAAGGGCAGTTGTGTGTATGTATTTATGTGTGTATGTATTTATGTGTATATGTATTTATGTTATGTGTATGTCAGGTCGCATATGGCGCTACTGGTACTATGTAACCCAGTACTACCTGTCTCATAGTCGGGTTATCGGTAACTAAACCGGTTACCCCACAAAGCTTATCTGGTGAGGAGGATAGCTAGACATCCAGCAGCATGTGATATATAATATTATATATATATATATGTGATATTCAATATATATATATATATATATATATAATATATATGTGTGTGTGTGTGTGTGTGTGTGTGTGTGTGATATTCAATATATATATATGTATATTCAATATATATATATATATATATATATATATATATATATATTGAATATCACCTGTTCTCGCTTTTTATACAAAAATCATGATGATCTTATTTATATTCGAAGACGTCTAAAAATACATAGAAATAGCATTGAAATTCTACTTAAAAATGTCCAGCATTTGTAAATCTCGGAATTAAACCATTCAATACACCAGGGTCCTCCCTCTACCCAAACGTTGTTGAGTTGTCACTTCTAGTTTATAGATATAGAGCATTCAGTTATTATTTTGAATTCATCCTTCTGTAATAATAATGTTACATTTCATGAGAGATCATGAATTGTGAGCAGACCCTGTTGCTAAGAATTTAAATTAAGGGCCGTAAACTTTGGGATCAGGGAGTGGAAAATTACCAGTGACGGTAATAACCTTTTGATCCCTTGAAAACGCGCCATGACAGACACGTGATAGTATTTAGTTAGAGTTTAGATCAGATTCGACCCAACCGTCAGAGAGTTTAGACGTGCTCAGAGGTCGGTCTCCCGTGCGGTGAATAATTGATATGGGCTAATAAAACTTGATCAAGAAAACTTAAAGTCTTGTTGGTTATTATATATAAAAAACAATGATTAGCCAGAAGAAGAAGAAGAAGAAGAAGAAGAAGAAGAAGAAGAAATCAGCCCTTAGATAGAAGTCAACTCAACTAGACAACAAGATAACGGCCAGAGAAGAAGAAGAAATAGAAGCAGTAATCAGAGTAATTTGCCAAGTTAGAAGAATCAGCAAGTACCTGCAATAAGCAAGCGAAGTTAATATGTAATCAAGTAAACCCATCTCCTCTCTAATGTAAGTCTCTAATAGGTCTCTCTCTCTCTCTCTCTCTCTCTCTCTCTCTCTCTCTCTCTCTCTCGCTCTCTCTATTGTATACCCGATGTTGGGTATATAACAATAATCTGCTAGAACAACTTACTTACAAGACTTGGTATGACACTAATGAGTGTATTTATTCTATGTTATGTCGATTTGGGGTAATGCGACATAAGCAGTGACGTAATTTTTGTTACCGACAAAACCGGAAGCGAATCTCCATTATTAATAGATTAGTTAAGAATACTTGGAACCATCTAACTGTGTAATAATAATTTGTATTAGATAGAGACGATTGAAACTATATTTACATTACACTGGTTTACAAAAAATATTTTTTGTCTGAGGCAAAAATATGAATAGGTGTTTTTTACTAATTGGGGTGTGATGAATTCAAATTAATAAACAGTTTTGCTTATCACCTCTAGTTTTCTGTCTTTTAAATAGTCTCATTTTACTATATACAGAGTATATACGTGCTTATTTCAACAGTTGCAGCAGCTTATTACAGATAAAACGGGATAGATAAAGAACATTGACGGAATAAAATATACTTGGTTGACACAATGTACACAATTCATAGTACTGCAGACAGTTAGAGGTGTGTTTTCTTAGATGATCTGCTGACTGACAGTGCACTACTGGCTGTTGATTGAGACGTGTTGGCTACGCCTAACTGCCAAATCCGTCTTGATATATAGCTATATACATATAATGTAATGCTATCACTTACATTTATTGCATAATAACTAAAAAAGAAGACATAAGTCTCATAATTTTAGAAATTAACCCTTAATGCATATACGCCTTTATGTACAGTATGTGTACAAAATGTACAGTATGCATATCTAAAAAACTAGAGGTGATGAGTAAAAACGGATTTCCAATCTGAATTCAGCACCCCCAAATTAGGTTAAAACAGCTATTTTTGTGCTTGCCTCAATTTCTTTGTAAACCAATGTTATTTGATCAATTAGTTCTGTTTGAGAAGAATTACTATTAGATTGGAATACTTTACTACCACATTCCTGTGTATAACTAATGATTACTATAATAAAAATGATGGTTATTACTTTATAACCAACACTAAGTAATTATAATGCATTCGTGAATCCATAGATATACTAACACGGAACATTCGGTAAGGAAAGACAAACATGAACAATGCACATGTGAAGGTTTAATATACATGTTAAGTGACAACAAAATAACAATACATACGTCCACAATCATGTTCATTATATATAATGTTCCATGAACAGACGAAATATACTGAAAAGGAATAAAAAATAGTTAGAAAAGACTTACTGCGCCTTCCATGGTTTTCATGGCGAGGTGTAATAAATTCTATGAGAGAGAGAGAGAGAGAGAGAGAGAGAGAGAGAGAGAGAGAGAGAGGGGGGAATCTCGGCCGTCGGGAAGTTGGAGGAACATCATCACCATCCATACGTCCGACGGTCAAGATCCCCCTTCTCTCTCATTCTCTCGACATTCATCCCTATCGGCTATCACTCTTAGTAGGTGCTCTAGATAGCATCATACATATAATAACCAAAAGGTTGACAACCGTTAAAATCCCAACAAACCTATAACCTTCACTTCTATAATCTTCTTTTATGTAATATATACTTTCTTTAATCTATTCTTTCTATAATCGGTCACCACTCTTAGTAGGTCCTCTAGATGGAATCTATGTCCGCACAGAGCTGTAATTTTTGCTGAAAGACATCATTGTTTTGTCTAAGAGTAGGAGTCCGTAGGAGAACGTACTTATGAGTTCGTCCTTACTTCTATTCCTGTCCGAAGAAACGCTACATGAGTAGCGACGCCGCAACCAAAACCAGGTCACGTGATAAATGAGGCAATCCGAGATTAACCCCCATTCCAACCATAATCTGATAATACGTTGATTAATCTAAAATCTCAACTGTAATTAAAGTTATCGTGCACACAAAAATCACAATTCAACCACGGCATTTTCTTAAAATTATGTTTCCAAATTAATCATTATCATCGAGTCGTGCCGACAGTAGGGAACTCAAAGTCTCTTCCTCGCCACCCATCCCTATCGGCTATCACCCTGGAAAGGTCCTCAGCACGGCATTCAGTATCCTTCGCAAAGCCGATCGATGTAGCTTTTTTGCTGTCCACCCACAGTAGTGTGTCCACATGCAGGTGCCATAAGAGAACTTCACTTATGAGCTCGCCTTTGTTTCTTCAGCAGTGTACAGCATCTCTTGTTCTTTTTACCCGAATGTTTTGTGTGATAGGAGGCAAGTAGCCGTATAGCTACTCCTTTGTGTAGTGATGCTCCCAAGAATTATTCAATACAGTACGCAGCATCTTTGTGTAGTTTCCCGTCTAGGTGTTCTCCAAGTGTTTCATTAGGGTTAGAGTCCAAGTGGTACAGCCATACAGTAGCACTGACGCGGCTACAGCTTGGAACAGTTTTCACTTTATCTTATCAGAGTTATCAGGTATCCACATGAAAGATAATCTGTCTATAGCAGTCCACACGTTTCGCCTTCAGTAGATGAGATATTACTACCTAAGTATGCGAACTGGTTTACTAATTTCAGCGGATAACTGTATAGTATGAAGATTTGTTCATTTTGTTTGTAACATAATCAATAAATCTAATTTATTAATATCCCTGGGAGCCCAGTTGGCTGGGGCTGTTGAATACACAAACTGCCCGTCAGCAAAGGAGCAGGACCTTACCCTCAATGATCTCCCTGTTGGACCTGGGTGGCAACCCGTGACACCTCAGGACGGAATCCTGGTCGCTGAGCAGTCTGTGACATGCAACACTCTACTTGGACCCTTATTTGGGCTAGACAGGCGTCTGGAGAGGCCTCCTCCGATCAATCGGCTGGTCACGTCAAGCCCTAGCACCTAGATGAATGACGTACCCGTATATTGGTCTTATGGAAAACTCTCAACCCTTTTTATCATATATATCCTAGAAAGTGGTGGCTGAGGGTCTAATTGTCCTCGGTATGACATTAAACTGTATCTAGTGATGAAGTTTCAATTCTGCTACTGTGCAGAGTGTAGCGTCTTCCTTCAATGCTATTACTTACAGATTCACTCTGACCCAGATTGGTAGTACCTGTTACGGTCCCATCTATGTGTTGAATTGATAAAAAATAAGTTTTTAAAAATGTCTTTAAAAATAGTTTACAATAATTGAATACTCAACAATTATGAATAAAACAAAACGTCTTTCGAAATTCGTCTCAATCGGCTATCACTCTTTTTCGGTCCTCTATATAGCATCTAGTGTCCATACAGAGCAGTTTAATAACCAAAAGTTTGACATGCCTTAAAATCCAACCAAACAACCGGCTTGATATATCTGGGAATAATTCTACTCATAAAATATCTTCTTGATAAATGCAAACCCTGTCTTGATACATTTTAAACACACCTCAGATTATCCTCTGCCTTCTGTAATTATAGAGTAATCTATTCTGTCCTTCCATCTGGATTTGTAGATAATCCTCTCTGTTATGCATCCAATTATACCACGTTCTTCTTGTTACACCGGACGCCATGTTGAATTCCAACAGCGTCTTTCCCTAGAACGTATGCACCGTGAATCAAAGTCTCTCATTAATATCTTCCGGCGAGTATTTATTTCCAGGGATTAGAAGTGTCTTACTCTGTTTTCAATTATTTGTTTATTGTTTATTTGTTTGTGATGACTCCTTGGGCATCTTTCCTTCTTTTTCGCTTTAATCTATTCTCTTCTTAAATCTTTTCTCTTCTATAAACTATTATTTTCTATAATCTATTCTCTTTCCTAATCTATTCACTTCTATAATCTATTCTCTTATCTAATATATCCTTCCCATAATATTTTTGTTTCTGAGACTCCTTGGGCATCTCACCTTTCCCGCTATAATCTATTCTCCTCTTAAATCTTTCTCTTCTATAAACTATTATTTTCTATAATCTATTCTCTTCCTATCTATTCACTTCTATAATCTTTCTCTTATCTAATATATCCTTCCCTATAATATTTTGTTTCTGATGACTCCTTGGGCATCTCACCTTTCCCGCTATAATCTATTCTCCTCTTAAATCTTTTCTCTTCTATAAACTATTATTTTCTATAATCTATTCTCTTTCCTAATCTATTCACTTCTATAATCTATTCTCTTATCTAATATATCCTTCCCTATAATTTTTTGTTCTGATGACTCCTGGGCATCTCACCTTTCCCGCTATAATCTATTCTCCTCTTAAATCTTTTCTCTTCTATAAACTATTATTTTCTATAATCTATTCTCTTTCCTAATCTATTCACTTCTATAATCTATTCTCTTATCTAATATATCCTTCCCTATAATATTTTTGTTTCTGATGACTCCTTGGGCATCTCACCTGTTTTTATTATAATCCATTTATTTTCGAATCTATTCTATTCTGTAATGTATCTGTAGAGGATTACCTTCTCTTGTCTGCAGGATGACTTTTCCAATAACTGCTAGGAGCCGACACACTTAGTTGTCATAGCGACACATTCAGATGCTTAATGAAGAATCTGCAGAAATGTTACGCTTTCTTCATTAAGTACTTGAAGAATTTGCACCTTCTTTCTGAAGTACGCGAACGTGTCGACTAATTTTGTCGCCTCTTGGCGGTCATCAGGAAAGTCCTCCTGCAGGTCGCGAAAGATCACCCTCACATTTTCTCTTGTTTAATCTGAAGTTTATTGACTGTTTTGGTCAATCTGCTATTTTCTGAGAGAAAACAAATGTCACTAACCGATGAATCGGATCTCAAATGTCAATTTTGTTTATTTTTGTTTATTCTGTCCATTATTGATTGTCATTTCTGGGCGTCACTTTCACTTATTTCAAGTTTTCTTCCCGCCTTTGTGTTTCTGTTTCTTATATATATATATATATAATATATATATATATATATATATATATATATATATATATATATATATATATTGGGAAAGCTCCCGATTACATGATGGCTTTCAAGTTCGACAAGAAGGTTCAAGAGTTAGACAGAAACAGCTGAAGAAGACCAGAGGGCTCATCGACTGAAACTTTATCTATATAACAATAAAGATGAAGACAACAGTCTTAAAAATCCATGGGGTTTAAGTAATTATGGGGTATAAGTGGTTTTGGGTGCTTTAGGTTAAATGGAGGCATCTGAATATTCTTGATGTGTGTTCCTCGGGTTTGCGTTTAACCGCATCTCTTTTGGTGGTCACACTGAAAAGAAGGCATTCAAAAGGAGGAGACAAAGATAAGAGGTAATTTTATGACTTAGGTTTTATTGAGCGGGTCATAATCGCCTATAGCAAGGGGATATCCCCCCTGGCTAGTAGGAGCGACTACACCCAATTGCGGCCTAAATTCAAATGGCCGAAATAATCTATTAGGGGTAGGGAGTCAGTCCTTTATGTCGGACATGCGCAGAGGGGTTTTCCGATGAAAAGCCCCATGAGAGTTTGTTGTTTTTTTAATTTGATTTATTTTATTTATTTAATCTATTTTTTTTAATCCCCACAAATCTAAATCCTATAAAGCCTCACTTTGGATTTACAATTAGCTTCTTGATTACGATAGCTGTTACGCCTCCTTAAGGAAAATCACACAGTTGATTAAAAAAACGAAAGTATTTTTGATACACCCTGATAACGGTTAACGCTCCTTCTTAATTGATCGAATTTCTTCCTCGGTGTTTTTTTCCCCCTATCTTTAATTTTCTCTGCGATTTTGTCTCTTTTGCTCTTCTGTAGTTATGCTGCCACGAGCTGTTAATCAACCGTCTCAAAACCAATATTTAAAGGACGTTTTTCTCCCATTTTGATCAAGAAAAAAGAAAAGAAAAACAAATCAGAAAGAAAAGAAGAAAAAAAAAAACAAACAAGAAAATAACGAAACAAACAAAAACAAAACTATTTAATATCATGTCGGTAAAGCGCTTAATCAGTCATTACCTCAGCTGGGATCTTTGATGTGAACATCCCAGGAAACTAATAACAAAACTGAAAAGCCGGGTAATTACGGGTGTCAACAGAACTTTACACTAAATTTAATTGCAAAGATTTTGTTTAGAAAAGGAAAAAAAATGATTGCCAAGTCTTAAATAACCTCACGTTTATCAGTGGTATATGTACTAGTTGAAAATCTGTATTACGATGCGGCATTTAAATCTACTGGCTAAAGAAGCAGTAGCGGAACAGAAGGGTTCTGTGAAGGGCAACTGTCCTGGGGCACAGCTTCAGGGGTGCGCAAAATTTCCCAAACCCAAAAGCCTTTGCGTTGCTATAAAATTGATATATATATATACTAATTTTTGCCACTATATTCCTTGTCAGGAAAACAGAATAGATATTTACCACATACCCCACGTGTACGGGTTAGGCACAAGACCCTATTTATGTGTGACCACCCACGAACCGAAGCTCATGTGTTGCGGGTGCAAAAATGCGTTGATCTCGTCGGCATTCTCCCTCAAGGGGGCGCCTCAGGCACTGGACAATAAATCCAGCCCTGCCCCTGTAAATGAAGGGGGCATGTGTTGCCTGGGGGGGATGCCCCCTGGGATCAATGATGTTAGCTTGTAAGGTCGAGGTCGAAACCGGAGTTAGATATGTTGACCATATTTTGTTTGGCCCAGTGGCCGGGTAGTTGAGGCTTTGACAAATCCGAATCAGTATTTATTAATCACTGGCGGGAGCGCCGGGCCGAGATCTTGACCGCCACCTCCCCGGATCACGACTACTACGATCTGTACTAGTGTTGTGCGTTATAGTGTTGGCATCCTTCCATCTACTAAAGACGATGGCGTAGTGTCCATTTTTTAATTCTAAAAAAATCTGCAACTGCGTGAGTGGCTGAACAGACCAATTTTTGAATTAGCAATCTCTGGTGCAGTGACTGCAAACAAACAGTGATGCTTGCTGGAGTTGCTGTTGTCTCTCCTTCCTTTTAGCTCTCTTTTCCGTAGCGGCTTCTTTCCTCCCCTTTTCACTCCTTTTAGTTCCTTGTCTGACGATGAGTCGCCAGGTCACACAGTCTTCTGCACAAGCCTCCCATGTGTTGGTGTCGATGTGGTATGTCTTCATGTTTCTCTTGCAGACATCTTTAAAGCGCAGGCGTGGTCTCCCTACTAATCGGGTGACCTGTATTGTACTATGATGGAGCATTTGATGATAATGAAAGTAGAACCAGTAGTGGATCAAAGGAATTTCGAGAAGGGCAGCTGCCCCGGGGCACAACTTCCAGGGAGGGGGAAATTACCTTAAGGAAAAAGCCTTTTTGATGCTGTAACTTTGGAATATATTACCAAACTTTTGCCACTAAACTCGTTAGTATAAAATCAGACTACTTGGCGTAGTGGGCGGGTAGATAAAGCGTTGAAAAATCTGAATCCGACTTTATTGGTCACCGGAGAGGAACGCCAGGTCGAGCTCTTCACCCCACCTGAATCAAGACCTTCTTATGCCAATGAGTAGAAGAATGATTGTTGTGTGAATATCCTTTACCCGTACAGAATAAATTCATAAAAATTCACAACAAAGTAATAACAAGAATATTTTAGTGTCTGAGCAAACTAAAATAGAAATGATAAAAAGAGATATAAGGAAGAGCTTATACAGAGTTGTATGAGCGAAATGTCCTAATATGAAATGAAATGAGTCTTTGGTAGAGAAAGTGTTGAGTCTTTGATATGTAGTAGGTAGAAATGTGTTAACAGGTTATTGTGTTCATGCAACACTGTGTTGCTGGGAGCTCAAAGTACTGTCTCAAACGGTACAAAACAAGGCTGTGTTCTTGCTCCACTTCTATTTGCATTGTTTTATTCTGCAATGCTCGAGGAATAAATGTCGAATTCAGAACAAGTGGTGGCCTATACAATCAGCAATGTTTTAAAGCTAAGTCAAAAATTCCCTTGTAGCTGGTGAGGGATCTTGTCTTAGCAGACGATGCCGCTCTATTAGCACACAGCCTAGAAGACATCAATACCATTATTGATAAATTCTCTGAGACATCAAAATCATTTGGACTTACTATCAGTATAAAGAAAACTGAACTACTATACCAGCCCGCAGCATACAATCCACGTCTTGTAAATCCATCTGTCTTTATTGATGGAAAAGCATTAAGAATTTTGACACGTTTACATATCTTGGATCAACAGTCACTTCTGATGCATAAAATAGACAAAGATATTCATTACAGAATAGCTGAAGCAAGCACTGCATTCGCATAAACCAACTTGACGCCTTTCAAAGTAGACTGGAACTCAATTCGTGCTTTGCTATAATTGTCAAGTCATAAGATTAGAGAGGGGTTTGACTTTGCCGCTTCATCTTTTGTAATTATGCAGGCCATGCCACCTCATGGCTATCAGCAGCCACGGGAGGCTTTTTTATTGGTTGGGTTTTATGACATGTCAACCCCTGTTGAGTTATTATATGCCAAAGACGTTTTATTTCATTCAATGTATACACAAGAAGTGCTAGATAATCTTTGTAGTGTACATCCGTATTAGTTAACCCTGTCGGTGGGGCTTCAGAATACACCGACTGTAAGAACCCCCAATGGGGCCACCTGTTGGCCTTGGGTTGTGACACGTGAAGCTTAAGGACAGAAGCCTGGTGGATAAGCAATCCATGACATACAACACTCCACTAAGACCTTTACTTAGGCTAGATAGGCGGTCGGAGAGGCCCCCTCTGATCAATCGGGTGGTCATGTCAAGCCCTAGCACCTATAGGATTGCCCCAACCATATTGTCTATATGGCAAGCCCCAACCCCTTTTTATCATATGGGTGCTAGAAGACGGTGGCTGAGGGTCTTCATGTCCTAGAAATGAGTAGAAAATTGAGTATCCATCTAGAATTAATTTATTTCAAAACTTTATCGGCATTAAATGACCCACTGAGGTTGATATGCTGTAGAAAAAAGCAAACCAAAACCAAAACCAAACCGTATTAATTTCCGCTACTAGCCATTTTTTGTTTTAGGGTGAAACCATTTTCTTTCATCAGATCTATTTACATTCATGATGCATGTCATGGACTATTCAGGCATTAGGATTCTGCCCTTAAACATCACCGGTCGCCACCCATGGCTCACAGTTGGGCCCAATAAGGGGTAGATTTTACCCCTCAGCAGAGGTGCAGCCGTTGTATTCTGCGATTTTTTGGGAGGGGGTGAGTGTTTTTAAAATTTTTTTTTTGATGTTTCGTTTGTTTTTCCACCATATCATGGTATTCCTTCTATATCAAACGAACTTATATATAATTGGTTACTTTCTGGTACCCATCGCTTAGAAAAGAACAGTAGTGGTACTATTCACCCCATAGCTGGGGAATGAGGAGATTCCAATCTTTTTCAAGTGTATTAGCTCGAAAATGAACGAAATAATAACTCGCTTACTACCATGTCGCAAGTTCAGCACGTTAACCGATACGCCACGGGGAATGCCCCTTATTTTTATAATGGAAGAAATATATCGCAGATGTCCTCTTGGAATAACTAGAATCATTTTTATTTTTCAGCCTTAACAGTGAAATATATTAATCAATATTAATCTGGGCAGATTAGGAAGAGAAATGTTGCCAATAATCCTTTGTAAAAATCCAGTGACAATACCAAAGAAATCAGAGTAACTATTAGCTGTAACATTTTCTTTGGAAAGATCATATGCTAGAAGTATTTGCTTTCCTCTGTGTATGGAATCAAATGTCTTGTTTTCTTTTCAGTTCTAATTGTTTGTTTGTTTTAATGAATATGAGCAAACATTCCGTTCTATTACTATAGACTCGCCGATAACCACGTGACCAACATATTGGCCAATCACTGGCAGTACTCTGCTGCTGGTATTGTTATTTATACTGGCTGTTCTGGTCATACCTAATCATAACTACTTGGATCTTCGTGGGACGACAAAACATAGGATTACATACTCAGGACTTATTCACTTACCAAAGGATTCCATAACTCAGGACTTACTTATTACTTACTTACTTACTTTAAGTTCTTTACAACTGGCCAAGGATGGCGGTCAGAAACTTAACATATATATTTATAAAAGATCCATCAACAAAACGAAATATTAGTAATTTTATTTTTTACTAATTCAGTTAAATTGTTAAATGTTTGATTCTACCAAAGACAACGTAACACTTGGCTTAAATAAACTCTACTGCCAACGCCCAAGTTTCACCTCTGTATTCTACAAGAAACACGTCAAATTTACTTTTCGCAACCCCGAGGAGAATTCTGACAAACCAATTCCGTCATGTTCGCTCTTTGTCACCGTCCCTCGCTCTGTCCAACCGTCTCCTTTTATACTAGGTCTGGCCGAGACACGTCAAAACACTCGTCTCGCCAGCCATGAGACTTGCAAACTACAAATCGCGGCCCCAAGGACATTCACGCTTTCACCTCCTTCACAACTCGTCGCGTGCCCGCCTCAAACTCGTCACATTTCACCTTCTCTGCTCCCGCCCACACACACACAACATGCCACTCGCTGTCTCTTCGACCGACGGACCGTCTGTAGGTTTTGCCGTTCGATCTCGCTACAATGTTGTATCGTTAAGGTGCTAAAAGATACACAGAGAAATAGTGTGCTTGAATATATCTTATTCAGCAGTTGTATCTGGTGCTAACAGATACTTATTACATAAAAACAAGAAGTAGAACAATTCACAAAGACACACATACAAGAATGAGGAGGATCAAATGTGTGTAGTCAAACGCAGTGATTTTGTCCGAGGATAATTGTTTGTTTCTATCACTGCTACATCGACTATTATAGGCTATAAGCCAGTCCATCCTGTAGGGGTGTTAACTCCTCTACAACATTAAATTAGGAAAATCTAGCAATGAAAGCCGTGTGATGAAATGAGCTATTTATTCTTCATTATACCCTCTCTGTTTAACATAAGTTTAACGTAATGATTAATAATTGATAAAATATAGAAACCAATTAGAATAAATTGAATGTAAGAGTAATCTTCGTTAGTTTTTTTTTATTTAATATATGTTATCTATAAAAACATAACAATAAATAAATGGTTAATTTTCTTCAAAATATGAGGAATGCTCAATAAGTAACGAGACTGGAGCTGTATTTACCAAAACAGAAATTAACAATGAATGAAAAGTTAATTTTCTCCAAAATGCCTGGAGTGTTCAAAAAGTATTGAGACTCAAACTGTATCTACTAAGACGATGAAGGTAACGTTCATTTTCTTCAAAACGCGATAAGTAATAAAAATGTATCGAGACTGAAGCTGTATCTAACAAGACAGAAATGGACATTAATTCTTTAATTCTCTTCAAAATACAAGGTGCGTTCAAAAAATATCGAGACTGAAGCTATATTTACCAAGACAAAAATGAACGATGAATGAAACGTTAATTTTCTTCTAAACGCGAGGTGTGTTCATTTTTTTAATAGATACATTGCGTGTATTAATAGATTTACCTTTTCTTGGATCTACGCACCATTCTCCAGTTTTCAATAAGCTGTATCTCCCCTCCCAACTCCCTTTTCGATCTTTCTTCTCTCTTTTAGTTATTACCATACAACCGCTAATACGCATTAATTCGACTTTATTAAATAAATGTCGTCTCATGGAAAAGAAAGAAGGAAAAACACTCTAGTCTAGCCATTGCAATTATTCACTAACTAATCAGTAACATACTCCATCTTGCTCTATCCTCCATTCCAACGTTGATACGACCAACATGGCAACCTTAATTAAATGACAACTTGTGTATAGACATCGTCATTTTAGGGAAATGCCCGTGTTGTAATGGTTATCGTCACAGGAAATATACAATATACACAAAGTGGACGAGGCTGGTTGCATTTCATATAGCACTAATACCATTGGGAAATATATGAATCAACCGGGTTAGGTCAGTCGGTAGAGCATTCGGCTAGAAACCACAAGGTTCCTAGTTCGATACCGGCCGTCGCCAACTTAGCGTATGAGTAGCGCAGGTATCTGTGCGGTAAAGTAAGGAGCTGATGGTAGGCGTGGCGCTCCACCTCAGACGCAAAAACAATCTACTTGGTCTAGCACTAGTGAAAAGGGGATATACTCCCTCGCTGATTGGCTGATGCCGACTTTAGGCCACCCCGACGACTTTACTTTTACTTTATTCTTCGTCTAACTATGGATAAATGGAAGGGATGAAAACTTTTAATTAAAACCTGTTATATTCCTCTTTAAAATATTGACCTTGTGCCACATCTATTTGAGCAGAGGGGTTAGTAAATACATCATCATCATCATCATCTTGTTGTGCTGGGAGCACAGATTACCATGTCTCTCTTTGTCTTTCTCGTTCTCTCTCAACGACCCGTCCATATCAGTCTTTCGTCCGACATCCAGAATCCGCACACGACTGATATATGTTTTGTTGTGTCCGTGTGTAGATGTACACTGGAGAATGTTACTTATGCGCCCTTCATTGCTTCTCCAACAGTATACAGCGTGTCTTGTTCGTCTTACTATTCTATGAGTATATTGACATCGTTTTCTGTAGTCGATGTATTACTACCTAGGTATTTGAAAGTGAGAATGTTCGGGGAGTTTGGAACTATGCGTTGACTGAGTAAGACGTGGGATCTTGCTCAGGCCAGTT
>CM042159.1:2928396-2963396 GCA_023376005.1 Doryteuthis pealeii
AGACCTCCAGAATTGGAACCTCACCATCAGATAGAGTTTAACGTCATTTCTAGGACATGTAGACCCTCAGTCACCGCCTTCTAGCACCCATATGATAAAAAGGGTTGAGGCTTGCCATAAGAGCAATGGGGTTGGGCCAACCATATAGGTGCTAGGGCTTGACGAGACCAGCCGATTTATCGGAGGGGGTCTCCCGACCGCCCGTCTAGCCCAAGAAAGGCCAAAGTGGAGTATTGCAAGTCATGGATTGCTCATCCACCTGGGTTCCATCCTTAAGCATAAAGGGTGGCCACCTACGGCCAACAGTGGTCCCATTGGGGAGTCTTACCCCTCTGTGGAGATGTAGTCGGTGCATTCTAACGCCCCAGCCAACAGGGTGGATATGTGTGAGAGCTTATACAAATGCCTCTAATTTCACCCATCTCCTCATAAGTAATAGAACTCTCTCACCATTTATATACCTAGCGAAAGAAGTGGTTATATAACACCATGACACCATCATAAGACAACCTTTTCTTACCCAACCCGTTTGCACAAAGTCCCAGTATGGAGCATTTAGCGAGTATCGAACTCACTATTCAGTAGTAGGCATTTAGATTTTTATTTTTAAATTATAAAACTAACCCTTAACCCTAACCCTAACCCTAACCCCTAACAAACAACCGGCTATTGACGGTTTAAATGAAAAATATGTCCATTCTTAATCGAGATCAAAAAGGGGTGCCTTAAGGTCATATGGTCCGATAAATTGTACATTCTAACCTTGAGTCATGTCCACCGTATACTAGTGTCGGAACAGGCTTATTGGCTAATATGAGAGCTAGTGTGGCTTGGAGTTATGTGCAACGTCACACGTTAATTGTGAACACATGAAAAAAATGCGGGGTTATGGCTTTGATATTGTCCGCCAATGCAGGCGGAGTTGAAGACATGATTACCATATTGCAAGTAAGTTTTTTTTTTAGGCTTTTCCTGGGTTGGCCGAATAAGTGTATATCCAGTTGGTGTGAGTAACTCTTTTAGCTCTGGGCTGTCTATCTTCTTAAGATTCTGGGCTGGCCGAATAAGTGTATGTCCAGTTAATCTGAGTAGCTCTTCTAGCTCTGGGCTGTCTACGAGTGAACTCGCCATTCCGTTTTAATGGATCCGCGAGACTGGCTTGTGACGTGTGACGTGAAATGGATTTACCCAACTCGTTTATCACAGATAAAATGTGATACGAGGTCGCAAGTATGGGTCACCTACGAGGATCGAACCCCCAATTCTGTACTAGGATGTGACTCAAGGTTGCTAGTATGGTGTATCGGGGATCGAACTCAGTAGTAATGGGAGACTAACTGCGAATCATTTCACCAGAATGGGATGCCACGGATAGGGTTTGACACAAGGTGGCAAGTATGAGGCATCCAGTGGGTATCGGACTGGGTATTCACTAGTAATGGATTCGAACTAGCGAACTATTACCCCACGATGAGACACCCACTTCAAAAACCTACTCGAAACGTTCGCCAGCAGCATAATTATTATTAGTGAATTAGATCACTAATTAGGACTGAGCCTATTCTAGTTGTGACCATCCCCAAGCGGATTTAACAGGTTTTAATTCAGAGTTTTCCTTCTAGACTGGTTTCTTAACCAAGGTTAAAGAGCCCAATCTGCCCTACTATTTTAACCAAGAGCTTCATACCTTTCCCATGGATATTAGCGCTATGTAACTGTAGTTTCGATCACTAGGATTTGAACTCGGGTCGACGGTTTCATTTCCTATGACACTAACCATTACATGACGCACCTCAAACAGGATGTGACACCGGATGTGACACAATGGATCTGCGAGACTAGCTTAGTAATACTTATACAAAGATGGGACCCCACTCATGTTGTCTCACTTAATAAGCAATAAAACTGACAAACTATTTTTTCCATTTTTTAAATTAGTATACACGGGTTAGCTCATTCGGTAGAGCGTCAGCTAAAACCACAAGGTTTTTAGTTCGATACCGACCCTCGCCAACTCAGCGTATGAGTAGCTCAGGGATCTTGCGGTAAAGTCAGGAGCTGATGGTAGGTGTGGCGCTCCATCTTAGACCAAAAACAATCTCCTTGGTCTAGCGCTAGTGAAAATGGGATAGACTCTCTCACTGATTGGCTGATATCGACTTTAGGCCACCCCAACGACTTTACTTTACTTACTTACATGAAATCAATTTGTACAGCCATAGTTATTTTTATATTTTAAGAAACCGCCATAATATTGTTGCAAATTTGAAAACATCTTATTAACTCTCAGGTTAGGTAAGAGACGTATCTTATTCATCTTTATTTTGTTTTATCTTATTCTATTTTTTTTACTTTCTTCTTTTAACTTTGAGAAAAAATACCTCGTGCATATCTAAATATAATTCTGCCCTTCTCATTATGACTGAAAAATAAATTGGCGGGTGGGTGAGGGCAAATTAGTTAGCTTTAAATTTGCCCACACACTTGAGATGGTTTGGTAACATTTTTTCTTAAAGTTAGAATTGTTTCAAAATGATGGATACCGGTCGGGAAGAGTCCATTTCACTACGTCAGTGCGTGGGACGACTAATTGCGTAGGCGTCGTGTCGGAAGAGGTGCGACCACGAGAATTTACGTGGGCGTCGCGATTTTGCGTAGCCGTTATACCGGAAGAGGCGTGGCCATGTTAAGACGGGGCAGTCATGGAAGGGCATATATATATATATATATATATAATATATATATATATATATATATATATATGTGTGTGTGTGTATATATATATATATATATATATGTATATATATATATATATATATATATGTTCATCTTTTACCGCCCCCCCTCTTTGTTCGAACCATGGAACTAAATCTGACCCCGCCCCTACCGGTATAACACCTACGCAAATATATATATATATATAATATATATATATATATATATATATATATATATATTGAAAGAGAGATAGAAATACATATGAACAGAAGCAGATAGATAAATAGATATGTTGCATGGTGGTTGGAATCATTGGTCGAACAAAGAGGGACGGTCAAGGAAGGGCATGTATATAATATATATATATATATATATATATATATATGTGTGTGTGTGTGTGTGTGTGTGTGTGTGTGTGAGAAAGGTAGACAAATACGGGATGTTATGGAAACTGGATGTTTATTGTCGACGATGCAACGTTTCGGTCAATTAGACCATCTTCAGGACTTGGATATAGTTCTTGCTTAAATGATGGACATTCTCAAAATGCTAAAACAGAAGGTCGTCAGTAGAGGGGGGTGGTTGGGGTTTTAGTGATTTTCTTCTCACTAGATGGGGAGTGTCAGAATGGTGGATGGTGGTACCACAGGTGTCAGTCTAGAAATTTGGATTGTGAGGATTCGTTAAGATAACTGTATATGTGTATGTACCACCATCCACCATTCTGACACTCCCCATCTAGTGAGAAGAAAATTCACTAACCAACCCCAACCACCCTCCCCCTAACGACCTTCTGTTTCAGTATTTTGAGAATGTCCATCATTGAAGCAAGAACTATATCCAAGTCCTGAAGATGGTCTAATAGACCGAAACGTTGCATCCTCGACAATAAACATCAAGTTTCCATAACATCCCGTGTTTGTCTACCTTTCTCCACATACTGTCGGATTAACCTCCTCACATTTCTCCCATATATATATATATATATATATATATATTAAGTGAGAGATAGAGATAGAGATGGAGATAGAGAGAGAGAGAGAGAAGAGATACGAATGTCCTTGTGCCATACTAAAATTTTAGTTAATATCAGGACGTACAATTTAAATCAAATTATAAAAATGTCCAATTCAGAAACAAACGACAAAAATAACATCGACGAGGATGAGATTCGAACTCACGCGGGGAGACCCCAATGGATAGGATTAACCACTCGGCCACCTCGTCATTCGGGAATACGATTTATATTTATGAAAAATATTCTCTATGAAAAGCTTTTATCAGCAAAAGACTTGAATCTCTTGGAATATAAAAAAAAACATATAAAAAAAGAGATGAAAAGATTAATATATATATATATATATATATATATAATATATATATATATATATATATATATATATCATCATGTCGCGCAATTAGCATGGATATCCATGAAATCTCTCGCCAACCTTCCCTATCATTCATTTTCCCAGGGAGGTCCTCTGCGCAGCATAAAGCACAAATCACCCCACCAGGAAACAGCTTTATGGCCACCTGCCCCCATCTCACAAACCATTCGGAAGAGACGGACAAGGCATGCAGGGCACTGCTGGAGAAGCAAGGACGAGCTCATAAGCGACGTTTTCTTGTGGAAGCCAACACACGGACATGCTAGTGTGGGTCGCCCATCAAATATATATATATATATCATAATATATATTATATATATATATATATAGTATATATAAGTAAAATGATAGTTAGATAGAGAAGAGAAGATATAAATTCATGCATTTTCCAAGAACATCACCGTACAATGAATTGCAAAGTGAATCGCGGCCAGTCTCTTTCAGGATTCGAAATCGGCTCGTCGTGTCCCTTTCCTCGGGCGATATCTGCCATGCCACATGAATATGTATTCTTTCTTGTTTCCTTTCATTCCCTATTTTTTGTTCTTTTTGAATGTTATTATCCCTAACCCTAACCCTGCTTTCCTGTTCGACTATCTCCCTAATTAATCATGTATTATATGCATTGGACAAGGTCAACTACGTCAGTTCACAGAATAGATTATTGATAAAGCCAACATAGATATTCATCAAATTAATATCAGTTTGTTCAGTGATCTAATCACCCTCTCCTATCAGTACTCGTATCCTTACATTAAACCCAAATATGGAAGCGTGTGGTGTAATGGTTAAAGTCAGGGAAAATGGACTCGTCGACCCGAGTTCAAATCCTGGATGTGGTAATTGCATTTCACTTAGCGTTACAACCCTTGGGAAAGGTATGAATCCTAATCTCCCTCCAGCTATGGATAAATAGTAGGACAGACTGGGATCATGAACTTCGGTTAGGCAACCGGTCTAGGAGAAGGAAAACTCTGAATTCAAACCTGTTTAACCCCGCTTAAGAAATTGACCTTGTGCCACATCCTGCTCGTGTGAAGAGGGTTGGTAAACCCAATTCTACCCCTACTCTCCGATCATGTCGACAATATGTAATATCAATGAGTTTACGACTGATGCAACTCCATGATGCCAAGAGGTCTAGAAGAAAGCGGTGGCAACAAAGTACCGGCACATCAAAATCTTTAGGGACAACTTATATATGCGACATCTGTGATCGAGAATGTTTTTCGAAGATTGGACTTCACAGTCACAGGAGGCGCTGTAACTTCAGGGACACAAGAGCTATACAGTCTTCCGAGACTGCAATGCCAATGAATGAAGGAATGACATTGATAAAGAAAATTGTGGTGTAATGGACACAGTGACTCGAGTTCAAATCGGGGACGAGGCTATGATTCTGTTCAATACTTAATTGGGTGACCACCCAATCAACAGTAGGGATATTAAGCAGCTTGAGACCTTTTGTTATTGAAATGACTTGAGTCGGCATTAAATGATCTGAAAAGGGTTTAAGCTCGATTGGTTTTCAGTAGGGACATTTTGTTTACTCTACAAGTCCTCTGCATGTGATTTAATGTCACTTGCACCTAAAGACACCGGGGATATTTCCATCAAACGCCCATATTACAATATAAAGGGTCTGGAAAAAGATAGCCAGAAAGATATATATGAACAAACCGAAATAGATTGGAACAGACTGAGATAGATACATAGATTGATAGGTTCAAATTGAGATAGATAGATAGATTGGAACAGATGAAATAGATAGATAGGAATAGACTGAGAAAGATATGTAGCAATGAATCGGCTTAAACAGATGTTTTTGTGAGAAGCTCTAGATCACCCGCATCGTCTGCATCTTTAATAGTTTCTGTGGGATATCTTATGCTTTTTGTCTGTCTGTCTGTCTCTCTCTCTCTCTCTCTCTATATATATATATATATATATACCTGATATATGGCTTTCGGCACTATGTCCTGTGTCCAGTGGCCGAAGCCACTGGACCGGTAATGTAATTAAGTGTGATTCCAGTAGGCCATTCCCCCAGGCAACACCTGTCCCCTTGATTTAAAGGGACAGGGCTGGGTTTATTGTTGTTGTATTGGTGTATCCCCCTTGAGGGGAAATGCCGAGGGGATCCACGCAATTTTTGTGTATGCCATGCCATGAGTGGGTGATCCCACATTAATGTGACCTTGTGTCCGACCCGTATAAGTGGGATGTGTGGTAAGTAAGTATATATATACATGTACAAGGTGTGTCAAAAAAGTATCGATGTACTTTTTGACACACCTTGTGTACAGAAAAAAAATTAACGTTCCATTCATTGTTCCTTGCTATCTTAATAAATAAATTTTCAGTCTCGATACTTTTATAACACACCTTGTATATATATATATATATATATATATATATATATATATATGTGTGTGTGTGTGTGTGTGTGTGTTGTGTGTGTGTGTGCTTAATTGAGGTCATACCTAATTTTGAAAATTAATTAGTTAATAATTAATGAATTTAGGCGAGCATATATGTTCAAATGTAAGGCTAAACAAATCGAGAAAATGTCAATCCCTGTATGTACATTTCGACCTATTAGGTCTCATCAGCAAGGTTATAGACATGGGAGACTGCTCCATGTGTGACTCGAAACCTCGACAGCCAAGTCACACACGGAGCAGTCTCCCTGTCTATAACCTTGCTGATGAGAGCTAATAGGTCTAAATATACATACAGGGATTGACATTTTCTTGATTTGTTTAACCTTACATTTGAACATATATGCCCGCCTAAATTCATTAATTATCAACTAATTAATTTCTAAAATTAGGTATGACTTCAATTGAGCACATATCCTCCAAAGTTGTCGGCTAAAAAAGGCCATATCAAAAAATAAACACATCGTATGTTTACTTACTTTCATATATATATATATATATATATATATATATATATATATATATATATATCGCTGATACTAATTTACCAAACTTTTAAAAAGTCTCCTATCAATAACAATTTATTTCTGAAGCTAACCTGGACTCTATTTTATATCGGGGTACAAGCATCCCTTCATAATTATGTATTTTTATTATTTTCTTTAAAACACAGGAGATTCAGCTTATTAAAAAAGGGAAAAAAGAAAAAAAACAAAGAAAAAAACAAAGAAAAAAAAAAAAGAAAAAAAAACAAAGAAAAAACAAAGAAAAAAAACAAAGAAAAAAAAAAGAAAAAAGAGAAAAGCAAAACCGCCATTTTGATTTTACTACATTTTTAGGCAGAGCTGCAATTTGCATCATACATTAATGAAGACAAACAAACAAACAAACAGACACACACACACACACACACACACACACACACACACACATAAACACACACTCGCACACACACACACTCACACACACACATAAACACACACACGTACACACACACACTCACACACTGACATGCACAGCACCCATACAAAAAACACAAACACTGACATATACACAATAATCATACTGATATATACAAAGACACATACACAGATATCGTAAAAGTCTTCATTTTTATAAAAATCATTCAGTGATATTGTATTTTTCAAAATTCATTAAATAAAACAACTTTTCTAAAAACGTTTCTGCATAATAATATGAATCTCTTGGTTCATTTTAATAAGCTAAATAAGTAGTTTTTGCAATTAATGAATATGTTTCTATACATCTATCTCTTTCTCCTTCTCCCCTCTCTCTTATATATATATATATATATATATATTAATATATATATATATATATTAAAAAATGTGTACAAGAGATAACCTTCTTGAGTTTCACCATAAGGATCTTCAGGGTTAAATCCACTGAATTAACTTATCCTTTATAAATATATATATAGTCGCATTTTCTGCATTGCGCAATGTCTTTTTTAGTTTTAGTTTAGTTTAGTGTATGTACTCTTTGAGATGATATCATCTTTCTACTCGGAGCCTGACTGCAGTTTCTTCTTGAGAAATTTCCCTCTGTACATATATAAAGGGCAGTTGTGTGCATGTATGTATGTCCGGAGGAAACTTCGAAAATAAAGCAAATAATGACGGAGTATATATATATAATTTCACTATCACCAGAGTTTGCTTTCTGTGCAAAAATAATGAAGATTTTATTCATATTCATGAAGAGGATTGAATAATAAAATTTAAGTGGATTTTTTTTTTGCATTTCATCTTTTTGACTTTAATATTAACGCCGGGTAGCCGTTTCTAGTACATATATAAAGGCCAGTTGGTGTGTATGTATGTCCGGAGGAGACTTCGAAAATAAAAGAAATGACGGCAAAGTAAATATATCTACACATTTCTTGATTTTTGTGTAAAAATTATGAAGATTTGTTTTATATTCGAAAAAAATAGAACGAGTGTGTGTGTGTGTGTGTGTGAGAGAGAGAGAGAGAGAGAGAGAGAGAGAGAGAGAGAGGGGGGGGTTGACAGTGTTACGCTATGTTACGTATTCTATGTTAGTATTGCCTATTGCCAGGAATGAATCTGCATTAACTCAACCCCTATATCCGTTGTGTTATGTGTCCAACCTATGAGTAATTCATTGTAAAGATATTGTTTCTTCAAACTCGGGAACCTTCTTGTCGTACTCGGGAGCCTTCAGCTGGGGTACAGGTGTTAAGCTGTGTTAATTATCATTCTCTATTACTGCTGCCCCTGACCAGGATTGAACCCGCAGCCTAGAGATAACTTATATTTATAGGAATAGTGTTGAAATTCTACTTACAAATGTTAGCATTTGTTAATTCAAAAGTTAAAAAAAAACTCAATACACTAGCATTTTTAACCACCCTCTACATAGGCGATTCTGAGTAGCCCCTTCTAGTAATAATTGTATTTCAAATAATAACTGTGTGTCTGTATTATTATGTGTATAATGTGATTACTCTCAATTCTTCATTAATAAAAAAACATATAGTGATCTCATGCCTGGACGTCGTAATTACATTTCACTTAGCGCTAATACCCTTGCAAAAGGTATGAATCCTACTCTCCCTCCAGCTATGGGTAAATAGCATGGCAGACTGGGTTCTTTGACCATGGCTAGGTAACCAGTCTAGGAGAAGGAAAACTCTGAATTCAAACCTGTTGAACTCCGCTTAAGAAATTGACCTTGTGTCTATCCTGCTCGTGTGGGGGGTTGGTAAATATATATAGTGATCTCGTGCAACGAACCGCTTTCCTTTGTGTTCATCTACACGTTCATTTTGTATTCTTTGAGATGATCATCATCTTTCTACTCGGAGCCTGACTGCAGTTTTTTTTTTCTTGAGAATCATTCAAATGCTGTTTAAGAAGTTTTAATCTTTCTAATCTGTATATATATCCATGATCCACATGCTGCATGACAAAGATTTAGTAACAAGCTAAGAAACCCTTTATCATTCGATGGCTGGAGTCAAGCAGGATTTCAGTGCTAAATCATCATCACATCTAAACCAATGCCGTCACTCATCATATCACAGTGTTTGATGGTCTTCCCATCACATTGGGGTAATACCGCATTAAAATGCAGCCTCGTTATATAAGCGTTTATCCAATGCACACACACACACACACACACACACACACACACACACATATATATATATATATATATATATATATATATATATATATATATTAGCAAAAGAATCCGGTCCATGACCGGACTAAAAAATTAGGAACACCAGAGAATGAGTGAGGAGAAAACAGGAGTAAGAGAGAAAATAAGAAGAAAATGACTTATCAAATTAAAAAACATCGCCGAGAATTTGTATTGTAGAATGTTTGTTTATTTTAGGATTTTTTTCTTTTTGTTTACATTTAAGAAGCAGATATAGCCAAGAGCCAGCGTTTTTTTTTATATTAGCAGGCAGCAATGCCACGATTATCACAAATCCTTTGATTTTCTTTTAATTGATTAAATTATATCCTTAATCAGTAACAATCAATAACCAATTTGGTGTGGTTCTTAGTTATAAGGATGTCAAGGTGTATGCAAGATTTCGAATCTGAATAACATCTCGTTTCTGAGTTATAAGTCGACACATACATACCAAACTTCTTTTTTATATATAGATGCTAAGCAGGATGCAACATGAGGTCAATTTCTTAAGTCGAATTTAACAGGTTTGAATTCAGAGTTTTCCTTCTCCTAGACTAATTTCCATACTAATTGTATTTTAAATAATAACTGTCTGTATTCTCATTATGTTATATCTCTCAGTTTCTTCATTAATAAGAACCATATAGTGATCTCATGTAATGAACCGCATTCCTTTGCATTCCACTACACGTTCATTTTGTATTCTTTGAGATGATAACCATCTTTCTACTCGGAACCTGACTGCAATTTCTTCTTGAGAATCATTCAACTGCTGTTTAAGAAGTTTGAATCTTTCTATTTCAAACTTTGTGGCATTTCTTTGTAATTCTTTCAAGAATGTCAGCATTTTATCCGTATTTCTCTTAAGCGTTGCTGCAGTTCATCTTTGTCCTTCTTTTAAGCCTTGATATATATTTTTTCTTGAACTTTTTCTGCAGTTATTTTTTTGTATGTCAGGCAAGTGTTGTTGCGGTCTTTCCCTCCTGTCCCTTTAAGCCTTGTCGCCATTTTCCTAGTACTTCTTTAAACCTTGGCCGCAGTTTTTTCCTTGTGCTTGTTTTAAGCTTTGCAGTAGTTTTTCTCTTATGTTTCTTTCAAGCCTTGGCGTTTTGTGTGCTTGTTTCAGCCCATACAATAGTTTCTTTTTTATAATTCTTTAGGATTTACTGTAGTTTCTTTTCGGATATTTCTTCCAAGCCTTGCTGTAGTTTTTATTTCTTTCAAGCCTTGTTACAGTGTTTCTTATACTTCATTCAAGCTTTGCTGCAGTTTTTCTTATGCTTCTTTCAAGCCTTGTTGTAGCTTTTCTTATGCTTCATTCAAGCATTCCTGTAGTTTTTATTGTCTTCTTTCAAGCTTGCTGCAGTTTTTATTTTCTTCTTTTTGCAGTTGTTCTTATACTTCATTCAAGCCTTCCTGTAGTTTTTTTTTAATACTTATTTCAAGCCTTGTTGTAGCTCTTCTTATACTTCATTCAAGCCTTGCTGTAGCTTTTCTTGTATTTGTTTCACTCCTTGTAGTTTTCTTGTACTTGCAGTAGTTTTTATTATGCTTCTTTCAAGCCTTGCTGTATTTTTTCTTTATAGCATTGCTAGAGTTGCTTGTACTTTTTTCAACCAGTAGTCTATCTTTCATTTTTGACCATCTTTCAAGCCTTGCTAGAGTTTCTTTCTACGCCTATGAAGCTTTGCTGTAGTTTTTTTGTGCTTTATTCAAGCCTTGGTACAGTTTGTTCTCTTGTGTCTCTTTCAAACTTTGCTGTCATCTTCTATATATAATGGAGATTCGATCACTTTTTGTCCGTAACCGAAACTATGTCACTGCTTACGTCACAGTCATTTCTGAAATTATGGAAGATTATCAATGAGTATTTCATTCATAGTCAATGCCACTACTACATTAAGATAAAGGGCAGTGTTGATTTATATATATGATCAGAACGGAGACGCAACATTACCTGGTCTACTGTCGTTTTTCAAAAGTTTTAATAAATACATTCCCTATATTGATTTATGTATAATTAGTTTTATTTTACTATATAGTTAAAGTTATCTACGTATAGATTTTTACGAAAAAATATCTTGAAGCAAAATATTATCATATAAATTTGTCTTACCTTAAATTATTCATAGCGGTAATTTAATCCGTTTTTTTTATTTTGCTAGTAGTTATAATTAATATTTTTTTAATTTTATTTTGCTAGTATTTATAATTAATAGTTTTTTAATTCTATTTCACTAGTATTTATAATTAGTATTTTTTGCTAGTATTTATAATTAATATGTTTTTATTCTATTTCACTAGTATTTATAGTTAATAGTGTTATATTTTGCTAGTATTTATAATTAAAAGTTTTTTTTTATTTTACTAGTATTTATAAATAATATTCTTATATTTTACTAGTATTTATAATTATTTTTTTTATTTTGCTAGTATCTATAATTAATAGTTTCTTTTTATTTTGTTAGTATTTATAATTAATAGATTCTTTTCATTTTGCTAGTATTTATAATTAATAGTTTCAATAATTTTATTTTGTTAGTATTTATGATTAATTGAAGCATTGCATCAGTTTATTCCTCATACTTGTTTCAAGCCTTGCTGCAGGTTTCTGGTTATTTAGTTCTTGTTGCAATTCTTCTGTCCAAATAACATCTGGTAATGAACAAATATTTTTTAAATGTTAACTGTCGTTTTCTTTTCACTTTTTTCAACACTTGTAATTTATCGGCATCTGTTTCATTTGTGTGTCTCAGTTGTCTATTCAAAATGTCTCAATTATTATATTTTTTTCTTCTGTTTATTGTTCTTCTCTTTCCCGGGCTTTTTGTTTCGACTTCCATTTTCTCACCAATTGATGTCAATTCTTTCGTTCAATTCTCCATGCTCAGTAATTTTGAAAAAAAAAATTAACATGTCAATATTAGCAAAGAAAAAAAAACGAAATTAATACAAAATATGTTTTTAAAATAGAATCGTCCTGGTTAAAGTGGCATAATGATATCTTTGAACAAAACCGTTTTCTATTTCCTCTCGGACTAATTAGGATTGAACATTATTGTCAGCGTTTACTGTTCTGTAACTGGTAAGGCGTCCCACCGTGGTGTAATAATTAGCAAGTTATTCTCACAGATTCGTTAATAGTGAATAGCGAGTTCAATCCTCGCTGGATACTTCATACTGCATTTATGTTCTTTTCATTAAATCATGGCGTATCGATCAATAGGCTTACAAGGTTGTAAATACAAGAAGCCTTTTAGGAAAAAGAATTAATCATTTTTTTGTCGGCATTTATTTATTTTTCTATCTTTATTTTTATTTTCAATACCAATAATCAGAAGAGGTAACATTCGCCTACACAGGCAGGAGTCTCTGAACTTTCGTCTTCTCACATTATTTTGATTTTTCGGACTGTTGTCCTCATCTTTATTGTGGTATATATATATGTATATATATCATGGTTGTATTAGAAAGGACATTATATCATGGTGTAGTGATTAGCAAGCAAAAAGTAAGTAAAGTCGTCGGGGTAGAGTAATGTCGGTATCAGCCAATCAGCGAGGGAGTCTATCCCTTTTTCACTAGCGCTAGATCAAGTAGATTGTTTTGGCGTCTGAGGTGGAGCACCACACCTACCATCAGCTCTTTACTTTACCGAACAGATCCCTGTGCTACTCAAACACTAGGCTCCTTGTGGTTTCTATTCATTATTAATACCTGTGTTCCTTAATCTTACATCCATTATCATCTTGCAACTACCTCTGGTTAAAAATAACACCTTCCAAATCGTCCGAGACGAAATGCAAAACTGTAAATACCGATTATCTGATGTCGTTTATCCGCCGAATTCTTACTTCTTATGAGTGTCCTCACCTCAGCTAAATAGTGAACTATTCCGGTTTTATTAAAAACAAAGAAAGGACATGCTACACAGAAAAAATATAAGAAAGAAAGAGAGTATGAGAAAGATTGAGGGGGTGAGAACGCGAAAGCAATAACGCTGATCTGTTTCCATCGATGATGAGAGAGAGAGTATGAGAGAGAGAGAGATAGATAGATAGAGAGAGAGAGAGAGAGAGAGAGAGAGAGGAACTATTAACAATTCCTCTTTAGACGTCGTAATAAATAAATTATTATACTGTGAGGTCCTCATAGTATTCGACTTGCTGGATGCCTGCAATCTTGAGATGTCGAACGTCATCTTAGTATAATTTTTAGAGAGCTATCGTAGATTTAGCAGTAAATAAACAAATAAACAGAGATAAATGTATAATTGAAAACTGACAGTTACCTAGCTCCGTTGTTTTTATGTCTAAGTTATCTTAACATAAGTTGTCTTTAGAAATGATGAGAGAGAGAGAGAAGAGAGAGAGAGAAGATAGGGTGTCCACAAAGTCTTGAAACAGTTTTAAAATTGAACATTGTACAAATGATAAAATCTTTTCGTAAAAAAGTCATAAAAGTTAAACTCTTGAAGTTTTATTGATGTACTTTTTTGATTATCACACTTTAAACATGACGCCATCTTTGTTGATACTTTTTAACCTACTGCAGACTTTATGGACACCTATATATATATATATATATTATATATATATATATTACAATGCGTATAAAAAATAAACACAAAAGTGTCTTATCGATTAAAAAACTTTATCTTATCAGAAATATGCTTAAGTTTTTTTTTTTTTTTTTTTTTTTTTTTTGTGTGTGTGTGTGTGTGTGTGTGTGTGTGTTGTGTGTGTGCTAATTCCCATAACTCTCTGTCTGTCTGTCTGTCTGTCTCTCTATCGTCATCCATCCCTATTAATCATTGCCCCCGTTAAAGTCATCCCTGTTGCATCCAGTATCCATACAGAGCCGATGAAGGAAGTTTTTGCTGGTCGGTCTAGTGTGTATGTGTGTAGGTTTCCAAATGAGAACGTCACTTATGAGTTCGTGCTTAGTTCTCTAGTAGTGTCCAGCATGTCTTGTTTAAGTGAGTGAAGGTATGTTGCCGTACAAATGCTTTTGTAGGTGCTGCTTCCAGGATATATTCAAGACAGCACGAAACATTCTTGTGTAGTTCGCCTTTAGCTTTTTCTTCTAGCGTTTCGTTAGAGTTCAATTAATGCAGCCTTACAGTATCCTGACATGGTTAAAGCTTGGAAGAATTACCGCTTTATCTGATCAGAGAGATCAACTTTCCGTATGATCAATAATCTGTTCATGCCTTCCCTTCCGTATTTACTTTGCTTACTGTAGATGAGATATTGCTACCTAGGTTTGTGAACTGGGCTGCTAATTTCTGAAGTTCACCATCAGGTCGTGGTATGTCTCCATCTTGTTGAAAACACATTACCTCAATTTCATCTGAGTTCACGTGGAGACCAGTGCTTGCTGCTGCTTGCTCCAGGCTATAGGGCGCTTCGGCTTGTGGTGGTGTATTTGCAAGAAGTGCTAAAAAATCTGCATAGTCTGCCTCTGTAAAAGTTCCTGTGGGATATAGTCTGCTTCTTTCCTCTCCCCCTGTCCTGTCTGTCTGTATCTCTCTCTCTCTCTCTCTCTCTTCTCTCTCTCTCTAATCACCCTCCCAGAACAAAACAAACTACTTAACAAATGATCGGAACATATATCCAAATACAGGCATGAAAACAAATACTTTTTTAGTGGGAAAGATTTCCCCAAAAGTATTCAATATGTATACTGCCAATTTAGTATACAATTTTTCCCAACTGAGCTAGTATTGATTATTCCCTTTGGTTTAAAAAGAAAAGTATGTCAGTACTAATTAAAATGACTAAATATTTTGCATTGAGATGGTTGAATTATATCAAAAAAGCTAAACACAAAATAGTTCATTTTCCTTTAATTTTTTTAATATCATAGACAATAGTTTTCCTTATTAATTCAATTTTATCGCTTTTAAAGAGGAGCATTTTTCTTTCATGAAAAAAAAAGAGAGTAGGTAAGTCAAGCAAAAACAGTCTGTGGTACTGGGGATGGGGATTGGGGGGGGGCATCAGTGGCGTGGTTGACACGTTGGTCTAATGAATTAACTGATAAGCATTGCAGTTCAAGGACAGTTACAAAGCTTTTCTTTTAACGGGGATTGGTTGGTGGGAAGAGAAAGAAAGAAAGAAAGAAAGAAAGAAAGAAAGAAGGAAAGCAAGAAAGAAAGAAAAACTTTTCCTCTCAACGGTGATTAGTTGGTTCGGAAGAGGGAAGAAAGAAAGAAACAACGAAAGAAAGAAAAAGAAAAAAAACTTACCTCTTATTGGTGATTGGTTGGTGGGAAGAGAAAGCAAAAAAAAAAAAAAAAAAAAGAAAAAAAAAGAAAGAAAGAAAGAAAGAAAGAAGAGCTTGACTCTTTAACGGTAATTGATTGATCCGGAAGAAAAGAAAGAAAGAAACAACAAAAAAATAAATAAATAAATAAATAAATAAAATAAGAAAGAAAGAAAGAAAGAAAAAGCTTTTCTCTTTACGGTGATTGGTTGGTGGATAAAGAGAAAGAAGCAAACAAACAAACAACGAAAGAAAGAAAAAAAGAAAGAAAGAATGAAAGAAAGAAAGAATGAAAGAAAGAAAAAAAGAAAGAAAAAAGAAAGAAAAGGCTTTCCACTTAACGGTGATTGGACGGTGGGGAAAAAAGAAAGAAAGAAAGAAAGAAAGAAAGAAAGAAAGAAAGAAAGAAAGAAAAGGAATTATAAAAAGCATTTGTGAAAATGTGAGATCTGAGGTAGGGAAGGGAAATCTTGCATCTTGTAGCAGGTTTAAAATTTGTAGGAGAATGAATCACCGTAGTTTCTTATCTTAATATCCGAAAAAAGTTTTATTTTGTAAATAACAAGTATCTCTCTCTCCCTCTCTCCCCCCTCTCTCTCTCTTTCTCTCTCTCTCTCTCTCTCTCTCTATATATATATATATATATATATATATATATATTTCTCGCTTGTTTCCTATAACTCCAACCTAAAAATGAATGAATTTTATCTGTTAATTAATCTACCCATTATTTTCCCATTAGACTAACCCTAAACCCTAACCCTAACCCCTAAGCCAAACCCTAACCCCGTCTTCTTTTTTCCTTTCTTTAATGGGAAAATAATAGGTAGATTGATTAACAAATAAAAATAATTCAGAGTTGTTCCCTTTTTTAGGTTGGAGTTATTAGAAATAACCTCTTTCTCAGTATACATATACGAAGGTGAGTCAAAAGGTAATGCCATTTTGTTTAGGACAGGTATGATTACCAACACGGTAACATGTATCGTAAATCAAAATGAGCTGGTCCTCTGTGAATCACATCCCTACTTCTCCACATCGTCATCGTCTCTCTCAATAGCAAGCTTTCACCTTCGAATGGGAACATGTATTCCTCTCTCGTAAAATTCTGTTGAATTCAGCTTCACTACAGATTGCACTTCATCATTACAGGAATAATGTTTGCCTCTCAAACCTTTTTTCATGGGACTGAAGAGAGAGTTTAAGAGTCTGTGAATCTATCATGCTAACAATTGCACAACGGAATGGTTCTTAAATTGAACGTAATAGCACGACAGGAGTTTAGCACTGTCGGTTGGAGCTTTAGAATACACCGACTGACCTCTGGAGCCACTTGTTGGCCGTGGTTGGTGACCTGTGATGCTTAAGGACGGAATCCTGGTGGATAAGCAGTCCATGACATGCAACACTCCCCTTTAACCCTTACCTAGGCTAGACGGGCGGTGGTGAGGCCCCCGTCCGATCAATCAGCTGGTCACGTCAAGCTCTAGTTCCTATTTGATTGTTCCAACCCTATTGCCCTTATGGCAAGCCCCAACCCTTTTTATCATATATGTGCTAGAAGCCTGTGGCTTAGGATCTTATTGTCCTGGTATGAGGTTAAACTCTATCTGATGGTGAGTTCCGTTTCTGGAGGTCTGGGGGATATGGAGCACCCCTTCATCACCATTGTTCTCAGATCCACTCTGAGCAGGAGTACCTGTTAGAGTTACATGGATTTTAAGTTGAAGTCAGCTGGGCGGCCTAATGTCGGTAACAGCAAGACAGCGAGGGAGTCTTTCCCCTTTTCACTAGCGCTAGACCAAGGAGATTATTTTAGTATCTGGTGGAGCGCCACGCATGCCATCAGCTCATCACATTACGCACATATCCCTGTGCTACTCATACGTTGGCTAGGACCGATATCGAACCAGGAACCTTATGATTCCTAGTCAGACACTGACTGAGAGAACAAAATGTGTTTAAAACTACCGTATTTTTATGGCATATAAGACGCACGGGCATATAAAACGCACCCCCATTTCAGCAGGTCAGATTCAGGAAAAAACTTTTTAGTGTATTCAAGCATATATTGTTGAAAATAGTCTAGCTGTGCATTACACAAGCAGAAACATAGCTGTATAAAATAAGCAATAAAATAAGGATGCATGGAGTTCAGGGTAGGTAAAAGTACTGAGCGTAAGCTGGGTTAGTGAGCATCATAGAGAAGATTAGCCTAGGCCTACGGTAGGTCTCAAACTTCATCTACGATGTATAAGACGCAGGGCAATTTTTGAGCCAAAATTTTGGAAAAAAGTGTGTCCTAATGCCGTCAAATATGGGTAATTGACTACCCATCAAGAATTAATAAAACAAAAACATATTCGGCATAAAATGATCGAATGGGTTGACATGCTGTAACGCCTGGGATTCGAACTCGCGCACAACTATACCGCAGTCTATCATGTTAGCCACAACGCCACAGGGACTCCGCCCAGATGGGCAGACATGTAGAAGAGAATTGACTTGACAGCAGAATTTGAATAAGATTGCTTTGCAGACAAGGCAATCTTTTCAGGGTTGATATGAACAGCAGGGGAACTGAGATACATAAGTGGAGGTACCCCTGAAAAAAAAAAAAGAAAGGTTGGACAAAGGGGAAATGCTGAATGGAAATATATTATTAATATTAATATTGAAGATGTTTGTTGAAGTGAATAATTCTCTTGTATCATATTACATCCTATCACACACACATATACATACACATACATACACACACACATACACTCACACATACACACACATATATGTGTATATTCATATATATAATATTTTTTGAGTAGTTTAAGGGGGGGGACTAAACGGAATAAAAAAGTGAAAAAGAGAAAAATCGAACGAGCTGCAAATTTGACGGCTGGAAAAAGAAAAAGTCGAATAAGTTGAGATTATAAATATTGAAAAGAACTCAATATGTACTCGTAATTTGGTTTAGAGGGCAGAATAAGCTGTCAGAATTATCCTGAAGATCCCTTCGGTAAAAACTGAATATTAAATTTCTACCGCTTATTCTGTCCCCTATATATAATATAATATAATATAATATAACTAGCCGGACCTATGGATATACCACAGTATGATAATCTAATTATTACAACGTTTGATATTTTTATTTAAGAGCTTTTGCGAAATAGTTCAATATAGTTAGGTTAGCTCAGTCGGCTAGAAGCACAAGGTTCCTAGTTCGATACCGGCCTCGCCAACTCAGTGTATGAGTAGTTCAGGGATATGTGTGGTAGGTGTGTCGCTCCAACTCAAACGCAAAATACAATCTCCTTGGTCTAGCGCTAGTGAAACAGGGATAGACTCCCTCGCTGTCTGGCTCATACCGACATTAGGCCGCTCCGACGACTTAAAAAATAATAATCTTAATTTAACTCTCCCCCCTCTCTCTCAATGTATCGATATATCTATCTATATCTCTATCTATTTTTCTTTCTTTCCTTCTTTTCATCTTTTCATTATGTTTGATTGAAAAAGATTAGCGTTATCGCTTTTATGCACTCGCCTCCTCACTATCTTTCCGCTACTTTCATTCGTTCTTATTATATTCTTTCTGCGTAGTATGTCCTTTTCCTTCTCTTTCTTTCTTTCATTCTTTTTAATAAAAACGGAATGGTTGATTATTTGGCTTAGGTGACGACACTCATAAGAAATAAGAATTGGGTGGATAAGCAAAACCAGGATTTACATATTTCTATTTATTGGCTGATTTGCACGGTCTCATTTTTAACCACGGGGTGTTGCACGATTATAAGGGACGGAAGATTTAAGCACACGCCTTATAATCCTAGAAGCAGCTACCCGGCGGTGTTGCCCGAGTAGAGGGGTCTGGGTAAAAAGTTAGTCTTGCAGATCCATTGATTGTTTTGCTTCTCCATAATTGATTTGTTTATATTTCAATCACGAACAAAACAATTTGTTTATATTTTAATCACCACCGATGACTTGACATTTAATATACTGCGCAAGTGACGCATGTAGAAGACATGTAGTCTATGGGCATCCGCTTTGTATAATAAAAAAGTGGAAATTCCGAGAGGAAAATAAACAACATTCTGAGCTGACTCTACACATGAAGACCTTACTTTTGGAATTACCCTCATACTTATAAAAATGTCTTACATGTCTGAGTTTACCCTGTCTTTCCTTACCTCATATTCCGTGTTAATTTTTTATACTTATTCACCATTAGATGAATATATATTCAAAATAGTTTTTTTTCCTAAAACATATAACATATAAATTTTTTTTAATAGGTCGAGCCCCCAATTTATTTCATTTTATGAAATTCGAACAAAATATATTTTACTCGTACAATCTTTAAATTTTTCTGTAAAAATAAGAGTTTGAATAAGTAAATCAGAGATTTTAAGAATACGTCTAGGAGGTTCTTACAGTCGGAAAACAAATATTTCAGTAGAATGGAGTGAATATGATACTTTTTAAGTAAGTAATCAATTAAAAAAAATAGTAAACGTTTTATTTTATTTATCTAATTTTTACCATCCCCTCAGGCAATATAATTCAAAAATGTATTTTTACACCACCCGGAGGGTGTTTATTTTGTTAGTACCGATAATTCTCGTTGTTACGATTTTTGTCGCCAATTTTAGGCTGCAGGTGAGAGCACTTTACAGTGGACATCCCTTGTGTTTCGTAGTGAAGAATCCTTGGTTGTTCCTTAGTATTAGGTAAAGTCCTCAGCTGTTCGTCGGTGTTCCTTTGTGTTGGGTAGAATCCTTTTGTTGATCAGAGTCCTTGGTTGCAGATCCGTTCGTCCGTGTTAAATACGTGCAAATAAACGGCTTTCAAAATCAGCGATTAAATAGTTAACTAACCATGTATTCGAGCGTGTTTATTGGCTGGCTTTAATCCAGGTGCCCACGCAGAGTTTATAAGTTCAAGTGTTGGACTCCAGCACACCTTATACATCCAAAACCTCATGTTGTTTAATGTTTAGCAAGCTAGATTTGCAGACCATTGTTAGGGATTTCGATTTTCATTGGGTGCCCCATACTTCTGACCTTGTGCCACATCTAATCTAAACTTAATAGATAATGTCCAAAACCTCATGTGGTGTAATGGTTAGCAAGCTAGATTCGCAAACACTTGTTAGTGAGTTCTATTCTGACTGGGCGCCCCATAATTCAGGTCTTGTACCACATCTAATCTACGCTTAGTAAATAACTATATATCCAAAACCTCATGTGGTGTAATGGTTAGCAAGCTAGATTCTGAGAGCATTGTTAGTGAGTTCGATTCTCACTGGGTGCCGCCTACTTCTGGCCTTGTGCAACCTCTAAGCTTAAGCTTAAGCGGGCACCTCACGTGGTGTGGTTATCAAGCTAGATTCTCTGACCATTGCTAGTGAGTTCGATTCTCACTGGATGCTCCATACTTCTGGCCTTGTGCCACATCTAAGCTACGCTTAGTAAATAACTATATATCCCAAACCAATAAATTCTGATTCAGATTTAGCGCTAGTGAAAAGAGGATAGACTCCCTTGCTGTCTGGCTGATACAGACATTAGGCCATCCTGACGACTTTACTTTTACTTTATAAGAGGCTGTTGATAAAATTGCTTTTAATGATTTGTTTCTTTTAATGATTCTGTTAATAAAATGTTAATAACTATAAGTATAAATTTAATAATTAAATTAAATAGATATATTATTATGATAATAATTTCTATTAAAACCCGATGTTTATAGTATTATCTTTATAGTATTTACTATTGTTTGTGAATTATTATTATAATAATATGTTTAATTAAATTTAATAATTAATATGAATTAAATAAAAAAATGAATGATTCTGTTAATAAAAATCGCTTTTAATGATTTGTTGATTCCTCTGTGCTGTGTCCATTGATTTATCAAGAATTTCTTTGTTTTTCGATTCTTTTCCAGGTTTATGATGGTGCTTATTTGCCTTATATTTAGTGTCTTATCAACAATTGACCAGTATGAAAATTTTGCCAATGAAACACTCTTCTGGATGGTAAGAAATCATTTTATTACTCAATAATTACGACCGGTTAGAAAAACGAGTTTCTGAAATTAGCAATTTATTCATTCTAGTTATAATTACAAATATTACACACAAATTGTAAGATAGTTATTACGTAAAATAAAGAATGTTGAATATCTTTCATTAAAATTTACGATAAGTATTCGTATTTAAACGATACAAACTAGAAGTACTTACCCATATTGTACAAGAATGATCATTATTACAAATAAGGATATAGAGTCGCTTTAAAAATAATGTATATACCATTTTATTAAAGTTTACGTTTTAAATTCATTTATTCATATTTCATGCAGTCAAGCTATTAGAATATATTCATATTACATATCCGTACTACTATATCCCGAGTACGTCAGAGATGTGCCCACATCTTCGGAAATGACCAACGGAAGTCGAAAGTACATGTACTCGGGATATAACAATAATACATTTTTCAAACAATTACTATACTGCCTTCGGCCACATTTGTGACATCTCGCTCGTTCGTATACATTCTAAAATTCCAAGATTTTGAATTAAGAAAATATAATTGAAAAAAAAAAAATAAAAAAACAATTTTGTTAGTTTTATTTAGAATCTCTGGACACGCCTGATTACATACATTGATCTTTGAACGTGTTGCAACAAACCGTTCACCACGGTTAGGATGTGACACATGGTCGCACGCAAGTATGAGGAATCCAACGAGGATCGAACACATTATTCTGTAGTTATGTATCTACGGAACTAATTTGCGAACCTTTATGGTACGAGGGGAACATTCTAAAAAGTATTGTCATATTAATTATCATGCAATTATTAGTCTTTTTTTCTTTTTCTTTCTTTCTTTCTTTCTTTCTTTCTTTCTTTCTTCGTTATTTTTTACTTTCTTTCGCTTTCTTCGTTTCATTTTAATTTTTTTCAATATATTTCTCAAATTTTTGTCTCTTTCTTTCTTTCTTCGTTATTTTCTTCCTTTCTTTCTTTCTTCGTTATTTTTAAAAAAACTTTCTCCCACTCTTTCTTTCACTTTCTTCCTTTCTTTTTGCTTTCTCTCAATATCTTTCTCAACATTTCGTCTCTTTCTTTCTTTCATTTCATTCCTTTCTTTCCTTAAGATCTTTGTATTTTTTAAAATTAACACTTAAAAATAATTTTGAATAATCTTTAACAGACAACAAAGAATGTAAAATAAACTGCTAGAATCCCAAAACTTAATCATTTACCCTGCGTAGACGCTTACTTCGGCTAGTATTAAATAATTATTTTTGTATTGTTGTCTTTTTTTATATAATTTCAGGAAGTCGTGCTCGTCTTTTTCTTTGGTTTTGAATATATTATACGATTGTGGTCTGCCGGGTGCCGAAGTAAATATATGGGCACTTCTGGGAGGCTACGATTTGCAAGGAAACCCATATCTGTTATTGGTTAGTATCACATCATTTCTTCTGCTTAAATTTCTTTGTTTTTAATGACATATCATTGGGTTATTTAATTCCAAGGCCAAACATGAAAAAAACAAAAAAACAAAAAACAGTAGTGGTACTATTTAACCAATATCTGGTGGTACAAATGATAGAATCAATTAGTAAAACCATCGCCGACTAATATATACAGCCCTTCATGTAACATAACCAGGCAGAATTATAACAGGCCGATTTGTTTTATAGTAAATTCATGTCTGTTTCGAAAAATTTTAAGACTAAAAATACACAAACTGTTTTTTTTCTTCAGAAATTTAATGTTAAAAGATTGTAAACAAAATATAGTTATAAAAAATTATGAAGTTATATAAAACAAAGACTAGTACCCCCCGACCTCCCCAATAAACTTAGCAACAATTCCCCTATGATTTCAGGTTATATCACAAAAAATTAGAACCATATGACCTTTAGGCACCCCTTTTGCGATCGCGATTCATAAGGACATTTTTTTCATTTACATCGTAAAAATGCGGTTGTTTGTTAACAGACGATTTTTAGAGTTTTTTTTAATCATAAAACTAACCCCTAACCGTAACCCTAACCCCTAAACCTAACCCCTAACAAACAACCAAATTTTGACGGTGTAAATGAAAAAAAATGTTCTTATGAATCGAGATCGCAAAAGGGGTGTCTAAAGGTCATATAGTCCAAAAATTAATTAAGCCTTTTCAATGTGAAATATATTCCCTGGTCATGGTAGGCAATAATAATGATAATTCTACAGAGAGGCAGTATTTTGTCGAGGAGGATTTAAATTTTTGCACCGAATGAAGTTCAAAAACATACAGTAATTTTTTTTAAAAAGCTACGGTCAAAAGATTATATTTTGGTACTATTTTTTCTTGGTTTGTTTATAATTTTTTATTATTACATTTATGAAGCAGAAAAAGACAACAGTTTGTGTATCTTTGTAGAGTTTTAACATTTTTCGAAACATACATAAATTGATTATAAAACGAATCGGCCTGTTAGAATTCTGCCTGACTATGTAACATGTGGGACCGTTTATATTAGTGGGTCGTGGTAAAACCAACTGGAAAGTTCAACACTTGTTTTATTTTTCTATGTACTGTTTGATTATTGCATTTCATCAAGACTGACATCCTTATTGTTCAATTTCAAATCTGTTGCAGGACTTCATAGACACCTTGGGTATGAAATATTAGTCACAAAAATTGTTCTGCCATTTGCAATGAAAAAGGAGTTTTCGGATCGCACGTTCGTGACTCCAGTTGTATGTTGTATTCATTCCCGACATACTCGATAATTCGGTTTATGAATTCAGAAACTACATACAAACTTTCACCACATCAGAAGCCTCCTATCAATCGGCTGGTCGTTTCAAACCCTAGCACCTACATGATTGTCCCAACGCCTTTGTCCTTTTGAGGCAGATTTTAACCCTTTTCATCGCATATGTGCTAGAAGTTGGTTGCTGAGGGTGGTAGTGTCCTGGGTATGACGTTAGACTGCATTTAATGGTGAAGTTCCATTTTTTCAGTGTGGAGTACCCCTTCATTGCCATTACTCCCAGGTCCACTTTGACCCGGAGAAGGAAATCTGTTAGATTTCTATCTATGTGTTCAATAGAAAAATGAGTTTTTAAAAATTAGGTTTAAAAATATATGTTGAATACCCATCAAAAATGAATAAAACAAAATGTATTTGGTATAAAATAACCCAACCAGGGATGACATGCCGTAGAATTCAACCAACCAACCACCCACCCAACCCATCAGCAACTTTTATGACGCCCAGATTTCTCAATGATAAACTCTATTTTTAATGTATTTTCATTTTGATCTATAATCTAATTCAATGTTACCTCCGCCGTGTTGGCTGAGACTCTATGATACTCCGACTGCACCTCTGCATAAGGGCGAGTTCTCTCCACAATGGGACTAGCTGTTAGCGGTCAATTACGAGGCAAGGAGTGATGCTTAAATACAGAATCCTGGTGTTTGAATAGCCCATGCCATACAACACTCCACTTTGGCCTTACTTGGGCTAGATTGACGGTCGGAGAGGCTCCACTTGATTAATAGACTGATCATGTTAATCCCTGGCACCAATATGACACTCCCGACCATATTGCTCTCATCATGAACTCCAACCATTTTTATCATATACGCGCTAGAAGGCGTTGGCTGAGTGTCCAGGGTATGATGTTAAACATCATCTAGTTGTGAGGTTACAGTTCTGGATATCTGGGGAGCGTGGAGTACCCATTCATTGCCATTGGGACCATATCCATTCTGAATCGGAGTTTGGGTCACATCTATAGCTTAAAAGGATTAAAAAATTAGTTAAAATATGGGTTTAAAAATGAATTTAAAACATTTTGTTGGGCTATTTTTGTATATAGGGTGTCCACCACTTAAACTTATAGACTCTGCTGTGGCGCGTGGATTAGGGCCAGTCAGCCAACAGCTCGAATACGTGGTTAGTTAACTATTTAATAGCCGATCTTGAAAGCCGTTCATTTGCCCGTATTCGATACAGACGAACGAATCTGCAACCAAGGACTCTGCTCAACCAAAGGATTATACCCAATACTAAGAGAAACCGACGAACAACCAAAGGATGTGTCACTAAGGATCAGCTTCTGCCTAACACAAGGGATCTCCACTGTAAAGTTCTCTCACTTGAAGCCTAAAAATGGCCACAAAAATCGTAACAAACTTTAATATCCAACAAGAATGAATAAAACAAAAACGTCTTCGGCATAGAATAACTCAACAAAGGTTGAGATGCTGTTATATCCAACCAACCAACCAACCAATCAATGTGACCTGTTTTTAATTCCGCCCTGTCGGCTGGGGCGTTAGAATGCACTGACTGCACCTCTGCAGAGGGGTAAGACTCCCCCAATGGGGCCACCTGTTGGCCGTGGGTGGCGATCCGTGATGCTTAAGGATTGAACCCAGGTGGATGAGCAGTTCATGACATGCAATACTCCACTTTGGCCCTATCTTGGGCTAGACGGGCGGTCGGAGAGTCCCCCATCCGATCAATCGGCTGGTCACGTCAAGCCCTAGCACCTATATGATTTTCCCAACCCTATTTCCCTTATGGCAAGCCTCAACCCCTTTTATCATATGGGTGCTAGAAGGTGGTGGCTGTGGCTGACGTTAAACTCTATCTGATGGTGAGGCTCCAGTTTTGGAGGTTTGGGGAATGTGGAGCACCCCTTCATCACCATTGCTCCCTGGTCAACTCTGACCCGGAGTGGTAGTACCTGTCAGGGTCCCATCTATGGGTTAAATAGAAAAAATGTATTTATAAAAAAATTGTATTATCCATTAAGAATTAATTTATTTCAAAACTTTATTGGCATTAAATGACCCACTGAGGTTGATATGCCGTAAAACAAAACAAACCAAACCTGTTTTTAATTACCTAATTAGAAAATAACCTTCTTTTCTTTTCTCTTCAGATTTGATTGTTGTTGTAGCATCCATTGTAGTTTTTACAGTTGGCTCAGAGGGTCAGGTGTTTGCAACTTCTGCGATTAGGTAAGTTCGTGTTTTTTCTTTAAAATCTATCAATTGTTTCCAGTAATCCTCCCATTCATCCCATTTCCCTTTTCTTGTAACATTATATGTTTTATACGAGGTATGTCAGAAAAGTCCCAGGTTGATCGCATTCTTCGATGTGAGGGGCATCTTCCACTGCGAGTTCTTGCCATAGGTCCAGACGATCAACCACCATGTCTACAAAGAGATACTGCGTTTTTGCTTTGTTCAGTGCGCGAGAAGAGGCGAGAGATGTGGCAGGATAACTCGTGGGTGCTTCACTAGGACAACGCACCTGCCCACACTGCCATGAGTATCCGAAAGTTACTGGCCCAGAAGAACATCACTGTTCTGGAGCAACCTCCCTACTCGCCTGACCTGGCTCCATGTGATTTTTCCTCTTCCCCAAGTTCAAGGGAGTCATCAAGGGAATTCGTTTTGAGGATGTGCACGGCATCAAAAAGCCTGTGACGATAGGGCTACGGAGAATCCCGGAAAAATACTTACAGGCGTGCATAGAAGGAAGGGAAGGTGCATTAGACTCTCGGGAGATTACTTTGAAGGGGATGACTTGTAGTTTGTAGTTTGGATTTGAAATACTTTTTTGTAATACCAGTCCTGAACTTTTCTGACATACCTCGTAGTCCCAAAGTGACGATTCAGTTTAGTCGTTTGAGCATTTGTTGAGAATCATAAGGTTCCGGGTTCAATACCCGTCCTCGCCAACTCAGAGTATGAGTAGACAAGCTTGGTAATTTGATCTCTCAGCAGTAAAGCATTTGGGAGCTCACAGTAGATATGGCGTACCTCCTCAGGAAATGTCAGCGCTAGTGAAAAGGGGATAGACTCCCTGGTTGATAACGCCGACTTAATATTATAATCCTCTAATTTTGTGGCTCTTTGGGTCACCCTGATGAGTAATTCCCCTTTATACAATTTCCCAGGGTAATGACGATGCTATCACAAAATTCAGATAGTGCCTTCGAGGTTTTGTTCCTTTGTTTAATGGCATACCAGCCTTCGTGAGTTATTCAATGCCAAAGCCATCCTTGTAGAGGAATAGTAGCGGTACTATTTAACCATAATTTCTGAAAGGTAGTAAAGTAAGTAAAGTCGACGGGGTGGCCTAATGTTGGTATCAGCCATACAACATGCGAGTCTATCTCCTTGTCACATGTGCAGTAGCAATGTTGATTAACAGATAGCTTTTTTTTTGTTAATGATTTTCTTTAAAAAATGTTGTAAATTGTTAAGATTCTGCAACTTTTTGTTTCAGGGGAGTTCGATTCTTGCAAATTCTTCGCATGTTACACGTTGATCGACAAGGTGGAACATGGAGGTTATTAGGCTCTGTGATATACTTGCATCGACAGGTATGTATAAAAACAACAACAACTTTGAATTTAATGCTTTTTGATTAAGTAATGATTTAGAAAAATGACTTACTAGGGAAAAGTAATGCTTGGTCTTATAAATAAATGAGGTTTAATTCAACCTAAAGAAATTGTTGTAACTAGTTTGATAATTCTTAAATTGTAAAGAGTCGTCAAAATACAACCAGTAATTGAAAAGCTGGAAGACAAATGAATAAACCAAATAAAACGTTATAATCCATTTGGACTTAATATGAGACTTAATTTTTCGGTCTAGTAATTGAATCTATAATGCTTTAAAAAAAACAGTAAGTTTATTTTCTATAACCTTGTCATCAAATATGGGAAGAATAAGAAAAAAGAACCTTACAATTTAAAAAGTATATATGCATACATATGTATATTTCCTTAAATTCTTAATTTGGACAAATGTTTATATTTTTCCTTTCTTTATTTTCAGGAGCTTATTACTACACTTTACATAGGTTTCCTGGGTCTGATTTTTTCTTCATACTTTGTTTATCTGGCGGAAAGGCGGGAAGGCAAAAAGGATTTTGCCAGCTACGCTGATGCCCTATGGTGGGGTGTTGTAAGTAATCAAGTGTCTTTCTCTGAGTCTTTATGACACTATTGAATATCTGGAATTATTATTAGATATCTGGAAATATTAGAAATTATCAGATATCTGGAAATTATCAGATATCTGGGAAATTATCATATATCTGGAAATTATTAGATATCTGGAAATTATCAGATATCTGGAAATATAGAAATATTATTATTACTACTAGCAAAATAAAAAACACCCTCCGGGCGATGTAAAAATAGATTTTTGAAACATATTGCCTGAGGGGTGGGCGTTAAAAATTCAATGTCAGTGAGTTTGTACCCTAAGTAAGTAAAATAATCAAATTCATTAAAGGATTTAAAAATAAAACAATTTGAAATGTAAACTTTAAATATGTATTAAAATAAAGCAAACTATATATAGATATATAATACCAGTCATGTATTTATTAAAACTTGTTTTAAAAAACAATGAGGACTGTCTAATGTTGCATATTTGGGTGTATTTATTCTATGTTATGAAGATTTTGGGTAATGTGATGTAAGCAGTGACGTAGTTCACGCAGCTGTTCGGTTTTAAAGTGCAAAATACCTTAAACCGCTTTAAATTCATCGGCAATTAATGGAAGTGTATGGCGAGTCGTGCATGGATGTCAAAAACGTCCGGACCTCGTGTAAGGATTTTTCAACAATGACGAGCTTCAAGGCTGGTATGACATGAGCATATACAAGCTACCACATTGACTATAGAATGCCTCGACTGAAATGGCGATTATGTAGAAAAAAAGATACATGTTCAAACTTTAAAATGATGTTAACATCATTGATAATTAGCAATAAACGTTTCTGTGTTTTCTAAATAAGAGACCGGGTTAGCTCAGTCGGTATAGTGTTCGGTTAGAAACCACAAGGTTCCTAGTTCAATACCGGTCCTTGCCAACTCAGCGTATGAGTAGCACAGGGATCTGTGCTGTAAAGTAAGGAGCTGATGGTAGGTGTGGCGCTCCACCTCAGACGCTAAAAAACAATCTCCTTGGTCTAGCGCTATTGAAAAGGGAATAGACTCCCTCGCTGACTGGCTGATACCGACTTTAGGCTGCCCCGACGACTTTACTTACTTACCTTTATGATTACCCTCGTATATTGTGTGTATATTGGTGCATGGACACTTTTCAATGTTTACATGTTTCTTTGTTTTTTTTCTATTGTAGATCACAGTAATGACTATAGGATATGGCGACAAAGTACCACAAACTTGGCTTGGAAAGATTGTGGCCTCTTGTTTTGCGGTTTTTGCTATTTCATTTTTTGCATTACCTGCAGTGAGTATATCTATCTTTTTTTTTTCTGATATAAACTAAGACTAGAAGTGGCTACCCGTCGTCTCCCGGGTAGAGGAGAAATTTCCATTCAATGATTTACAATTTTTTTAAAAAAAGATATAATAATGCAATTAATTAAAAATAAATAAATAAATAAACAAAATAACATGCAAATGACTTTCCTTTCTGTTACTTATCAAATTTGAATTTTTAAATATCTTTCCAAATATAAATCCAATCTTGTCCTAGTGATATTTAATGTGCATATATATATTTATTGTGTCGTTAATTATTTTATTTTCGAAGTTTCCTCCGGACATACAGATACTCACAACTGTCCTATATAAATGTATAGATAGATAGATTAGCATTGAGAGAAAATGGGACTGGGAAGATTGTTTTATCTCTTCCTCTCACCTCTATAGTTATTTTTAACTATTCTTTTAATCGATAATAAACAAAATATTTGGTCTTTTAAAGCTTCAATAAAACATATATATAGCAACGTGCGTGCGATACCCTGTCCTCGTCAGCTGTCGACTAGGAGTGATAACACAGTTTCGGTAGCTACGACAGGACTGCCACTTCCTAGCGCTACAAGCAGCTTTCGCCACCGGACAGGGTATTAAAAAAAAAATGTGTATATGTATAAACAGAGAATAGATTATATTATCCGTTCATTGGAGATGTTTCTTATCAGTGCAGTTTGTTATTTGAAAACGCGTTTGTTTGGCCGTTGATGATACGCGATTGCAGATGTTACGTAGCAAACACGGGAATGATGATTCCGCGCGCGTATCATTCGTGCTGTAAACTTCTAAATCTAGACCAGATCCCACTAGATGCATTTTGCACCGTAGATTGAAGACGATGTGAGGCGATTTTCAGACAGCGGCCAGTGATTCCTATTTTTGATAGAAACGAAAGTATATATATATATATATTAACTTCTACACCCAAACACGAAAAAGATCGCTAGAAAAATTGAAAGGACCATAAAAAAAACTCCTCAGACTTGAATTGTCTGTGGGTTTAACAGAACATGTCTAAAAGAAAAAATGCTGCCGAAGTATACATATATATATATATATATATATATATATATATATGTGTGTGTGTGTGTGTGTGTTGTGTGTGTGTCTGTGTGTGATAAGAGTTTTTTCAGCAAGTGCATGAATGCAATATATATATATAATATATATATATATCAAAAATGTTCAGGAAATATACTAAAAATGTAAACAAGTCCAGCACATGAATCTGCAATGATGTTAAACTCGCAGAGTTGGGATCCTTATTACATCCGAAAATATGAGCCTCCGGTCCATAGAAAAAACAAATTTGGAATTACGTATATCATTTCACCGTAGGCTCATATTTTCGGATGTAATAAGGATCCCGACTCTGCGAGTTTAACATCATTGCAGATTCATGTTGCTGGACTTGTTACATTTTTAAACTTTCATTTGTAACCGGAACATTTTCCTGAACTTTTTTGATATTCATATACATTTTTACTACAAACTCTTTTGAGCGTTTTATGATAAAAATGCTTAAACATTTTAAATAAAATTTATTTTATTTTAACAACAAATATGTATTTTTTAAATTATATATATATATATATATATATATATATATATATATATATATATATATTCCCTATGAAAATCAATTACTATTTTGTAGGGAATACTCGGATCTGGTTTTGCTCTCAAAGTACAACAGAAGCAACGCCAGAAACACTTCAACAGGCAAATTCCCGCAGCAGCTACGTTAATTCAGGTAAGTAAAAAAACTTGAGCTAAATATATGTATACACACGTTTGTGAGTGTGTGTTGAATATACATTATAGTCTATACATATATATATACATTATATATAATATATGTATATGTATATGTATATATGTATGTGAGTGTATGTATGTATACATATAAAGTATGCACACGACTATACTTCCTCCACCTATGGGTAAATAATAGGACAGACTGGGCTCTTTATTTTTTCAAACGTATCTATCTCTTAAGATTATTATTTTTTTAAGGAATAAAGATTTACTGAACACCGCTAAAAAAAATTCAAAACGAAAGAGAAACAGCAGGAAAACTTGGCTTCTCATATTGTGTTGTATAGGATTACCCACCTCCCTATAGACCGTAAAAGAATGGTTGTGGTATATCTTATAAATAAACTGTCAGACAGACGAGACGAGGAGTTAGTATGTATATGAATTCCTGATCGAATAAATATACTTTTACCAAGTATTTGACTTTGCCTCTTATTCACTATTATTACACATGTCCTAATTCTCTTACCCTTATGGCAAGCCTGTTAAGTTTTTAAATGCCATCCTTGGCCAGTTGAAAAGGGCTTAAAGTAAGTAAGTCCTGAGTTATGGAATCCTTTGGTAAGTGAATAAGTCCTATCCTGCGTATAGTTAAAGGTCCAGGGATTAATCCTATGTCTGTCGTCCACGAAAGTCGCAGTAGTTATGAGTAGTTATGGCCAGTACTGCTGGTATAAATATTGTATTCAGCAGCAGAGTACTGCTAATGATTGGCCAAGAGAGAGCACATAGTTCTTGCCGAGTCCACAAGTAAAAGCGGGCATCCAGCACACACCTTATATATCAAGACATAAGACATAAGCCCAACCCTTTTTATTATATATGTGCTAGAAGGCGGTGGCTGAAGGTCTTCATGTCTTAGGAATGACATTAAACTCTATCTGATCGTGAGGATGCACTTTTGGAGGTCTGGGGAATGTTGAGCACCCCTTCATCACTCTGACCTGGAGTGGTAGTATATGTTAGGGTCCCATCTATGGGTTAAATAGAAAAATACGTTTATAAAAAATTAAGTATCTATTAAGAATTAATTCATTTCAAAATTTTGTCGGCATTAAATGACCCACCGAGGTTGATATGCCGTAAAACAAACCAAATGAAACGAAAGCTTCTTCTCTTGGTGTGTGAGTAATTCGGCACCTTTACACGACACAAAATATTGTCAACCAGAATCCATTCCTTAACTAAGTATCAAGGGTCGACTTATACACGAGTTATATGTTGGCATCCTTCCGTTTGCGAAAGACGATGGAGTAGTGTCCAAATGGATTTTTTTAACTACGTAGCATGGGCGAGGTTTAATGTGGAGGATGTGCTTTTGCCCAAGCAACATCCCCCTCTCCACACTGCCACTGTGGTCTAAAGGAAAGGTAAGAAATCAATGCAGTTTGGCAACGGAAGTGTCGCAGGAGTTGCTGTGTAACGCTAAAGTTCAGTGTTACTCCATCTTAGGGACTCCGGCTCCAGATTTGTTTTGGTTTACTCCCCTAGGTTGTGTGTCTAGTAAGTGCGTCAATTCACCTACTGTCAATGTGGATTGTGGTTGGTTTCTCTAGAGCTCGTCCGCTCATTTCCAGCTCCTCTGTTTTTTTCCATTCCTTGACTAAATAACAAGGGTCGACTTATACACGAGTATCCGATAATTCATAATTTTATCTTTTCTTTTTTAAAAATATTTGTCTTTCTCTTTTCTCTCTTCAGTGCGTATGGCGCTGTTACGCTGCCGATCCATCGTTCAATTCAGAAGCAACATGGAAAATCCACCTCCATGACTCGTCCCCCGAAGAAACCGTTCTCGCTCGGATGGCTCGTAGGGCCAGTTTGACTCTGCGCAAAAGGCGGGCGTCCCGGCTCGATATTGGCTCGCCTTGCAACCATTTCCACCGCGATAGTATCGTATCACTTTCATTCACAGATGAAAAAGGGAGTAAGTAAAATTTCATTGCATCAGAGAGAGAGAGAGAGAGAGAGAGAGAGAGAGAGAGAGAGAGAGAGAGAGAGAGAGAGAGAGAGAGAGAGAGAGAGAGCAATAACAGTAATTAACATGCTCGTAAACTAATCATCATATCATTAGTTTTACTCTTTTCTATTTCAATAATAATAATAATAATAATAATAATAATAATAATCGAATTCAGCAAACCATAAAACTAGCACTAAGAGGGTCGAAGACAAGGCATGACTGGGTGGGAAAGGTGATCCACTGGGGATTTTGCAAGAAATTAAAATTTCACCATAATGGTATATGCAAATCCTGAATCAGTCCCGGAGAATGAGCCGCATAAAATTCTCTGGACTTTGAGATAAAGACGGATCACCTAATCCCAGCCAAGGAGACCAAACCCAGTGTTAATTAACAAGAAGAGAACTTGTCATCACGAGGATTTTGCCGTCCCAGCCGATCATCGGGTGAAAAGGAAAAAAGCGAAAAGATAGACAAATACTTGGACCTTGCCAGAGAACTAAGCAAACTGTTGAACATGAAGGTAAAGGTCGTATCAATTGTAATTGGTGCCCTTGGAACAGTCCTCGAGAGTTTGAAGAAGAGGCTGAATTAACTGGAAATCAGGGGAAGAATCGAGACCTTTCAAAATACAGCAATGTTAAGAAGGGCTTGAATACGCAGAAGAGTCTTGACGACCTGGAGAGACTTGCTGTCACTCAGCCTCCAGTGAACCGCCGGCTAAAGCTGGTATGAAAAATTTGCAAGGAGTGAAATGATAAATGAAAAACCTCGAGGCAGAAAGGGAATTTCTTTTAAAAAATAACTCTCCTCTTTTTCTTTCTCTTTCCTTCAGTCGTCCCCTCTCTCTCTCTCTCTCTCTCCTCCT
>CM042159.1:2968396-2988396 GCA_023376005.1 Doryteuthis pealeii
CTCACAATACTGTCTGTAATATAGCATGATGCCAAAGAAATCGGTTTGAAAACTAGAGATGCGATATTAACTAATTAAAGCAAGCTACTTTAATCATTTCACCATGTCTTGTATTGAATTGATGTCTCATGTATCGTTCAGTTGAAAACTGTTATTTTAAATGTCGTCTTCTGTTATTTCTTCTGTTTTAATCCAAGTATTTTCTTTTCTTTTCCAGTTTAAGTGAGCATCACAAAATTGCAATACGAGTCATTAGAAAGATCAAGTACTTTGTGTCGCGAAGAAAGTTACAGGTATGTTACTTTTTGTATTAGTATTTTAGTTTTAGTATTAAAGAAGCAGAGAATCAATTTCAAGTTTAAAGTAGATTGAATAAATATAGGCACTGGCAAAATGAGCCTAAAATGCGTTTTTGACAAAATGACTTTAGCCCCCCCCCCTACAGAAAATAATTTACCAAAAATCAGGGAATTATCGGATTTTAATGAAATTTTCTGTGTTTATTTATCAATGAATGATCTTTATAATACATTATTTATTTTATTTCAAAACTTTCTGATTTTTTCAGGTCACTTAATTTTGACCCCACTTATGCTGGGAGTGTAAAATATTGGCGAGTTGGTCCTTGATTGATACTAATTACAGTAGAAATAAAAAGATAAAAGCCCGAAGATGTAAATGGAAAAAAGTTTTACGTGGAATATTTTATAAGAAAATAAGTACCGAAAATCGAAAATAAAATGTTAAAAAATAATAAATAATTAATTTTTTGAGATTTCTTTTTTACTCATTTCGATAATTATTTAATTGGCTATTATCTTATAAAAGAAAGAAATATACATCGATATTTTTCGGCTTAAAAAAAGGGGGGGGGGCTACATTTTCAATAGAGTTTTTCTTCAAAACGTATACTTTGATTGACTAAAATAAGGTTTGCATTAAATAGATATTTATTTCTAGAATCTAAAAATATAACATTTTAAACTTAAAATCCGAATATTTTTATTTTAAATGAATTTCATATATTAATTTTTCATAGCAAAAATACTAAATTAAAGTTTTGAAATAAAATAACTGATGCATTATAAAATTCATTAATTGATAAATCAATACTGAAAATTTCACTATAATCGGATAATTACCTGATTTTTGGTATTTTTGCAATCGCGAAAGTATATTAAAATTGTAAACAAGCGCTTAAAACCCTTGAAAAAGAGACAGAATGGCGGATAGCGTCGAAATTGACCAAAACAAATCGTTTTAAATCTATTAAAAATAAACTGCATATGTAATGATATTTTCTTTTTTTAATGATGGTCCTTATGTTACTATTTATCGATTTAGACAAACGTTTGACCTTAAATAATAGGTTTAATTATTTTTAATTCGCTTTTCAAACTCGTAGTATCCGATTTTTTTGCCAAATAAGTATATTATATAAGTCTACCACATCAGTCCGCAACAATAATACAGCCGTCTTCCCCGACGTGTGCATCATACCAAGTTCCGAAAACACTTGTTTGTTATCTCCCTCGTGCTTTCTTTTATTGTGTTGCTGATCTCAGGGAAATTTGAACACGTCAAAAATCAAGTCTTGCCAGTTTTCTTGGCTCTGAAATCATGGTTGTGGAACGGCCATATTTCTTCTGAAATTTTAACTCCTCCTACACATCTTCTCTTTTACAATTTTGAGATACTTATGGTTGGATATGTTTCTCTGTAAAGGGTCTTTAAAATATGATATAATTTATATGGTAATCTCTTGTTAATATTAGGATTTTAAAGTTCCCACCTGTTCACCATTCCTGTCTCACGCATTATTTGAATCTTCCCCCGGTTTTCTTAGTAATATGAGTCCTGCTTTTCTGATAGAAATATTAACATTTTTTTAATCAGCTGTGGGAGATTCCAGGAATATAGTGGTGAATATGTATTTGAAATTATATCACAAAAGTGCCCTCACAAGGGTGGTAAAAATTTAAAAATCACTCGAGCACACAGACAGACACACACACACACACACACACACACACACACACACACACACCACATATATATATATATATATATATATATATATATATATATATATTACAGTAAGGAAGATATAAGCTGACAATATATTTGTATATGTATGATGGGTGGGTAACACAAATACATGGGTACGTATTTAAAACAAGATCACTTTTTAAGTGGAATAATGCTGACTTAAAATCAAGATTCTTGATTGGTTGACTAACCTAATCTTTCCTACTATTTACTCAAAGGTGTATGGAAAACAGCTGGGTTTATAATCTTCGATGGGGCATTAATGCAAATTGAAACGCTAACAGCCTCGTCCAGGACTTGAACTTAGGTCTCCGAGTCCATTTTCTGTGACGTCCATTGTGCGCCAAACATGTGTGTTGTTACTCAAGTATCAGAGTTGCCAGAGAAATAATAGTAAGAAACACAACGAGTATTAAGTGTAGGTAAAAAGGTATAATAAGCAAAGATACAAGGTGAACAGAGTATTCAGAAATTGCTAAGTTGAATTAACAAGTTCAGTGAGATCTTGTTGCCTCTCTCTTCTGAGATTGCAACAGGCACTATCTATAAGAAAAGGGGATGATTCATTGTCATTATTTAAGTACTATATGACAATATGTAAGTAAAAGTAAAGGCGTCGGAGTGGCCTAAAGTTGGTACCAGCCAGATCAAAGAAATTTATTTTGTGTCAGACACCTACATCAGATTTTCACTTTACCGCACAGATCTCTGTGTTACTCATACGCTGAGTTGGAGAGGGCCTGGCATCGAACCAGGAACCTTGTGGTTCCTAATCTGACGCTCTACCAAGTGAGCTAGACAATATGTATTAAAGTTATAATGAAATAAAATTCAATTGTCTTGTGATCCACATTTTGTTGGAAAAATAGATTTTAGTATATCTGTTGGTTATAAATTTTACATATTTAAGGATCTTTTAAAAGCAATTTTCATAAAACCAATATTTTTATTTATTTAATGTAGCAAGCTCGAAAGCCGTATGACGTGCGTGATGTTATTGAGCAATATTCTCAGGGTCATCTCAACATGATGGTACGAATCAAAGAACTGCAAAGAAGGTGAGTGTATTCGGTGGTTGGTTGGTTGGTTGGATTTTACGATACAGACACACACATCCACACAATATATATATGTATGTATGTATATGTATGTACACACACACATAGACACACACACACACACACACACACACACATATTATATATATATATATATATATATATATATATATATATATATAAGACATAAATTCAACGACATTGACTTTATGTCTTTAGTATCATAACTTAAATATATATGCTCTACCAATGACATTGAGCTATCTTTACGGAGAATGTAGCAAACTATATATATATATTATATATATTCCTATTATAGAATCTACTAAGTCTCTCTCTCTCTCTCTCTCTCTCTCTCTTATATATATATATATATATATATATACATATATATATATATATATATAGAGAGAGAGAGAGAGAGAGAGGGAGAGAGAGGGGGATTTAGGCCGTAGATTCTATAGTAGGAATGTTTTATTAAAAATGACAGACAATGTTTTAATGTTTTGCTTTTTATTCAGCATTTCATGGTCAGAGCGAACCAGGGAGTAATGGCAATAAAGCGATACTCCCCCTCCCCTGAGCACCAGAATTGAAACCTCACCATTAGATTTGCTTTAACATCATACCCAGAACACTAAACCCTCACTTGCCGTTTTTTCGCACATATATGATAAAAATGATTGGGGTTTGCCATAAGAGCAATAGGGTTGGGACAATCATATAGTTGGCAGGAGATGACGGGACCAGCCGATTGATCATAGGAGGCCTCTCTGACTGTCCGTCTATCCCAAGAAAGGCCCAAAGTGGAGTGTATAGCCCTTAAGCTGTTACTGCTTGGTAACTAACAGTTTTTTGCTAATGAAATTTTCAAACCAAGAGTACTTGGTTTGAAAATCACATTGCCGAGAAACTCGGATATACAAAAAAGTACTCACCACAAAGCTGACTTATTTAGCTTGAAGGAGATTTATAAGGAGATTTATTTGCGTACGAATTCACATACAACAGTCCTCTCACATATTTGCTGGATTTTATTCATAATATTCTTAAATCAAAATGTGGCTTTCTGAAAAATAAAGGTACCCTGGATCTGATCTCCATGGTACACCTGATTCAGAAAACGTGTTAAAGAGCAACACATAAATAAAGAATGCTGTGTTGGAGGTCCAATTTGCTTTTTGCTTATATATATTTACCAACCCCTCTGGACGAGCAGGATGCGACACAAGGTCAAGGTTAAAGAGCCCAGTCTGCCCTACTATTTACCCATAGCTGGAGGGAGATTAGGATTCATACCTTTCCCAAGGTATTAGCGCTTAGTGAAATAATTGCCACGTCCAGGATTTGCACTCGGGTCGACGAGTCCATTTCCCATGACTTTAACCATTACACTACGCGCTTCCTTTGTTTTTGCTTATAGAGGAGGGCCAATTTTATTTTCGTGTTGCAGAGAAGATCTAATCTTATTTTGGGGTTATAGAAGCGGTCCAATTTAATTTTGGGTTACAGAGGTGGTCCAACTGAGATACTTTTCTTCTTTGTTTTTAGATAATTTTCTTTTGTAGTAACCAATGCAGTGTGTTCTTATACATAAAGAGAAAAGAAGTGAAATATCTTTATTTACATTAGAAACTAAATACAAAACTTAATTACTTTAAGGGGGTATAATCCTCCCATAAAAGATACTCTTCTCCAGAAACTAAACCTGCCAAAGAAGCAAAAAGAAACAGAAACTAGAATAGATTTCAAGTTATTTCTGTGATTTTTTTAGATGAGGCTTGATAATTAGTATCATTTGGATTATTCAGACAGTTGTCCCCATCTTCATTGTTATCTGTACAATGTTTCGGCTGATGTGCCCTCCGGCTTTCTTGTACAGAAAACAATGAAGTGGGAACAATAGTCCGAATAATCCAAATAATACTAATATTTCAAGTAATAATTGAAATTCCTGATCAAATCACGTATAGGTACCCCATCTGTGAACTGTTTTCAAAAGAAGAACATTTTGCTTTTCACGGCAATCTTCCGGTTGTTAGTAAACAAAACCAACAGACAAATTTTGAACATTGTAATTTCATACAAACGAAAGACACGTTTTTATGCTGAAATAGTTTTTGCTTAAAAAAAAATAAAAAAAAGAATTAGTTATTTCATGTTGTTGTTAGCATATGTAAAAAGAAATTGCTGACTCGATCTGAAATTCCTTATGCATTCTATTCTAAATTTTGGGGAATATTTTTCAGACTTGACCAAACATTAGGAAAACCATCGGCACTCTATCAAAATGTTCGAGACAGAGACAAGATGACCATCAGTGCTCGTATTGTACGAGTTGAAAATCAGGTAAGAACTATTTATCCATTTGTTGACTATATACTAATGATGTTTTTTGGTTAATTCATATTTAATGGACATAATTTCCACCATTATATGTCAGGCCACCGAAAGAAAAAAAATACTAAAAATCAAGGAATTAACCGAATTTAATGACATTTTCAGTGTTGATACATTAATGAATAAAATATATAATGCACCAGTTATTTTATTTTAAAAACTTTTACATTTTTTTCAGTTCAATTAACTTTGAACCACGTATGTTTGTCAATCTGTGTTACGCCTCAAAGATACGTGGTTCAAAGTTAACTGACCTGAAAAAATGTATGAGTTTTCAAATAAAATAACTGGTGCATTATATTGTTTATTCATTAATAGTTTTTAGTTGTTGTTGTTTTCAGCAGGGTGACATATGATGGTGGAATTTATGTCCATTTAGGAGGATTTAACCGTTGTTTCTTTGTGTTCATTACTCAGCAACAGACATTTTCACATTGATTCTTATGTTGATTCTTACTTATCTGTTTACTATCAAAACTAATTCTATTTGCTATTGGGATCCCAATTGTTGATTGCTCTGTTGATGGGTCTTAAAACATACCGACTCTAGCCTCTTCAGAGGGGTAAGACCCTCTCCCAAAAGAGATGTCCTAGGTATGGCACTAAACTGCATCCAGTGGAGACACACCAATTTTGGTCAGTTGATTGGTTGGTTGATGGGTTGTTTTTTACGGGCACATCAACACCTATGGTATATGTAATGCCAAATCTTTTTTTATATACAAATGATTATTATCACTAGCAAAATAAAAAAACGCCCTCTGGACGACGTAAAATAAATATTGCCTGAGGGGATGGGAGTTGAAAATTTAATATCAGAGAGTTTGTATCATAAGTAAAGTAAAATCATCAAATTTATTAAAGGAGTAAAAAATAAAATAAATTCATTAAAGGAGTACAAAATTAAAAAATTGAAATGGAAACTTAGTCCTGATAACTTTAAATATATATTGAAATAAAACAAAGTATATATAGATAGATAATACCAGGTATGTATTTATTAAAGCTTGTTTAAAAAACCAATGAGGACTGTCTAACATTGCATGCTCACATTTTGAGTGAATTTATTCTATGTTATGACGATTTTAGGTAGTGTGATGTAAGCAGTGACGTAGTTTTTGTTACAGACAAAAACCGGAATCTCCATTATTAATAGATAGATGTATATTAATAAATTGGTAGAAATCATGTTTATGTTACAACTTTCATTAACTTTTCTAGCAAGTATATTCCCCCTCTGGATGCAAGTATTTATGTTTTAATGTAATAAAATATTATATTAAATTAGAAAGGCTAATGAGACTAAATAAGAATGCAGACAAAAAGATTTGAAACAGAGGGTGTTATAATCAAAAATAGAACAACTGAAACTTACTCTTCCATCACTACCGTCTTTCATTGCTAAAAATAGGAAGTAAAAATTAAAATTACAGTTATTTCTTCTTGTTAATGGATTTCTTTTAAGATTTTTTGCGAGATTTTTGCTCATATTTATTAAGATAAAACCAAACAATTAGAAATCTATAATACTAAGCACATATTTATTAAAATCAATTTTTTAATATCAATATGCAAATTAGCCTTCTCGTTCACACTGTAAATCGCTATTTTGTAAAACAATTTTATCAATAATTGAGTTTTAAATGAAAAATAAAATCATGAAGAATGTAACGTAAGTATCTAAGGGAATTGTAACTTGAGTAGTGATATAGTTTTGGTTACAGACAGAAAAATTTGCAATCTCCATTATAATAAGAGATGTATGTTAATATATTGGCAGAAATTTTCTTTAACTTCATGAATTAATTGATAGAAATAATTTTTATTTTAGTAGTTTTGTTATTTTGTTTAATAGCGTATCAAACCCTATGGGTCATCCATTGCCAAATCCTGTCTTCATGAATTTGTTAGCAAACATTCTTTTTAAGAATATTTTTGTTTAGTTTAGTTTTATAAATTACATTTCCCTTGTATCAATTAGATTGCAAAATTCTGACAATTTACAAAGCTCAATATCAGCATCAGATTTCATAGAGGAATAAAAAATTGGAAAGGATTACAGAATACAAAGAAAATATGTTTATCTACTAAAAGTATTCAAAACTTTTAAATCTCTGTAAACACTTTTAGTAGATAAACATCTGCTTTATTGTTTCTGTATTTATTTCAAATATATCTAACCATCAAAATAATCCTCATCATTTCTATTGCATTCTAACAATTATTTTTCTCTGTATAGGCCTTATTCAATGGCTAAACAGAAACACTTAAAACATAAAAGTGTAAAATTTTAACTGATGCTGTTGCTTCGGTTCTGAGCAAAAACTAAACAATCTTTTTAGTACAAATAATATCCAATATATGAAAATAATAATAGAAAAACATTTTTTATCATTGATGCAATACCCCAATGCAATTTTTCCACCTTGCTATGAAAAAATAAAAAATCATTAATAACTTAAAATTGGTTAACTTTAAGACTTTTTTGATAGAATTTTTGGATTCCTTGCTCCAAAAAGTCTTTATAAACCAACTATTAGGAGTAGGTAAGCTCTAGAACTCATATTACAGACAAAGATAGATCACAAAAATGTGCCATTTTTTGTGCAACCCTCTATATTTGGAGAGCTAAAAATTGACAAAACTCGGCCAATTTTTGAAATTGGATGTTCAAATTTTTGGGATAGTCTTACGTTAAGATAACTCACATCTGAACAAAATTTCCAAAAAATTGAAGGGGGTGGGTAACAATTTAACTCTTTTCTGGATGATTTGACATGAAATTACCCTATTAGAAATAATTTTCATTAACTTAATGTGTATCAATATGTGGTAAAAAAGTATTTTGTATTAGATTTTTCATAATATAACTTAATGTGTATTAATAAACCGGTTATTATCATAGATTTTTCATTAAATTCATATGTCTCAATAAACTAATAGAAATAATTTTTCATCAACTTCAATTAGTTTGTAGGTAAATATTTTTTGGGTTTGGCTTTATATACCATTAACTTCATATGTATCAATAAACTGGAAGAACTGATTTACATTAATGTAATGAAATTATGTAATTCATGAAAATTCTTTTTGCCAATATATTGGTGTACATAAAGGTAATAAAAATTATTTCTTCAAGTTTATTAATATACATGAAAGTGATTATTTAATAAACAAGATAGTTGCCAACTAACTATTCGCTTTAAAACCATACATACACAAAAAAAAAAAAAAAATCTGTAACAAAGTCTGTAAGTCAGCTTCTGGCCTTAAGAGACATATGGTGGTGCATAAACATAAAATTGTATCATCTGATCCATCTGATACAACGAGAAGGGCGTCCTTCCTATGTCATATTTGCATCAAACTTTGTAGATCTGCAGAAGGTTTGATGAATCATTTGAGAGGAAAGGTTCTGGTGGTGGGGTTATAGGATTGTGAGGGACGGCAGTGATCTGTAAAGATTATGCTATTGCTATCTATCTATCTATCTATCTATCTATCTATCACTCTCTCTCTTTCTCTCTGTCTCTGTCTCTGTCTGTCTGTCTGTCTGTCTCTCTCTCTCTCTCTCTCTCTCTCTCTCTCTATATATATATATATATATATATATATATATATATTCTCTCTCTACTCTGTCATAACAATAAAAGCTCATTGCAGACAAGGGCAGATAATTCATTATTATAAAATTTCTCAGATGCTAAATTTCTTAGATGCTAATGATTAAAATTATCTCCCTTGTTTAATTAAAGACAAAGATTAATTAATCGTTTCTTCTTTTTATTATATCATATAAATTTTATATAGCGATAATTCTTATTTCAGAAAGTAACAGGTATTTAGATTAAATTTGATCGCTTTACAAACAAAAAAAAAGATAAATTGAAAAGGATTCATTATTTTTATTTATTTTAAGTTTATCATTGAAAAAGACAAAAAACAAACAGAAAAGAAAAGAAAAACAAAACTGTTCTACTCAGACGAAAGAAAACTGATTATCTTGTGAATTTTCATTGATATAAGTGGCATGAGAAAAAGCCAGATGTTTTCTTACTGATTGTTAAAATTTAATCAATGAAACGTTATTTTCTAAAATCAATAGTCTATATATTATTAGAATTCTCATAATGTTTCTATAAATGAATACACATCTAACTTTTTTTTTAAAGTTCAGTTTCTTCTAAAACTCTGTAATAAATTTTTAAAAAACCCAAAACAACCCAAAAAACCCAAAAAACAAAGCAGTAAAAAATAAATTGAAAAAAATCCCAAAATAAACAAAACAACCCCAAAAAAACAAAAAACAAAGCAGTGAAAAATAGATACATTCTTATGCGATATGATGAGTTCATTTTGAAAATACATTCGTATGATATAAAACAAATATGTAGGTAGGATTTGGCCCGAGGTCATAAATGAGTATCAAACTCATTTTTCAGAAGTAACAGATCTGCGAGAGTAACTTGCTAACCATTGCATTATTATAATAAGTATATTTTGAAAACCAACTTTTTGGTTAAATACTACTTAACAGACATGAATTCCACCATCATACGTCACCTCGTCGAAAGAAAAAAAAAATACTAAAAATCAATAATAATAAATTCCCATTGTCTTTGTTTTAGAAGAAAATTAATTTTTCATGAAAAATCGTTATGGGTGATACTATGTACACACACACATTAACACACAAACAACCCCCCCACACACACACATATGTGGGAGCATATAATAGTCATCCACAGGCACAATGTTTCGACATTTACATCTCATCAGTGTGGCTAGACTTAACAGCTACTAACAACATGGTTAGTGGTGAGATGCTAGTTGTCATGTTTCTCAGCTTGGGTGGATCATTGGCAATTATCGATGTGACAGACACCAAGGAATTTTGTATTGCCCCGTTGTGATATAATGGTTAGCAAGCTGGTCTCGTAAGATCCATTACTACAGAAAACTGATTTCGATCCTTGCTGGATATCCCATATTTGTGACCTGTCAATTCCTACCCATGGTAAACAGGTTTGGTAAATAATTGTTTTTTTTTGTTTTTTTTCATTTTATATATTAATAAGTACTAGCAAATATATACTCACTCTGGGTGCGAGTAGTTCAGTTTTAATGTAATGAAATATTATATTGAATTAGAAAGACTAATGAAACTAAATAAGAATGCAGATAAAAAGAGCTGAAACAGATAGGGGTATAAAAAAAAAAATAGAAAACTGAAACTCACTCTTCCATCACTCCTGTCTTTCATTGCAAATTTTTCTAATTTAACTATTTAGTTAACACAGTTAATACATGTCACATAATTGCTAGTTTGCCTATTATGTACAGTAGTATAGAATTCTAAATGTACCTGGTATTTCTGAGTCATGGAAAATACCTGAAAAATAATAGACAAGATTTCACCTTGAGATGACCTGAGATGTTTTTATAGATATCTAATAATTGATGTTTAATAATACATGTTGTAATAGGATTATATTAAAAATACTAACATGTTTCATAATTAATATGTGGTCTATTGATTAGGTCCAGTAGTATAGAATTCTAAATGTAACTGGTAATTCTGAGTCATGGGAAATACCTGAAAGATAATAGACAAGTCTTCATCTTGTGATGAACTTTCTGTAGCTGTTCTCTAATTGGTCAATCCAAACATGAGAATGGGTTAGTAGAGTTAGAGATTATTATTTTGGTTATTTCCTATAACTTAAAAAAGGGGGAACCACTGAATGAATTTTATCAGTTAATTAATCTACCCATTATTTTCCCATTAAACTAACCCTAACCCTAACCCTATCTTCTTTTTTCCTAGTAGATCAATAAATAAATAAATTATTTATAAAATTCATTCAGAGTGGTTCCCCTTTTTTAGGTTGACGTTATAGGAAATGACCCTTATTAATAGAGACAGAGGCAAAATGGCATCTCTCCTTTGCAAGCTATTTCTTTCTGCACGTACAGTTATAAGTTGGGTTTGAATAAAGACATCAAAAATAAGCTAAGTCTTATGTTCATTTGTAAGAATAAAAATGAAGAAAAGCCCAAGACAACCAAAGAAGAAGTAGAGAGAATTTAACCTGGATAGCAGCAGAAGGGACAGACAGAAGAATAGATGCTAAGGTACAGAGGCAGCTCTAAAGGGGAAACAACTATTGACTCAGTATTGTTCTTTATTATAAGAAGACAATTGGAGTTGTCTCTCTTTGGTCTTAAATGGAAAAAAAAGACTCATTTTTATTATAACAATTTTAAAATTTTTATAAACTATTCATCTATCAATCTATCGCTTCATATAAAGCTATCCCTCAATACATTTAGATATATCTATATTATTGTCTTTAAAAAATCTATTCATATCATATTATTATGTTAATACATCTATATCTATCTATCTATCTATCTATCTATCTAATTCTTTTCAGATGTATTTATCACAATCTCTTCATTTTTCATATCAATATATATCTATATAACTCTCTCTCTCTCTCTCTCTCTCTCTCTCATCTTGGTAGTTGAGCAGTCCATGACATGTAATACTTCAGTTTGACCCTTACTAAGACTAGACGGTCGGTTGGTTGGACAGACCCCCTCTGATCAATCAATTACTCCCAGTTCTTTCCTGACCCAAAGATTATGAAATATGTCATTTGATTGTTTTCCCCTCTTTTTTTTCTTCAGATGTGCCAGATAGATAAAAAAAATTGGATAATGTCCTGAATTTAATCTGTTAGGAAATATACTAACGAAGCAATTATAATTTAACATGAGATACAATCTTGTAAAAATTTACCCGATATATTCAATCTTATAAATATTTTTCACTGCTCACATAACTTTCGGAAACATTTTTTCACCCTCAGAATTGCGGAGACATGGAATAAACTGCCCGTGTCTGTTGTAGGCTAGCGAAGCACTGAATCTTTCAAAGCCTCCATGCTTCCTGTAGTCTGCTGACACTATACCTGATGCCACTCTCCACATACATATGCACACGCGCGCACACATAATGCATATTACTACAGTAAACTGTTCATGTTCGTGACACTACATTATTCTGTGTACTTGACATGAGACTTTGATGAGTTTTGGTGCACCTGAGCACTGTACACAATAAATTTCATTATCATTAGCATATTTGTAATCAGATATTTATGCCATTTTTTAATTTAAGAAACAGATTAAACAAGAGTTTGTTATATATATATATATATATATATATATATATATATATATATATATGCGTGTGTGTGTGTGTGGAACGTTTTCTTTAAAAAGTTTCAAAAAAATTATTTTTTCGAACATTTCAGAAATTCTCCGTATTTTAACCACTTTGATTTAACACACCAAAGAATTTACTCTGACGAAGGCCGTTATTCCTTGTATACTAAAAAGATTTTGTATTGTTAATGTTTTACTTAAAGTAATAAGTAATTTAAAAGTAATAATAGATAGAGTGCATATGTACATGGATAAACACCTTGCCGAAACACGTGTCAGTAAAATAAAAAAATCAATTTTATCCATTCAGCATTTTCTTAACTTTATTTTCTTTCAAGATACTGTAGGATTCGCTTCCATTTTCAACTTCACACACATATATATATATATATATATATATATATATATATATATATATATATATATATATATATACTTTGTTGGGGTACCAAGTTTCTTGGTACAAGGGTGATTCTAGGCTGATCCTATTCTCTGTCAGTAGTTTATTGTAGAGTTCAGGTTCCATGAGGGAGCTCAATGCTTAATTTTTATAAAAAGGGCAAATTTATTTGTGAATGAAAAGGAAATACCAGGGGTATCGAGTGGAAATGGTCATAATCACGATACCCCATATATGTATATGATATGTAATGATATATATATATATATATATATATATATATATATATATATATATATATATATATATATATATATAAAGTACAGAAAGATAATTAATCAATGTCCCTATATATATTATTATTATCCATTCTGTACTTTCTTTTCATTCTTCCTCATAACGTCAGATTCAATTCCAATTCCATTTTTACATATATATATATAAACGCCCAGATTCATATACACATCAATACATACAAAAAAACCAAAATATTCAGTTTTGTTTTTTTATATATGATAATATGCCAACGTTTCTAGGATTGTCTTTGTTAAATCATCTTCAGGGTGATAAATGAAATATGTCATTTGATTGTTTTTCCCTTTTTGTTTTCTTCATGTGATGTCTGGTCCTGTGACTCTCTAAACCAATGAGAAGCCTAGCAGATAACCCAAAGATTAATGAAATGTGTCATTTGATTATTTTTCCCTTTTGTTTCCTTCTTCAGATGTGCCAGATGGATCAAAAATTGGACAATGTTCTGGATTTGCTCCAAACCGTAATAAAGCAGGTTGTCATCGACCCAGTGGAACAGAGAGGCTGGCCACTTAAAAGTGACCCAGTCGAAGACATTGCAAATAAAGTATAACATCATCGCGCAAGCAATAAACGAATTGAAAGAGAACACAAATAATCACACAAGAAAAAAAAAAAAAAACAAAAAACAAAACAAAATGTCAATTTTTTCACTTAAAATCTTTTTTTTTGTTGAGAAAAAAAATACGTCTTAAAAAATGTCTTACATTAAAATAACACCAGTATTTAATATAGATACACAAATATATTTACAATACAGTAATACCTCACTCTATTATGTCATTAATTGGTTGCAGAGGACACAACCTAATTCGAAAAACGACGTGTCGAAATAGACATTATTTAGATGCTTATTTGACCTAGGCCTAGCCTACCTGAGTTTTTTTTTTTTATGTTAGCCTACTGAATTGGTATTTTTTGGTAAATTATCAAACTTGGCCTAGACTACCCTAGTTTTTTTTATGTTAGCCTACTGTATTTGTATTTTTTGGTAAATTATGAAACTTAGCCTAGACTACCCTAGTTTTTTTTATGTTAGCCTAATGAATTGGTATTTTTCAGTAAATTATGAAACTTAGCCTAGACTACCCTAGTTTTTTTATGTTAGCCTAATGAATTGGTATTTTTTTAAATTATGAAACTTTTTGGGTATGAAAATAAGCATAAACAATCTCGAATTAACAATATCATATTATATGAATGATACAGTTGTTTTTACAGATGACTTAAATATAATATTTCATATAGCTTTTAAATATTTTTATATAGTTTTTAATATTTGGTATATTTGAAAAGTGACATATTTTCGAAAATGACATAAAATGATATAAATAGAGATATGACTGTAAATGTATATTTGTATGTATGCACTCATGGTGTAATGGTTATTATTATAGGAAATGGACACGGCAAACAGAGTTCAAATCCTGGATGAGGCTGTTTATATCTTCATCAGCATTGCAGTCTTGGAAGGCTATATAGTTCTTGTGCCCCTGAAGATACAGAGCCTCCTGTGACTGTGATGTCCAATGTTCGAAAAACGTTCTCAACCAAAAATGACGCATGTGAAGACTGTCCCTGAAGGTGTTGATATGCCGATGCTTTGTTGCCGCCGGTTTCTTCTGGACCTCTAACATAGCACTAATACCCTTGGGAAAGGTATGAATCCAACTATTCTCCTTCCAGCTATGGGCAAAATAGTAGGGCAGACTGGGTTCTTTAACCTTGATATGGCAACCAGTCTAGGAGAAGGAACACTCTGAATTCAAACCTGTTGAAATTTATATATATATATATATATCTGTGTTGTACGTTTGTGTGTATCAAATTATATATATATACACTTATATATAAAACATGACACATACTCAGATACATATCAATATACAATTATACATATATGCACATGTGTATAAAAATATATATAAGTAAATATACATATATATATATATATATATATATATATGTATATATTCAAATTATGAGTAAAGTTTGGAATAAATTCGAAGGGAAATGAGAAAGTCAATCGAATTTTCAAACTGTCTTTTTCTTTCTCACATTTGAATATACATATATATGTCTGTGTGTGCATGTGCGTGTGTGTATATGTATGTGTGTATATGTATGTGTGTGTGCACACATACATATATATATGTATATAATGTGTATATCTATGTAAATACATATGATATATGATTATATATATATATATACTTATATATATATATATTATACATAACATGCAAACATACATATATATATATATATATATATATATATATATATATATATATATATATATATGAATGCATATATTGTAAATTATTATCATCATTATTAATATATATGTACATGAATTTATAAAGCTACAATCTGAATTTTCAAGGAATTGACATTATACGGAAAAAATTCCTAAGGAATGTATTTATTTCCTGGTGATATGTTTAATATCTCAAGCAAGGTTTTGGTAACTTAACTAATTGATCCATCTATACAAATTCCTCACAAGTCTCATTAGCAGCACCTCATATATATACTAGCTGATTTTTTATCAACATGCAATATTTTGGGCCATACTTAAAATCATTTTTTAGGTTGCTTTTTTATCTACTTATCTATTTATTCAATTATTTTTGTAAATTTTCTATTTTTTTCTTAAAATCAACAATTCTTTACTTTAAAAAATAAAAACATTTTATCACAAATTTTGCATTTTAAACAAAAAAATTACTAAAAATGAAAGACTTTACTTCCAGGAGATATATATCTCAAGCAAGGTTTTGGTAACTTGGGCTTTGATCCATCTATACAAATTTCACACAAATTTCTCTTTGGCAACACATTGTATGTATATTAGTGGATTTATTTTTTCAACATGCAACATTTTAGCGCCTATTAATTATTCTTTTTTAGGTTTTATTTATTTATGTATATATTTATTGTAAATTTTCATTTTTTTTCTTAAATTCAATTATTCTTTATTTAAAAAAACAAAAAAACAACATTTTATATAACAAGCTTTGCATTTAAAAGAATTCAAAGGAAAAATACTAAAAAAAAAAAAAAAAGAAAAAATTATTTCCTAATTTTCTTTCTTTCTTCATTTTCTTTGTTTCTTTCTTTTTTTCTTTGTTTCTTTCTTTCTTTTTTCTTTCTTTCTTTTTTTTTTGTTTGTTTGTTTGTTTCTTTTTTTCTTTCTTTCTTGCATGATTTTATTTTTTATAATTTCCATTCATCCCATATTACATACTTACCTTTTAATTTCATTACTTTCTTTCTTTCTTTCTTTCTTTCTTTCTTTCTTTCTTTCTTTCTTTCTATATTTATTCATTTAAACATTTTTTCTTTCTTTCTTTTTCTTTCTTTCTTTCTTTCTTTCTTTCTTTCTTCATGATTTTATTTTCTATAAAACATTAAAGCAGTCAGAGTGACCTATTGTCATTATTAGCTTAATGGCGAGGGAGCCTATACCCTATTTATCACACATTTTACTTTCATTATTTCACTCTTTCTTTCTTTCTCTCTTTATTTATTTATTCAATTATTTATTTATTTATTTTTATCATTTAATAGAAATTTTATAAAAAAAAGTGAAAAATTGACATTTTGCTTTTCGTCCAAAAAAAAAAAGTTAAATAAAAATAAAAATACACAAAATATTAATCAATGCCACAAAAGATAGAATGGCAACAGCAAGTTGAAAAAACACAAAAAAAAATTTCAAAAAATAAAAAGCAAAATATTTTGTGCAAGATTTTCCATACCAGTTTTTCAGATGTTTGTGAAAACCTCTGCAGTTTTCCAGAAATCTGAAAGGAATTTATTTTTATCGAAAATTTGATTTTCAAAATTTTTTTATTTAAACAGCCGTCATATGAAGAAGAGAAAGCGACAACAACAAAAACAGCAACAATAACAACTAAAACGAAAGAAGAAAAAGGACAAATACAAACCCACTATTAAAAAATATAGTCAACATTTTAACTGAATCAATATTTGATTGATTTAAACTTGAACTAAGTATAAATTGTCATATATATATATATATATATATACATATATATATATATATATATATATATATATGTGTGTGTGTGTGTGTGTGTGTGTGTGTGTATTTGGGCAGCATTCTTTCATTTATACATGTAAAATTAAACAAAAGACACATCTCCTGTTTAACAATTTTATTTTTATTTTTTTAGTTTTCTGGCCAACTTTTTAATATTTGGGTGGAATTCGTGGATAAGTCCACCAAAGTTCAAGTCCCAAGTACTCTTGGCACTTCAAAGTGCCATCATTATGGGTCATGTGTTCCAGTTTTTTAAAATATTATATCAATGTGGAGGCTGGAAGGAGAAGAATTGATGAGAAAATTAATTTTGTTTAAGGATGGTTTGTATTGTTTTGGGACTTGAACTTTGGTGGACTTATCCACGAATTCCACCCTAATATTAAAAAGTTGGCCAGAAAACTTGAAAAGATCAAAAATAAAATTGTTAAAAGGAGATGTGTATTTTGTTTAATTCTATATATATATATAATATATATATATATATATATATATATATATATATATATATATATATATATAGACATTTGTACTCACACCCATATACAGATATATATATTAAGAAGTTGTTCTTTTTTATTTAGCTTGTTACAGATATATATTTATATATATACATATATATATAATTTATGCACACACACACACACATGCACATATATATATATATACATATATAGAGGTAGAGAGACATTCGTACTCACACCCATACACAGATATTTATATAAAAAATTTGTTCTTTTTATTTAGATTATTATATATATATATATATATATATATATATATATATATATATATATTCATAGACATTCACACTCACACACATACACACATATTTATATTAAGAAGTTGTTCATAATTATTTAGCTCATTGCAGATATATATATATATATATATATATATATATATATGTATGTATGTATGTATGTATGTATGTGTATATCAAAAATAAAGTAGCAGGTACATGGAGTCAATGATGCCTGATTACCAACAGGTGCTGGCCTATGCAATATTCAAACCAAGTGCATTTCGTCTGAAGATTGCATAGGCCAGAAACTGTCAGTAACCGGGCACCACTGACTCCATGTCACATTATGATAACTTAGATATAAATGCTCTATTCATGATATTGAGCCCAGTTTATTTATAAATACACCACCTATATTATCTACAAAATATATATATATATATATATATATATATATATATATATATATATATATATATATATATTAATATTATATATTTATAAAATAAATATTTGCATGCATATTTTTATATTTCAATATATACCATACATATATATGTATATATATATATATATATATATATATATATATATATATATATATATATATATATATATATATATATATATACATACATATATATATATAATATATATATATATATATATATATATATATATATATATATATATATATATACATATATGCATATATATAACATATGTGTTAGGCATAAACAATATGATAAAATTGGACAAAAAGAGCAACTCAAACAAGTAGATGTGGGAGATCTATTTCGTCATGCCTTGAGCAGGGCTTCACCAGTCTTTTATCATTTCTATTATTTCTAATAAAGACTGATGATGCTCTGCTCAAGGCAGGATGGAATATATCACCCACATCTACTTGTTTGAGTTGCTTTTTTGTCCACTTTTTCCCTCTATTCTTTATCACATTCTGTCGGATTTACTCCAACCCTATTATCCTCATATATATATATATATATATATATATATATATATATATATATATATATATAGTAGAGATATGAGGAACACAAGGACAGAACTCAGACAAAAGTATGTAGGATATATTTTGTTAGAGCTTTGAGCTCGGCATCATCAGTCTTTTTATTGATTTACTGATGATGCCGAGCTCAAAGCTCTAGTGAAATATATCCTACACACTTTTGTCTGAGTTTTGTCCTTGTGTTCCTCATATCTCTACTACAACCTGTCGGATTTATTACTATCCTCTTTCCTCATATATACATGCATATATATATTTTTTTTGTGTGTGTATATATTCATGTATACATACACATGCATACACACCCACACACATATATATATGTATATATATATATATACATACATACACATACAGACATACATGTATATATATACATAGTGTAAGATATTAAAACCATAATTAAAAAGATGATTGATAACCGTTTTCCAATCCATTTTTAAATCACCTTTTTAATCCGTTTTAATCTTTTAATCTGTATTATAGGCTCTATACCTGACATTGAGCATTGTATCAGAAAACAAAAAAAGCAACCCTGTCAGTTATTTATATTTTATATTAAATATTAAATCTATATACACCTTGTATTTTGGGATACCGAAACAAAAAAAAACAAAATGTCTGCTTTTTATCTTTCTTTTATCTTTTCTTTTTATGTTTTTTTCTTTTTCTTTTATTAGTTTGAACAAAACAAAAACAAAAAA
>CM042159.1:3000896-3022330 GCA_023376005.1 Doryteuthis pealeii
ATTACAGATCTTATAAGAAAGTTATCAATTCAATACGTGATATATTAATCTAAACATTATTACATTACAATTGTTGAAAAGGTAATTTCAAAGTGAAAGAATTCCACACTCAAAGGGTTGAATTCAAATGCAGCTGTTTAAATTGGTGACACGTTTTTGAAGTCCTCTAACCCTCTCAGTATGTTTTTATTCTTGTAAAATCCAAAAGGTATGAAAAATTATTTACAAACCCTTTATATAAGTGTTTCCAATTGACTGTGCTAATTACAGCGAGTCATAAATGATTATTTTCTCTCTAGCTTTGTCCATCTACATTGATATTGAAAACTGCGTGTTGGCAACTGATTTGTGTGAAAAATATTCTAGTCAGCTGAATTATGTAAGTTTTGGCCTTTGGTCAAGCTTGCATAATACCCAGTGAGACATAACCTTACTTACAATGGCTTGCAAAACTGGCATATCACTCTATGTTATATGCATGTTTGAATGTAAACACGTTTACTTGTGTAGTTGATTGCATGCTGATCTTGTAAGCCGTTGTGAGTAAGTTTGACTTTTTTAAAAATGCAGCCTTGCATTTATATTGACACAGTTCAACAAATAAGTGTGTGATCTTGTGTGTGTGTGTGTGTGTGTGTGTGTGTGTGTGTGTGTGTGTGTGTGTGTGTGTGTGAGAGAGAGAGAGAGAGAGAGAGAGAGAGAGAGGTTTGGGGAGGGAGCAAGTGAGACTGACTGAGAGATTGCAAAAGTGGAGAGTCTTTATTATTATCTACTAATGTGATCAGGCTAGTGTTTGATTTTTTAAATGCAGCCTTGCGTGTTTACTGACACAGTTCAACAAATAAGTGTGTGATCTTATGAAGAGAGAGAAGAGAGAGAGAGAGAGAGAGAGAGAGAGAGAGAGAGAGAGAGAGAGAGAGAGAAACGAAAGTGAGAGAGAAGGATTGAGAGATTTCAAAAGTAGAGAGTCAGTATTATTAATCTACTGATGTGATCAGGCTGGTTTTCCTCATCTTGGTTGTTTTTATTGTCCTGACGTTTTTGGCCATTTTCTTCCTCTGTCCTTTTCCAGATGTCTGTTATAGTCAATAACTGTCTTAGCCATCAAGAAATTTAAAACTGAACCCTTTATTCAATCCACAGGGGTTGATTGCTCTCCTCCTACTGTCTGTACCTTGAGGAGACCAGTAATTGGATAATTCTTACTTGTTATGTCATCCCTAAGATATGAGTTCTCTCTTCCAAGAAATGAATTCTTTCAAGAACTACTTGACTCAGAGATTGAACTCATAACCACCAGGCAACTAGCAATTAAAATAAAATTAAATGACGTTTTTATTCTATTTTTTGAAAACAATGTTTCAGGATAGTTTTAATGGCATATTTGAATGATATATATATATATATATATATTATATATATGTGTGTGTGTGTGTGTGTGTGTGTGTGTGTGTGTGTGGATTTTACTGATTTAGATCAGTTTTAGTGGCATATTTGAATTATATATATATATATATATATATATATATATATATTTGGGGCATATGTGTTCATTTTCCTTTTTTTTTCATAAATAGAAATTTATTCTGGGAAAAATGGCATCCACTGAGGTCCATTCAGACATGTTGATATCAGCTGAACATCACACACGTGAAACTCACAATCTTCAGTTTTTACCCTGTTTTATTTTAATTTATAGTTATGACACTGCTCTGAATTCTTGTGCATAGGATTGTATTTAACTGATTTAGAACAGTTTTAGTGGCATATTTGAATTACATATATATATTATTTGGGGTATATTTTATTAACGATAACAGTCATAGATTTGGTGTTGAGCTTTTTTTAAATTGGCCTTTTTATGTTAGCAACTGTGGATAAAGGCAGTTTAAAATTGTCCAAACCCTCTGATCTATGAGATTCATCCACAATTGTGACATCTCGCTCTCAGAAAAGGTCAATGAAAATAAAATAAAAATCCTTGTCAATCATACTTAATAAAATTTAACTAATATCAATGAGACCATTGTCACGTTATGGATTTAAAAAAAAGGTTTGGTTCAAGATTTCCAGAAGTTTCTTGGCTATGATAGAAATCTGAGGAAGGACAGAGAGAACACTGGCAAATATGTGATTATGATAGAAACCAAGATGGAGACTGAGTAAATGATAATAATGGTGATTCCTCATCTCAAAGAATCAGATAGAGAGTTTGTATTCCCAAACAGATAATATATTTATACACTTTGTAATTTGAACAATTATTTTGTATGTTTTTTTGAATGACTGATATAATCCTTGTTACCCCGCTCCCATGTTTTCGCAGATCCATTTTTGGATTTCCTTGAGTGTGCAATCTATACGGAAGGAACGGACTGTTTTTTTGTTTTGTTAAGATTCTTGTGGCCATTTTAATCAGTTTGAGTGGAATCCTGTTATCGTTGTATCAAGAAGAAGCCTTATGTCCTTTAGTGTTAAGCAGAATCCTTGTGCTCTCCAGTGTTAAGCAGGATCCTAGTGTCTCTTAATCTTAAGCAGAATCCTTGTGTCTTTCAGTGTTTGGCAGGATCCTAGTATCCCTTATTGTTAAACAGAATCTTAATGTCCCTTAGTGTTAAGCAGAATACTTGTGTCCCTCAGCGTTATGCATGAGCAACTGAATGCCTTTCCATAAAGGCCTTTAAATAGTTAATCAACCACGTATTCAAGCATGTTGATTGACCGATTGAATCCACGTGGCCATGCAGAGTCTATATACTTAAGTTGGGGCAGCCAGCACACCTTATATGTATGAAAATATTCCAACATGTTTTTTTCGAAGTAGTGTCTACGAATCCTCTTAGGCATGGTTAGTGTGATTGAAATGGAATTGGTTATCCAAGTTCATATATTTACTAGGCGGTTTGTATTTCAATTGGCCTTGGTAAAGGTGTTATTCTATCTTATCTCCTCCCATTTATTCGTAAATAGAAGGACAGACTGGGCTCTTTAACCTTGGCATGGAAATCGGTATAGGAGATGGAAAACTTTGAATTCAAATCAACAGTATTTAAGTAAAATTGACCTAATGTCACATCCTGCCTGTGTTGGAAGGTTTGGGTAAATACACATCAATCTTCTTTGTTTCTTCTTTTCTAAAACTATATAAATATATATATATATATATTGGAAGACAATATCTTCTTGGTAATTTAAACAGTGTCTGAGATAGATTGGTTCATAGAGGCAACTTGTTGCTTTGATAAATGGATGCTTGTAAAAGTTATGAATCCAACTAGTCTCCCTTCAACTTTGGTTAAATAGTAGGGCAGACAGGGCTCTTTAACCTTGGTTAGGCAATCAGTCTAGGAGAAGGAAAACTCTGAATTCAAACCTGTTAAAATTTTGCTTAAGAAATTGACCTTGTTGGTATATATATATATATATATATATATATATATATATATATATATATATATATATTGTTTTACACAGTATCGTGTAGCTCAATATAGATTGCACACCCAAGGATTTTGAAGGATGCATCAGCCAAAACGTTGTCGTAAAAATAAATTGAAAAATAAAAATGAAAGAAAAGAAAAAGAAAAGAGACGTCTTAGAACTGATTTTGATATGGCTACTTTTTTCCTTTTTTTTTAAAAATTTTTTGTCCTTGTTATATTTGCTGTTGTTTTGCAAATCCAGTGCCTCGGACTCTGAAAGATTGTATTTCATTGAGAAAAAAAATTGATAAATAAAAAAATAAAAAAATAAAAGCTTTTGTGCAGTAAAAGAGAAGCTTGAAAATGTTAGATTTAAAACATAAACCTGCATTTGTATTTTATAAAAGCAAACTGCGTTTTTCAATGCACTTCATTCTAAAGTAATTACTGCTGTTAAATAAAATTAATTTAATTAATTAATTAATTAATTGAAAAAAAAACAAAAAAAAAACGAAACTTATGATTTTTTTTAAACAGCAGTATAATTTTTACCTGACTCAGGACCTACCTCCCCTCCCCAACAATTAAAATGATAATAATAATAAAAAAACAACATTAAAAAAAATTGGAAATAAAAAAAATGATAAATACTCAAAAGAAAAAAAACTTGAAAGACAAATATGTCCACTTTGTAACTAATTTAATATTTAAATAATTGTCAACTTTGTATCTAAACTAAAAAAAAAAAAAAAAACGAAGCTTTTTATGAAAGCTGCATCCGTGCACTTGTTACTAATTTTATTATTTTACTTTCACTGCAATTATTGTTTTTGTTTTGAAATTATTTTTTGGTGGGGAGTGGGAGGGATAAATATAATTGCCAAGGCCAAAATGCCTGAATCCATTTTAAACATAATCTTTTTTTTTAAATTTTTATTTATTCAATGTATTTTTTTTTCAAATGTTAAAAAAAAAATGTTATTTTTAAGATTTTTATTTGGATCCAAATTTTTTTTAATTGTAATTTTTTTTATTCCATTTTTATTTTTAAAATGTTTTGTCATTGTGCATTATTACAGGCACATAATCAATAAAACAAATCCACAAATTTATCCTTTTGATTCAGATATTCATTTTTTATATGTATTATTTTCTACATCTACAATAAAAGGAGGTCCTATCAATCATCGCTCCTCGTAGGTCTTCATCCAGTGTCTGCCCATAGCTCTTGTATGTAAGTATTTACAGGTCCTGTCATGAGCAATGACCGATTGGGACGAGAGAGAGAGAGAGAGAGAGAGAGAGAGAGAGAGAGAGAGAGAGAGAGAGAGAGAGAGAGAGAGTTATGGGCATCGATGTTATCAGCATGATTTGATGATGAAGATAATGATGATTAGAAAAAAGAGACTCGTGATCTATCCCGCACACTGTGTCTGTTATGCCTTTTGCACACATCATTTCCACAGCATCAGAAATTGAAGTGGTAATAAAACAATAGGAAATATAGTAGAGGCGAACTGCGATTTTCTGTTTTGCCCTGTTTCCCACAAGATTTCCCTTAGTTTTTCATTCTGGCAAGCCACGACCGACTAACTAATTAACTCACATAGCTGTCTTTAAAAATGAAAGCCTGATTATTATAGCCTTCTTTGACAAGTGGTGGTATGGATACAGTTCGGTTGAATCATTCAAAGATACGAGAAGAGCTGGTTCCTACTATAACGAAGAAGCTATCCTGCTCATAAGTAAAATTGACAGGGTTGATCCCAGGGGGCTTTCCCCCAGGCAATACCTGCTTCCTTGATTTAAAGGGGCAGGGCTGGGTTTATTGCCCAGCGCCTGAGGCGACCCCTCGAAGGGGAATGCCGACAGGATCAACGCATTTTTGTGATTACCAGCCATGAGCTTCGGCTTGTGGATGGGCCTACATAAAAAATGTCCTTTTGTCACGCCCTCATATGTGGGATGAGAGGCAAATACCCTGAGACTGCAAAGGTTACTTGAACCGTTTGCCGCGAGGTTTTAGCACTCTTTTACGAGTTACTATATGTCTGGCGCACATATAGTTTGAATGTACTAGTATACTGGATATTGTATGATCCAGTATACAACTGACAATATTTTAAAAATTTCTACAGAATTTGCTTCTTGGTCGGACGGAGAACCTTCCGCAAATTTTTCCATCTTCCGTCTTCAAATTAATAAACGAAAGTTAAAATAAAAACCAAAAACAGTCCTTTCAAGAGAAATATACCCTCCCGATGGCATCTTAACGTTAAAAACAGAACAAAAATTTAAGACAATCCAATATTTATCTAAAAAAATAAAATCTCGTGAAATTCAATTTACTTTTATTTGTAGATAAATGAATTACCATTTTGAAGCGAGGAGATATTCAGTGGTTGAAAAAAAGAAAAAGAAAAGATTTTTTTTGCTTGTAACAAAATAGTCAGTCAGTGAAATCTAGGGGCGTAGCGACGGAAGTGGTAATTAAGTTTTCATATGCTCCATCCACCATCGATGATGAATTCTTGTCCGGTCACAAATGCAGACTGTTGAAGAAAAAAACAATAGATAAATTGATAATCTACTTATGGAAGCTGTGATGAGAGAGAGAGAGAGAGAGAGAGAGAGAGAGAGAGAGAGAGAGAGGGAGAGAGAGATTTAAAAAAAATACAAAACTGAACGATATATATAATGTCGTGCAATTAGCACGGATATCTATGACAATCTTTTGGCAACCATCATTCATTATCCCCGAGAGGTCCTTCGCATATCATCCAGAATCCGCACAGAGCTGGTCAATGTAAGACCTTGCTAGTGTGTCCATGTGTTGCCTTACACAGGAGAAGACATGGTCGACTATAAACATATTATGTCATATGGAAATCCGATCTCGCTGACAAGTTAAAACGACAATTCTTCCAAGCTGTGGTTATATCAGTGTTGCTGTATGGCTGCACTACTTTGACCTAACGAGCGCCTGGAGAATGAGCTAGATGGGATCTGCACAAGAATGCTGCGTGCGATCTTGAAGAAGTCATGGAAACAACACCTACAAGGAAGCAACTGTACGGCCACCTGCCCCCTATCTCACAAACCACCCGAGTGAGAGGGTCAAGACATGCTAGACACTACTGGAGAAGCAAGTACGAACTCATAATCGATATATATATATATATATATATATATATAATATATATATATATGTGTGTGTGTGTGTGTGTGTGTGTGTGTGTGTTATCACTAACTCTCTTGGTGAGATCCATTACTTTTGAATAGTTTGGTCCTCACTGGATGCTCCATGCTTTCAACCTTGTGACATATCCTACTCGTGGCAAAGGGATTTTACGGCATGTCAATTCTTGGGTTATTGTATGCCGAAGACTCTTTTGTTTTATTTATTCTTTTTGGTATTCAATTTTTTAAAACTCATTTTTAAACACATTTTAAAACTTATTTTTAATCTTTTTAACCACCAGATAGCACCCTAAAAGGTACAATAACTCCGGGTCAAAGTGGACCTGGGAGTAATGGCAATGAACGAGTATACCACACTCCCCAAGCTCTGTAATAAAACTTCGCCAGCACATGAAGTTTAACGTCATATCATAAGATTCTCAGCTGCCGGCTTCTGGTGCGTATTTGATAAAAAGGGTTGGGTTTTTTTTCATAAAAACAATACGATCGGACAATCATATAGGTGCTAAGGCTTGACGTGTGCCAGCCGACTGATCAGACTGGGCCTCTTCGACCGCCCATCTAGCCTAAGTAAGAGCCAAAGTCGAGTGTTGCATGTCATGGACTGCTCAAGCACCAGGATTCCGTCGTTAAGCATCACGGGTCACCCCCACGGCTAACAGGTGCCCATGTGTGTAGGCGTATTCTACTGTCCCAGCCGAAAGGGCTCTGAATGGGTTGGGTAAATACCTACCTCGTCGGAAGCCAAATATACCATCAGATGACCGATTTCTTCGGCTGTTGCCAGTCGACCCATTTTCTGGCGAGCGACAAAATCACGCATTGCCTGGTGGAGAAAAATATAATAATACAAATTAATTGAAGCCAGGGATTTCAAACGCGCGGCAAAACGAATTTCGTGACGAATATTATTCATTAAACTTATTAATTTATCCCATTCCTTGGCCATGTTTTGTCCCAGAGATGAGTAGAAAGTATTTTGATATTTCAGTCACTTTCGCTTCAATATCAAAAACCGAAAAGTAGAAATAATTCAGTTTTATTAGACATTTAAAACATCTATTTATATAGTAACTAGCAGCGGCCCGCCGAAGCCCGGGTAAAGGAGATAAAAATATGGTTTAATAATCGTTTGCAGATCTATTACTACTGAATACCGAGTTCGGTCCTTGAAGGATGACCCATAAAAATCAACACGTAAAAACGATCTTAATTTTAATCCTGCCTGGTGGGAGGTCAGGGAATTTTCTTTTCGTCAGATTTGAGGGGATCACATCATATGGCTAAAACTTGCGAATCGGTCGGAAAATGAAAACATATTACAGGTGACCTAGAAAAAACAGAACCAAATTATTTATTTATTTTCCCATTAAACTAACCCTAAACCCTACCTCTAACCCTAACCCCTAAAAACCCCTCGTTGAAATTAACATTTTATTACAAAATTTGTGGGTTCTGTTTTTTTTCTGGGTCACTCTGCATACAGAGTGACCGGGAAAAACAGAACACAAATTATTTATTTATTTTCTCATTAAACTAACCCTAATATTTATATATTAGATTGGTAATGCTCTTAAGAAACAATCCAGAATGTAGTGTTTACGGAGTAGATTGTTCAAATGAAAGAACTGAATATGGTTTTGCAAAAGGTTTAGAAAAGGTGATGTCATATTGATTAATGATGATCTGCTTTCAATTGAACTCCGTAGAAATAGTTCTGTTACAGCTGAAGAAGAATAAACTCAAAAACTAAACCAAATCATCAGATGCAACAATTTTGAAGGCTGACTAAACTGGCAAAATGGATTCCTATCAACTAACAGAAGCCAACTGTAAAACAAAAGTGGACAGCTGTACATTGCACTCACCACATGAATGCATTTCACTATATATATATATATATATATATATATATATATATATATATATATATATATATATAATACGACGTCTGTATGCTGAAGACTATAATAACATAATTACTTACAAAAGACTGAGGTAAATGTTTTATTTTCTCACCTGTTCAGCATTGTCATGAGCATTTATTCTGTCACGGAATGAAGGAGTGTCAACAGTACCTGCAGAAAAGCGAAAACAAAATTAACATACAAGCGTGAGTCAAAAATTATCCGCACTTTCGCCATAACATATCTTTATTATTGTCAACCTGCGTTCTGCAAATGTGTGCTTATAGTTGGAACTTGTGGTCCCGTGATCGGTGTTTGAGCCTGATCGCGTCATTTTGCTTGCTGTATTTACAGTGTAAACGTGGCCACTCCACTAGTAGTATGCACCAAGGAAGTGGCCCGATTTCTCTGGGAGGTAGTATTGGCGGACCGGCGATTTACCATTGACGTGGAAGCTTGTTAACTGCAGATTAATCATGTTCTGCCTATAAAATCATCCACGATGTGTTCGGATTCCATAAAACAAGAGTGCAGATATTTTTTGAATCTCCTTCAAGATAATAAGTTTGAAAAATAAATAAATACAGAGAGAAAAGTTCTTTCCTTGTACGTCTTTAAACCGCCTGATTAACTCTCTTCAACCCCCTGATTAACTCTCTTCAACCACGCCTACATAAGAATAATATGGTGTAGTCCACTACTGAATGTCTATAGAATGGTCACCAGATACGAATTAATGCCTATGTGTTCTTGAATGTCTGCAGCTTGGTAAACGACCCACTGCTATGTCGATGAGGATATTTGTCGGGAAATAATAGTAACACCTCATGTTAAAAATATAGACAGAAATCATATGGTTTGGTTGGTTGGTTGGTTTTACGGCATGTCAATCCTTGTTGGATTATTTTATAGATATGTATAAAGAGGCTGGGATAAGGGGGTGGTTAGTTGCTCGGTTGGTTTTACGGCATGTCAATCGTTGCTGTGTTATTTTATGCCTAAGTCAGTTTAACAAATATGGTTTCAAAAATGCCTTTTTCACAATTCTTTTAAACACCCAACACCTATCTATATCAATGATTTAAGAGCCAATGCATACTGTTCAAAATCATTTTAAACATTATATCGAACATTTCTCTTCATCCCAAGGAGGGCAACTTGACAGATAGTACTAATCCCAATTAATGGTGACTTCGGATTTCCTAAAACTCCAGAATTAGAGCTTCACCTCCAGATGCAATTTCGTATCATATCACTGACAACAAACATGGGACAAATGAAAAATTAAAGAAATGCAACGAGAACAAAATCCCTCTTACCTGGGCAAACAGCATTGCATCGTATTTTATCTTTCACAAAATCAATAGCAATTGATTTAGTTAAACCGATCACAGCAGCTTTTGTGGTCCCATATACACATCGATTGGCAGCACCTGAAAGATTAGAATGATTTTGTAAATTCACACAATATATATATTATATATATATATATATATATATATATTATATATTGGAGGATATGTGCTTAATTGAAGTCATATACCTTTTTTGAAAATTAATTAGTTAATAATTAATGAATTTATGCGGGCATATATGTTCAAAATTAAGGCTTAACAAATCGAGAAAATGTTTAGCCTTACATTTGAACATATATGCCCGCCTAAATTCATTAATTATTAACTAATTAAGTTTCAAAATTAGTATGACTTCCATTAAGCACATATCCTCCAAAAATGTCGGGTAAAAGCCATATAAAATAAACACATTGTTTGTTTACTTACCCTCATATATATATATATATATATATATATATATATATATATGAATTTTTTTTAAATACAAAAAAATTACAATTGGCAGATGAGAATCAAAACAGTTAAGTGAACTACAATGCATTTTAAGTAAAGATATTTTTAATTGCATATCAACCTTCGTTGGTTATCTAATCTTGCCATCTTTGTAGAAGATCAGTAGGGTATTGTTTAACCCATAGCTTGGGTTAACCCAAGGGTATTAGTCCGAAAATGAATGCAATACCACGGTTGGTGTTCGGACCCACTTACTATGATGTCGCAATCTAAAACGTTAGCCACAACATCACGGGGATTACCCAACAATTTATTGCAATTTAAACATGAAATAAAATAAGATGAAAAATTATCAAAAAGTATTTTTTTATTTAAGGAATTGAAGTTTTTGAATAAAGGGAATTTGAGAACTCCTTACTGAGTTATGTTCTTAGAATTAAAAAGAAATATCTATATACATCACCTTTAATGCTTGAAGCTACAGATGACATGTTGATAATGCTCCCTCCGTTTTGATTTTTTTGAAGCTGAATAATAATAATAATAATAATAATAATAATAATAATAATAATAATAAAGAAATATATATATATTTATATATATATAATATATATATATATATTATATATAATATATATATATATATATATATATTTATTTATTTTAAATGCTTCATAATAACGCCCAACTTCAACATAAAAACACACCATACATATATATATATATATATAATATATATATATATATATATATATATATATAATATATATGTATGTATGTGTGTGTTTTTTATGTTGAAGTTGGGCGTTATTATGAAGCATTTAAAATAAATGAAGGAACTTGATCTTATGGAATACTGGATTCACTTATTTTTTATTATCGTTAAAAAGGGAATCTAACGATCCCGAAAATTTATGATAACACATAATAAAAAAATAAGTGAATCCAATACTCCATAACATCGAGTTCCTTCATTTATTTTTAGATGCTTCATAATAACGCCCAACTTCAACATAAAAAAGACATAAATATATACCGAGAGATGCATTCGGAGACCCCTAAAATACAACAGGAATATATATATATATATATATATATATATATATATATATATATATATATATATGTAAATGTAAAGAAGTCGCATCTTTTTTGTATGAATATATCGTCTTAAAACTCAGAAAGCGATATAATTCAGCCTTGAAATTGCGCATACGCTTTGATATGTTTATAATAAGGAACAGTACAAAATTTAGTTTTTGATTTTTACTGATTAAATTGTAGAATTATATAGTGGAAATTTCATATGAATAAAACGTAAGGAAATATTCATCGGGTAGTTGTGCTTCCACTAGTTGTGCCTTTGATTAAATAGAATATACTTATTCATGTACTCTGGGTAATGTAGTTTCAGAATATACAAGGTTTTGGTGTCCAAAAACCTAGTCATAGAAACCGTGCATTTTTAATCTAGGGGTGTTTATTTTCTATATAGGGGGTTTAACCACCATTACAGTGTCTTAATATTATTAAAATTTGCTAATATTTTCTATATCCATCACCACCACTAAGTGGAGAGTAGAAATTTGAATACTCTGCCTAATTAAAAAAACTGTATATCCGGTTAAACTTCGTGCTAAAGATAGCACCGACCAATCAAAATCCTCTGTCCTTCATTAAAGAACCAAACCACAGAGTATATATCTTAAATGAGAGAGAGAGATTGATAGATAGATAGATAGATATATAGATGCAGAGAGAGAGAGAGAGAGAGAGAGAGAGAGAGAGAGAGAGATCATGGAAGATTGATTTTATAAATGTCAATGGTTGGGCAGTGAATAGTCCAGAGAGTGAGTATAATATTGATAAACGTACCTTGGAAATAAATATTGAACACATCCGATACATACTCTTTACATTCAGCTCAAATGAAAAATCCCAGGAGCTTTCGTCACACTCGAGAATTGAACCATGATGAACAAAACTAGAAAATTAAAAAAAAAAATCAATAAAATAGAGAGAGAGAGAGAGAGAGAGAGAGAGAGAGAGAGAGAGAGAGAGAGAGAAATATTTATTCTAAATGGCTAAACGAACAGATTGCAAACTTTTAGATGTTTTCTGTCTAGTGAATATTCGAACCCATATTTTTGCTCGCATTACTTGAAACCATATAAATGTGTGCAAATTATAAATATTTGATACAAATACTTGAAAACCGTGTTTAAATTATTAATATTTGTTAGGAATATTTGAAACCATAATACTGAGTGTAAATTATTAGTATAACGTTGGAATACTTAAAAATATATAAGAGTAAACAAACTATTAGTATCAGATAGGAAAATTTATCTCTTTGCCTACCAAATTTCCCCCACGTCTGTACCAAATTTTCGTGTTATTTTTCTACCTGTATGATGTAATATGTCAAAGTTCATTATCTATTCATCTCAGACAAAACAAAAAATGGCATGGGTGTTCATGTCATGATTTTACAGTGTAAATAAGTGACACATGCGAGAGTGGATTACGGTGGGATCACAGTGGTGGTAGAGCCGCTGTGAGCGGCTTAAAGTAAGCAAAGAGGTAAAAGTATATAAATATGTACAAACCACTAGTAGTTCATGGGAACACTTGAAACTTTGTGCAAAAAATTTTATTATTAGATAGGAATAGTTACTTGTAACCATAAAATTGTTCGAATAAAAAACTGACTTCGGCTTTAAATAACTCAAATGGGTTGACATGCCGTAAAAACAACCAACCAAGCAACATTACTTACCCAGCACAATTAAAAAGGATGTCAACATGTTCAATGCTGTCTGCAAATGTTTTAATGTCATTGGTTTTCCTCACATCCAACACTGATGTTTTTATACCTGAAAATAAATGAATATTCTAGACGAAAAAAATCTCAGCCGTTGCTTCGTATTTCACAAATAAAGCCTCTTATTTTATAAGTAAAACATCGTATTATATAAGTAAAAATACTGTTGTGGGGTTTTTAAGGGTAAAAAATAAGACAATTTATTTTCCTTAAAACAAAGAACTCACGTTGCTTAGAGTACAAGTCGGACGTGCTTGGCTGAATTTCATAGATTGAATAATCAACAGTAGGTATTTACCCAACCCCTCCACACAAGCAGGATGTGACACAATATCAATTTCTTAAGCAGAGTTTAACAGGTTTGGATTCAGTATTTTCCTTCTCTTAGACTGGTTGTCTAATCAACATTAAGGAGCCCAGTCTGCACTACTATTTACCCATAGATGGAGGGAGAATAGTTGGGGCTATACCTTTCCCAAGTGTATAACTGTTGTGGGTTTTTTAAGGGTCAAAAATAATACAAACGACTGGTGAAAATGGATACAAATGTATTGAACAAAAATGAGTAGAAATTACAGAAAAGAAAGTAGAGTTGCATCCGACCATACAGTTGCCAACTGACTCGCGTTGCTTTTGTCCTAAGCCACAATTGTCCCTGCTACTTATAGTAGTAGTCGGCACATTCCATTTATGTAAATAGGTTATATCACCTATAACAGATTCATATTTTATAAGCCTTGTTTTATGAGTAAAGCCTACTATTTTAATGGTAAAGTCTGATATTTTAAGTAAAGCTTGGTATTTCATAAATGAAGCTTTCTATGTTATAAGTAAAGTTTCATATTTTATAAAGCCTTGTCTTTTATGAGTACCTTCTAAATAAAGCCTATTTTTTATGAGTAAAGGCACGTATATTATAAATAAAGCTTCGTATTTTATAAGTAAGGCTAGTATTTTTATGATCTTAGTATTTATAAAGTAAGCCTAGTTTATAAGTATAGCCTGGTATTTCATAAGTGAAGCTTTGTATTTTATAAGTAAATGTTCATATTTCCTAAGTAAAGCCACATAGTTTATTAGTAAAGCCTTGTATTCCATGAGCAAACTCCTATTTTTATAAGTTAAGATTCATATTCTATTTGTAAAGCCTAGTATTTCATAACTAAAACTATAATTATTTACTAATCTTAGCTTAGATGTGCACCAGGCCAGTTTATGGGACACCCAGTGAGAATCGAACTCACTAACAATGGTCTGTGAATCTAGTTAACCCTTACCCCACATGATTTTTGCCCAATATTTTCGTATATAAGGTGTGCTACAATACACCACTTAAATTTACAGACTAGGCGGGGTCACGTGGTTTATGCCTCCGCTAATCAACGGCCATAATGCGTGGCTAGTTGACTACTTAATCACTGATATTGAACAGACATCCAATGGCAAGCATTGACGAAGGAACTTACAACCAAATGATTCTTTACCAAGGATTTCCACTGGACAAGGGCTCTTGCTTGAAGCCTAAAGAATAAAATCGTAACAAACAAACTAAATTTGATATTTTTTGAAAGCTTAGGGTATCCTCTTTTGAAATTTGAAATTCCTCTTTTTGAACCCCTAGGGAAACTTTTTTATTGGTTGGGGAGAGTATGGGGTGTAGTATGTAAACCAGATCTAGTCTGTTAGATAAAAAGGTGAAATTGGAAAAAATTGTTACCAAACTAAATTTGGTATTTTTTGAAAGTTTAGGGTATCCTAAGTAAATCGTTGCATTTTATGTATAAGTCTTCGTACCATATAAGTAAAGCCTCGTTTTCATGAGTAACGCTTCGTATTTTATAAGTTAAGGTTCATCTTTTTTTAGTAAACCCTAGTATTTTAGCTCAGTCGATAGAGCATCTGCCTCAAAACCACATGGTTCCAGGATTGATACCGGTCTTTACCAACTCCACGCATAAGTAGCACAGCTTGGTAAAGTAGGGAGCTGACTGTTATAACAGAAATAGATATCTCTCTTGATTCACAATTTCTACTAACACAATGCATCCACTCACCAACAAAACAGATTTAAAAAGAAAACAAGACAAAACACTTCGTATTTTAAAAGTAAAGCTTTGTATTTAATAACTAAAACTTCGTATATATAAGTACATTCTAGTATGTAATAAGTAAAGCCTCCTATTTTTAAAGTATTCTTTTTAGTAAAGCTTAGCAAAAAAACAAGTTGCTTACCAGGAATCTTTTCAGAAAGTTCTTTAAGCTTTTCTGCATTAATATCAGTTGCATACACTGTCGCTCCTTCCTCGCAAAATTTCTGCAGAATCAAGAAAAAATACATCAATTGAAAGAAGTCTGTGATGTCAGTCATTAGTGTACAGAGTGTCCACAAAGTCTGGGTACATTGAAATTTCACTATATGACCACTCATGTGCTGGACCCTTCTTCTTGATGAACATCTAACCGGTGAGACTTATTTAAACATGTTGAGAACAAAATTAATGCTCAAATTGAGCGCCTAGGCGAGGGACTTCCGAATTGGTTTCAATTGGATGGGGCCCCTGCCCATTTTGCCACAGCTGTTAGAGATTGGCTGAATGACACTTTTCCTCGCTGGATTGGAAGAAGGGGTCATGTGGAATGGTCCCCTCGTTTACCAGACTTTTCTCCCCATGACTTCTTTTTCTGGGGTATGTTGAAAGAGAAAGTTTACTCAATAAAGATTATAGATTTAAATCACATGAGAGAACGCCTTACCAATCAGTGTGCTGTAATTGATGGCAATGTAGACTTATTTAATCGAGTTCACCTGAATTTTGCAAGGTGCATCAAGTTATGCATTGAACATGATGGAAAGCATATTGAAAATACTATTTATTAACATTATCATTAAATAAAATTATTTTGTTTTCAAAGAATGTGTTAATCCCTATGTACTCAGACTTTGTGGACACCCGGAGATATTCAATGCCGTATCGTATTCATTCTAGATTACTTTTTTATCCCTCGAGAAGGATATAAAGTGCCTTGACATGAGATGATGAATCCTTTATTTTGAAATCCAGGTAATCTTCAACTTGTTTCTCGTAAATTCCAAATAAAATAAACTGAACCCTCATTTTTATATCCGTGTTTTTGCAATACATGTTTTATTTTTCTTACACCCGTTATTTTACAATACTAAATATATTTATTTATTTATCTTAATATTCACTTCAATGTGTATATTCTAAAAGTTTTTATTTTATCTTGTGAGAATGGTTAGTTTTAAAGTGGGGGCTCGTTTTACACCTCAACTTTTTACTCGGAAATTTCTACCATAAAATTAGGCTTGGCTCAGATAATGCCCAAGCCTAGTTTTATGGTAGGCATTTACGAGTAAAAAAAGTTGAAGATTACCTTTTGTTGTTGTTATTTCTTTTCTTTTTTATTGGCTTTGGTACTCTAAAATAAAAACGTCAGATTTTAATCATCGTCGACGAAAACAAAATTACACTCATAAAAGAGGATCCAATTTATGGCTAAATTTAAAACGAGCCCCACTTTAAAACTAACCATTCTCACAAAATAATTTTTTTAGAATATACACATTGAAGTGAATATTAAAATAATAAATAAAAATATATTAGTATTGTAAAATAACGGATGCAAGAAAAATAAACATTTATGCAAAAAACACGGACATAAAATGAGGGTTCAGTTTATTTTATAGTAAGAATTTACGAGGAACAAGTTGAAGATTACCTGGATTTCAAAATAAAGGATTCATCATCCATGTCAAGGCACTTTATATCCTTCTCGAGGGATAAAAAGTAAATCTAGAATGAATACGACACGGTATTGAATATCTCCAGTGTGTCCACAAGTCTGAGTACATAGGGATTAACACATCACATAAATGTATTACTCATGGAAGGAGTGGAACACTTTTCATGAGTCGGTTTTAACAAAAGTATTTTAGAATTTGTAATGTTTAGTAAATCCAAACGCGAACCTAATTGCTCAACTCATATTAAAACACAAACATTTTATTTAACCTATTTTTCTGATATGAATAACAACAAACACAAAAGAAAAAAACAAAATAAATTGTTCAAGATAAACAGCCACAACTTACACGACAAACATTATTTCATTACGCTAGGGTGATACAAAAAAAAAAAAGAAGAATACTACATACTAGATTTAATCAATAAAAAATGCGTTAGTCATCATAGCAGTTACCCTAGAAGTGTCACGTAAAATGTATTTATCGACATATAAATATCAACAAGTGTCTGCAAATATCTAGCCGCTTCTTTCATACTCTATTTTTAATAACGAGAATATTTTAGTCATCCTTTTTTTTTATCAACAATATTATTATTAATACTAGCAAAATAGAACACCATCCGGGCGGTGTAAAAATCAATTTTGAAAGATATTGCCTGAGGGAGTGAGTGTTAAAAAATCAATATTAGATAGTTTATACTATAAGTAAGTAAAATCATTAAATTTAATAAAGCTGTAAAAAAATAAGACAATTTGAAATGGAAATTTAGTTCTGACAACTTTAAATATATATTAAAATAAAAAAAATTATATATATATTATATATATATTATATATATATATATATATAATATATATAATAGAGAGAGAGAGAGAGAGAGAGAGAGAGAGATAAATAATACCGGGTATGTATTTATCAAAACTTGTTAAAAAAAAACAATGAGGATCGTCTAAGGTTGCATGCTCAAATCTTGTGTATATTTATTCTGGTTAATGTCGACTTTGGTTGATTTTTTTATCTGGACACGTAACAACATAGATAGACTATACATATCGAGAAAAGAAGGACTCACCAACATTGAGGATTGCGTAGATGCGACTATTCAAAGACACGAAGAATACACTAAAAAGACCAATGAAATGCTAATTACAGCAGCCACTAACAACAATTACAACATATAGACACAACACACACACACACACACACACACACACACACACATACACAAAAATAGAATAACGAAATATGAAGAAAATCAATTGTATAGATACTTCAAGCGACAAACTGGAGAAGAACTGAAGAAAGGAAAAATCAAGAGCGAAACCGAATCATTTATAAGAGCAGAACAAAACAATACCATTTGGACCAATTATATCAAAGTGAAAATAGATAAGACACAACAGAATAATAAGTGTAGGATGTATACAGAGAGAGAGAGACGAAACTGTTAATCACATGATAAGCAAATGCAGCTAACTAACACTAAGGGAGTGCAAACCTTGGTACGACTGAGTGGGAAAGGTGGAAATTAGATTTTGACCATTTTAAAAATGGTATATGTAATAACCAGAATCCGTCCTAGAGAATGAGACGCATAAAATTCTCTGGGATTTTGAGATACGGCGCATCAACCTTATCACGGCTAAGAGACCAGACCTTGTGTTAATTAACAAGAAGAAGAGAAGTTGTCATCTTGTGGATTTTGCCGTCCAGTGGACTACACGGAGTGTTAAATTAAAAAATCATGAAAATATGGAAAATATTGAACCTGGCCAAGGAACAGGAAAAAATATTTAAAAAAAACAACAAACAAACAAAGAAACAAACAAAGAAAAAACAAGCGTGAAACACGAGGGTAGAGGTGGAAAGTTAACCAATTGTTCCTAAGTGTTCAAAAAGAAACTGGAGCAATTTGAAATCAGAGGGAAAAATGAAGGTTACCTAGACAATAGCATAATTAAGATCGGCTAGAAGTAGTACAAAGAGTTCTAGGTACTCTAGTAAAAAAACCACCAGCTAAGGCGGGAAGGGGAAAACTCGCAATGAATATTATGATAAAACAAAGACCTACAATCTATTGATATTATCACGAAGAGGCAGAAACGTTTTGGGTTGTATGTTGGTCGTATTTTTTGTGGTTGTAATGTTGGCAAATTGTGAGAAAGGATTTACCTTGGCTGTTGTTCTCCAATCCCTTGCCGCTGCTGTTACCACGGCAACTTTTCCATCAAGTCGACCCAATTTTCACGTGATATAGTCAAAAGTCTTTAGCCTAAAAAACAAAATTTTACTAAAATACACTGAACTTTTTTTGTTTGTATCTGAAAAACAAAAACAAAACACCTGAGAAGAAATCAGTTATCCACAATATATAATTGCGTAATGTTTCCTTGCACATTTCCACACGTCTACCGTAGTACGTGATGAAACCCAGAGTAACGGAGGAGTATCACAGGGATGTAATTCTAAAGAATTCAGGTCTTAAACCAACTCTCTTTTAAAAAGCATGAGCATTTTTAACACACTTTAAAAACAAAAAACAGAAATTGATAATAATTATCAATGATTTTCGTATATTCGGGGCCGTTTAAGCTCACTTCGCTAGGTGTGTTAGTTATTAAATATACTATATATTGGTGCCTGTGTTCAATTCTATTTTATTCATGTTAGTATTTCTTATTTTTTAATAACTAATGGCAATAACCATAGCGCCTCTGCCTATAATAAACCTTCTAACTGAATAAAACAACAACCACAAAAAACATTCAAACGATAAAACGGACCCATAAAACAAACCACATTGAACAACAAACAAACTCCCTGTGGATGACCAGTGACATGGTGAAGCGCTTGGGATGGGAAATATATATAGGACACATTGCTCAACCATCTGGACCCCGATATGCGAAAAAACAGGAAAGAAGACTTAAACGTCTACACTTGAAGATCAACAAAGAAGAAATATTCCGTGTCTTTAACTAAAACCTGCTATAATAATATATATAATCGTTCGAAGCTTTATTAGGTGCTTCCGTTTTCAGTCAAAAAGACGAAACTAAACATGTGGTAAGTTTAATAAGTATCTTTACGACTTTTTAAAAATATTCACTATGGCAAAACACCACCGCCGCAGCGCGCAGCAAAACACACCCACACACACGCACACGCACGCACAAGCCACGCGCGCACCACGCACCACACACAACCAACAACACACAGTACACACATAATGCTATCAGTCCTTTGGATGAATATATATGTGTGTGTATACATGTATATATGTTATATATTATATGAAGCGATGAATGTTGAAGAAGTTTTTAGCATAGTGAAGGTACTAATGCATAACAGCTCAATGGCCATAGCATGTGGGTTCGTCACAAACAACACACGCACACACAAAACACACACCCACCAAACAACCACGACAACTCGCGACAGCAAGACACATATATTAGTAGGGTTTTTTTGGGTGAAATATATATATATATATATATATCTATATATATATATACCACTAAACCACAGCCTAACTATATATAATGGAACTGATGGTGAAAAATGTTTAGTATAGTTGACAAGGTGCTCAATCTAAAAACCATAAGCATTTATTATGTTTATTAAATATACAGTACTCCATTATAACCACATTCATTTCGCTCAACGGTATAATAGTAAAGGTGAATAGCTACTGGTTTAATATCTTCAATATTTTTGACCGTACACAAGATTGCATAATATGCATGAAAACTGCAGTTCGGAAAATTTAACACCATAATAGGTTTGACGCATCTGATTTATATTATATATATATATATACATATTATATATAGTATGCTTGGTGTGTGTGTTTTGTGTGTTTGTTTGGTGTGCTTTTTTTGATAAATAGATTATTTAGGTATGCAGTGTAAAGTAATGTTTTTTCGACAAAGAAAGATCATAAGAGTGGAACTATACCCGAAGTTCAGAAGTCAAATCTTTATCGGTAACTCGACATATCGTTTGCTTTTGGACTTAACAATAGAATTATTCATGTCCAAAATGTCGTGGTGTGATACGTCACAGTTATTACCGCAACAGCAATTAGGTTAGCCTTATTCTATATCGTACTAAATTCGAATAAACCCCTAAAGGAATACAAAAGATAACATTCACATACAAACAAACAAACAACAAACAACACAAATAAATAAACAGATTATATTATTCGGACAGCAGCTAAATATTGCTTTTTTATTTAATTATTGTAACTCAGGGCTTTGGTAGCTAAGCTTGTTTATTTGGAGAAATTGTTTCCGTTATTGCTGTGGTTGTGGGTAAGCAGGAAAAAAACTGCCTCTTGTTTTTACATGATACCACATCATCTTATCAAATGGAGATTGTGTGTCTTCTATCGTGTAAAGGCAAACCCTCGTCACACACCAACTGTCCCAATTCCATATGATTTGTGTTTACGTTATATTTCAATGGTTATTAATAATCATTATTTAATCTTAAATAAGG
>CM042159.1:3022430-3039930 GCA_023376005.1 Doryteuthis pealeii
TTTGACTTTGCGCTTTTCGCCTCACTCGACAGACTTGAGGCTCAACGCATAAATATCGATCTTTATTGGATATAATCAACTTACTCTCTTGATGATAAGATGACAGCAAAAAGGATTTACACAGACCAAACTTCTACGCCGTATTTTGTTGCTCTATTAACCCTTATCACATGTACATATGGCCTCTTAGTAAAATCCACTATTATGTTTTCTTCTTTTATTTCAATAATTGTTTATAATGTTAACTCACGGGCACAAACACCCCTCTCCACGTTCAACATTACAAACATATACATGCAATAATTCATATAATTGCTTCCTCTCTTTTCTGTCTTTCTAATAATACGATTCAGTTTACTTTTTTCTGTTGCTTTTCGTACTGACTCAATTTCTGGTCCGCCTTTATGGGTTCGCTGATTGCGATAATGGAATTATCGGTTTATTCAATAAAATAGAGAAAATTGATTTGATCTAAACGCAGAAATTCGAATATGAGCGGAAACGAATTACAATTCTTAAAGTCCAAGGTACCGCACACGTATTTTGCGCCAAAGTTCTGAACCTTTCCAATACGTCGACATGTATAATTTCATTGTCTAGGATAGTCAAAAGCTCCAAGTCAACAATGCTGATTTACTCATTTCATTTCGTTGATAATGGCATGTGCTATTACTATCCTCCAAGTCTGTTTTTGCGCAGCTTGATGTCAGTGTTTCAAATGGTTCTAAATAAATATTAAACTTCTTTATCATATTCAGAGATCAATGAAATGCCGGGATTTCCCTGGTGAAACTTTGACTTCATAAATATACCGTCTACATATCCATTCTTCCTCTTGACATACCATCTCCTCCAACTCACTCAATTCCAAACTACTCCATCCCCAAGACATGCCACTTTCAGCCTCGCCTGGAATACAATATTTCTTCAATGCTATAGCGCATCGTCACGTATTAGTGTATGTTTTAACTAACTAGTTCTTAAACTAACGCGTGGAAAGGGTAGATTTGCGTGTGATTATACACAATAGCTGGAACGCAACTACCGACACAAAAGCAGTGGTACTGCCACTTACCTCTATCCACAACATCCAGTAGGGATAGACCAAGACATGCTGCGCACAGTTGTGAAGTAAAGGACGAAATCATAAGTAGAATTCTCTTACGAACTGGCTACACCATGGGACACACCTAGTATTGGTCGGGAACTCGTATGCCGACAGTGGATGCTCTAGAGGATTCTGCAAGATACGATCGGGACTGATCGGTACGAGTAGTCAACCGCGGACATCCGTAGGTTATCAGCACCATTATAATATATATACTAATATATACTGTGTGTGTGTGTGTGTCGTTGGCATTTCACATAGCGCCTAATACGAATCTGGGAAGGTATGTATCGCATAATATTCCCCTCCACGATAATGGGCCTAAATAGTAGGCTGGCAGCACTTCGGCGCCCTTCGCAAGCCTGGGTAGGTTACAGTTCTTAGGAGAAGGATAACTCCTGACTATCAAAATTCCCCAGCTATGGTTAATAGTAGGGCATGACCTGAGGCCCTTCCCTGGGTAGGTAACCAGTTCTAGGAGGGGATATACTCTGAGTTCAACGCACATTCCTGGGTTGATCGTTGATTGCGGTTTGGTGGAACTCCCTGGTGCACGCAATTCTTCTCTATCGACCTTGTGCAAAGAAGTGTGGATGCGTCCCCCACACAACCTTAACCCCTATAAACAACTCACTGTGTGGGTGTTCGAATTGTGTAGTGTGAAACCTCATCGCGTCGAAAATCGACGCGAGAGAGTCATATATATATAATATATATATAATATTACTATGTATATATATAATAGTAGGTATATAATCATCAGGGCCGACGTCGGCAGTGGCGAGCCTCACTTGCTCCAGGTGACAATCTCTACGCTCACTCGCCCTATTGGTTATCACTTCCCAAGTCTGTAATTGTGCGAGCTCGATCCAGTGGCTCACGGTCCTTTGATTGACGACTCCCACATGATATGCCATTGAGATGGTTTCACGGAAGAACATCATTTTATTGAGTTCGTCTTTGTTTTCCAGCTTGTCAGGAGAGGGACGTATGGTAGCACAGACGCATCTAAATAAGAGCTGGAAAGTCATGCTCACACAGCTGATTGAAATAGAGGTATGAACTCATAAATACGTTTTTCCCTGACTACTACACATGGAGACACGGTGTTCCAACTGAGTAAAAATGTTATATTCCTTAGCTTCTGAACAGACATAAGTGCTTATTAGAGGATTTACCAAACAGTCGATGGCCGGGTAGAATGGACGCGGCGAGAGTCCAGTCAGAGATTAATTCAATCAGGAAAGCCTTTGAGTAATGACAATGGATGATTATAACACTGGCAAAAATTGCTCGCTCTCGTTACAACTATTTACGCTATTTGACGGAGTATAAGAAGCACGGGCAATATAGACCCCTCCATTTCAGCAGGAGTCAGATTGCAGCGAAAAAGTCTTTTAAGGGTATTTAGGCATGGATATTGTTTGAATAACAGTCTAGCTGACGGCATTATATCAGAGTAGAAACATAGAATGTATAAAGGCAATTTGGCGTACCAGGCAAGTCAATAAGATACTGTGAGAGTAGCTGGGTTATGTGAGCTTCACAGAGAAGATTAAACTAGGCCTACGGGAGGTCTCAAACTTCACCCCAGCTCGTAGGTGAAGTTTGAGAACCCTCCGTTAGCCTAGGCTAAAGTATTCATGAAACGCAGGGCAATTTTTTGAGCCAAAGTTTTTTTTCGGGGGGGGTGGAATTGCGTCCTATATGCGTCAAATACGGTCAGTTTAAGATATTAGTCTAACTATCATATTGAAATTAGAAAGGTTAATGAAATTAGATATGAATACATAAAAACGATTCACACTTATTTATTTACTGTTATTCTAATATGAATTCCATATAAAATAATACTGCTTTTAATACTTTTGAGATATAAAACAATATTAGAAATTCATAAACACCAAGTAACTTATTTATTAATACTGTTTTATTTCAAAACTCGGTATGCAAATTATTCCAACCATACACTAGTGTATAGCTTAATTTGCAGGATTTATTTTCAGATGACAGAAATGACATTGGCGTGTTTTGAGGCAAATTAATCTCAACTAGACTTAATGGAGACATTGGTAATAAATAAGAGTTATTAAGATTAAATATGATTATGTAATAACCCATTGAGAATATAACGTGTAAACAAATAAGGAATTGGGAGTTGTGGTGACAGGAGGTTTCGCTTACAGATAGAAGACACACAATCTCATTATGATAAGATGAGTGATGGTATTATGGTAAAAGAAGGCATTTTTTCTGTACCACCCCCCAGAATAACGGAAACAATTTCTCAACATAAACAGCTTTAAGTTAGCAAGTCGCTGATAATATTAAAATAAAAATAGAATATTTAGCTGTGTCGAATAAGTTCATCTGTTATTTATTTTTGGTCTTTTTGTGTTTCTGTTTGTATGTGAATGTTTATCTTATTGTTATCTTTAGGGGTATCGATTAAGGTACGATATGAAACATTGGCTACCTATTCTGTTCGGTATAGTGAGTCATCACTAACCACGAACATTTTGAATGATAATTTATTTTAATCAAAAAGCAAACGAACATTACCTCAAAAATTGACTGGAACTTCGGCGTCAACGTCATTTAGATTTTCTTTTCGAAAAAAATTACTTTCATCACTGCATCCTAAAGTATCTATTTAAAAAAAGCACACACACACACACACAAACACACACAAACATATATGTATATATATATATATAATAGATTATAAATCAGAGGTGAAATATTTGGTGTTAATTTTCCGTAACTGCAGTTTCATGCATATAATGCAATCTTGAGACGGTTCAAAAATATTTGAATATTAAAGTAAGTTTAGTTCAGGCGTTTATATACCGTGAAGCGAAATGGAATGTTGATAATGTGAGACTTATATTTTAAAAACTAAAAATGCTTAGGTCTTTTTAGCATTGAGCAGCCTTCATATACTAACATTTTTCACATCCAGTTATTATATATATATATATATATATATATATATATATATATATATATTATATATATATTCACGGTCCAAAAACTATATTATATATATATGTGTGTGTGTGTGTGTGTGTGTTTGTGTGTGTGTGTTTGTGTGTGCGTGTGTGTTGTGGACGACCCACACTGATATGCCATGAGCTGTTATGCCATTGAAGTACCTTCATATGCTAAAACTTTTCCACATTCATTCTTCATTATAATATATAATATATAATACATGTATACACACACATATATATTCATCCAAAGGACTATACATATTGTGTGTGTGTGTGTGTTTGTGTGGTGTGTGTGCGCTGTGCCGCGCGTGCGTGCGTGCGTGCGTGTGGTGTGTGTTGTGTTTGCGGCGCGCGCGCGCGTGTGTGTGTTGCCCATAGTGAATATTTTTTAAAAAGTCGTAAGATTTATTAAACTTACACAATGTTTAGTTTTGTCTTTTACAGAAACGAAACACCTAATAACGTCGACGTATATATATATTATTATAGCAGGTTTTAGTTTAAAGAACACGGAATATTTCTTCTTTATGATCTTCAAGTGTAGACGTTTAAGTCTTCTTCTTGTTTTCGCATATCGGGGTCCAGATGGTTGAGCAATGTGTCCCTATATATTTCCATCCCAAGCGCTTTCAACCATGTCACTGGTCATCCACAGGGAGTTTGTTGGTTGTAATGTTTGTTTGTTTTATGGTGCGAGTTTTAATCGTTTGGAATGTTTTTTGTGGTTGTTAGTTTTTCAGTTAGAAGGGTTTTTATAGGCAGAGGCGCTATGGTTATTGCATTAGTTTATTAAAAATAAGAGAATACTAACATGAATAAAATAGAATTTAACACAGGCACCAATATACTAAGTATATTTAATAACTAACACACTACGCGAAGTGAGCTTAACGGCCCCGAATATACGATAATCATTGATAATTATTATCAATTCGTTTTTGTTTTTAAAGTGTGTTAAAAAGTGCTCAATGCTTTTAAAAGAGAGTTGGTTTTAAGACCTGAATTCTTAGAATTACATCCCTGTGATACTCCTCCGTTACTCTGGGTTTCACATCGTACTACTAGACGGGGAAATGTGCAAGGAAACATTACGCAATTATATATGTGGATACTGATTTCTTCTCAGGTTGTTTTTGTTTTGTTTTTTCAGATACAAACAAAAAGTTCAGTGTATTTTAGTAAAATTTTGTTTTTTTAGGCTAAAACGACTTTTGACTATATCACGTGAAAATGGGTCGACTTGATGGAAAAGTTGCCGTGGTAACAGCAGCGGCCCAAGGGATTGGAGAAGCAACAGCCAAGGTAAATCCTTTCTCACAATTTGCCAACATTACAACCACAAAAAATACGACCAACAATACAACCAAAACGTTTCTGGCCTCTTCGTGATAATATCAATAGATTGTAGGTCTTTGTTTTATCATAATATTCATTGCGAGTTTTCCCCTTCCCGCCTTAGCTGGTGGTTTTTTTACTAGAGTACCTAGAACTCTTGTTACTATTCCTAGCCGATCTTAATTATGCTATTGTCTAGGTAACGCTTCATTTTTCCTCTGATTTCAATTGCTCCAGTTTCTTTTTGAAACACTTAGGAACAATTGGTACAACCTTTCCAACCTCTACCCTCGTGTTTCACGCTTGTTTTTTCTTTGTTGTTCTTTGTTTGTTTGTTGTTTTTTTTTAATATTTTTTTCCTGTTCCTTGGCCAGGTTCAAATATTTGTCCATATTTTCATGATTTTTTAATTTACACTCCGTGTAGTCCACTGGACGGCAAAATCCACAAGATGACAACTTCTCTTCTTCTTGTTAATTAACACAAGGTCTGGTCTCTTAGCCGTGATAAGGTGATGCGCCCGTATCTCAAAATCCCAGAGAATTTTATGCGTCTCATTCTCTAGGACGGATTCTGGTTATTACATATACATTTTTTAAAATGGTCAAATCTAATTTCCACCTTTCCCACTCAGTCGTACCAAGGTTTGCACTCCCTTAGTGTTAGTTAGCTGCATTTGCTTATCATGTGATTACAGTTTCGTCTCTCTCTCTCTCTGTATACATCCTACACTTATTATTCTGTTGTGTTTTTATCTATTTTCACTTTGATATAATTGGTCCAAATGGTATTGTTTTGTTTCTGCTCTTATAAATGATCGGTTTCGCTCTTGATTTTTCCTTTCTTCAGTTCTTCTCCAGTTTGTCGCTTGAAGTATCTATACATTGATTTTCTTCATATTTCGTTATTCTATTTTTGTGTTGTGTGTGTGTGTGTGTGTGTGTGTGTGTGTGTGTGTCTATATGTTGTAATTGTTGTTAGTGCTGCTGTAATTAGCATTTCATTGGTCTTTTTGTGTATTCTTCGTGTCTTTGAATAGTCGCATCTACGCAATCCTCAATGTTGGTGAGTCCTTCTTTTCTCGATATGTATAGTCTATCTATGTTGTTACGTGTCCAGATAAAAAAATCAACCAAAGTCGACATTAACCAGAATAAATATACACAAGATTTGAGCATGCAACCTTAGACGATCCTCATTGTTTTTTTTAACAAGTTTTGATAAATACATACCGGTATTATTTATCTCTCTCTCTCTCTCTCATCTATCTCTATATATATATATATATATATATATATATATATATATATATATATATTGTTTTATTTTAATATATATTTAAAGTTGTCAGAACTAAATTTCCATTTCAAATTGTCTTATTTTTTTACAGCTTTATTAAATTTAATGATTTTACTTACTTATAGTATAAACTATCTAATATTGATTTTTTAACACTCACCCCTCAGGCAATATCTTTCAAAATTGATAGCTATTATAATAATAATATTGTTGATAAAAAAAAGGATGACTAAAATATTCTCGTTATTAAAAATAGAGTATGAAAGAAGCGGCTAGATATTTGCAGACACTTGTTGATATTTTATATGTCGATAAATACATTTACGTGACACTTCTAGGGTAACTGCTATGATGACTAACGCATTTTTTATTGATTAAATCTAGTATGTAGTATTCTTCTTTTTTTTTTGTATCACCCCTAGCGTAATGAAATAATGTTTTGTCGTGTAAGTTGTGGCTGTTTTATCTTGAACAATTTATTTTGTTTTTTTCTTTTTTTTGTGTTTGTTGTTATTCATATCAGAAAAAAATAGGTTAAATAAAATGTTTGTGTTTTAATATGAGTTGAGCAATTAGGTTCGCGTTTGGATTTACTAAACATTACAAATTCTAAAATACTTTTGTTAAAATCCGACTCATGAAAAGTGTTCCACTCCTTCCATGAGTAATACATTTATGTGATGTGTTAATCCTATGTACTCAGACTTTGTGGACACACTGGAGATATTCAATACCGTGTCGTATTCATTCTAGATTACTTTTTATCCCTCGAGAAGGATATAAAGTGCCTTTGACATGAGATGATGAATCCTTTATTTTGAAATCCAGGTAATCTTCAACTTGTTCCTCGTAAATTCTTACTATAAAATAAACTGAACCCTCATTTTATGTCCGTGTTTTTTGCAATAAATGTTTTATTTTTCTTGCATCCGTTATTTTACAATACTAAATATATTTTATTTATTTATTTTAATATTCACTTCAATGTGTATATTCTAAAAAATTATTTTGTGAGAATGGTTAGTTTTTAAAGTGGGGGCTCGTTTTAAAATTTAGCCATAAATTGGATCCTCCTTTTATGAGTGTAATTTTGTTTTTTTCGTCGACGATGATTAAAATCTGACGTTTTTATTTTAGAGTACCAAAGCAATAAAAAGAAAGAAATAACAACACAAAAGGTAATCTTCAACTTTTTACTCGTAAATGCCTACCATAAAACTAGGCTTGGGCATTATCTGAGCCAAGCCTAATTTATGGTAGAAATTTCCGAGTAAAAAGTTGAGGTGTAAAACGAGCCCCCACTTTAAAACTAACCATTCTCACAAGATAAAATAAAAACTTTTTAGAATATACACATTGAAGTGAATATTAAGATAAATAAATAAAATATATTTAGTATTGTAAAATAACGGGTGTAAGAAAAATAAAACATGTATTGCAAAAACACGGATATAAAATGAGGGTTCAGTTTATTTTATTTAGAATTTACGAGGAACAAGTTGAAGATTACCTGGATTTCAAAATAAAGGATTCATCATCTCATGTCAAGGCACTTTATATCCTTCTTGAGGGATAAAAAGTAATCTAGAATGAATACGATACGGCATTGAATATCTCCAGTGTGTCCACAAAGTCTGAGTACATAGGGATTAACACATTCTTTGAAAACAAAATAATTTTATTTAATTATAATGTTAATAAATAGTATTTTCAATATGCTTTCCATCATGTTCAATGCATAACTTGATGCACCTTGCAAAATTCAGGTGAACTCGATTAAATAAGTCTACATTGCCATCAATTACAGCACACTGATTGGTAAGGCGTTCTCTCATGTGATTTAAATCTATAATCTTTATTGAGTAAACTTTCTCTTTCAACATACCCCAGAAAAAGAAGTCATGGGGAGAAAAGTCTGGTAAACGAGGGGACCATTCCACATGACCCCTTCTTCCAATCCAGTAAGGAAAAGTGTCATTCAGCCAATCTCTAACAGCTGTGGCAAAATGGGCAGGGGCCCCATCCAATTGAAACCAATTCGGAAGTCCCTCGCCTAGGCGCTCAATTTGAGGCATTAATTTGTTTCTCAACATGTTTAAATAAGTCTCACCGGTTAGATGTTCATCATCAAAGAAGAAGGGTCCTAGCACATGAGTGGTCATATAGTGAAATTTCAATGTTACCAGACTTTGAGGACACTCTGTACACTAATGACTGACATCACAGACTTCTTTCAATTGATGTATTTTTTCTTTGATTCTGCAGAAATTTTGCGAGGAAAGGAAGCGACAGTGTATGCAACTGATATTAATGCAGAAAAGCTTAAAAGAACTTTCTGAAAAGATTCCTGGTAAGCAACTTGTTTTTTTTGCTAAGCTTTACTAAAGAAATACTTTAAAAATAGGAGGCTTTACTTATTACATACTAGAATGTACTTATATATATAAAAGTTTAGTTATTAAAATACAAAGCTTTACTTTTAAAATACGAAGTGTTTTGTCTTGTTTTCTTTTAAATCTGTTTGTTGGTGAGTGGATGCATTGTGTTAGTAGAAATTGTGAATCAAGAGAGATATCTATTTCTGTTATAACAGTCAGCTCCCTACTTTACCAAGCTGTGCTACTTATGCGTGGAGTTGGTAAAGACCGGTATCAATCCTGGAACCATGTGGTTTTGAGGCAGATGCTCTATCGACTGAGCTAAAATACTAGGGTTTACTAAAAAAGATGAACCTTAACTTATAAAATACGAAGCGTTACTCATGAAAACGAGGCTTTACTTATATGGTACGAAGACTTATACATAAAATGCAACGATTTACTTAGGATACCCTAAATTTTCAAAAAATACCAAATTTAGTTTGGTAACAATTTTTTCCAATTTCACCTTTTTATCTAACAGACTAGATCTGGTTTACATACTAACCCCATACTCTCCCAAAATAAAAAAGTTTCCTAGGGGTTCAAAAAGAGGAATTTCAAATTTCAAAAGAGGATACCCTAAGCTTTCAAAAATATCAAATTTAGTTTGTTTGTTACGATTTTATTCTTTAGGCTTCAAGCAAGAGCCCTTGTCCAGTGGAAATCCTTGGTAAAGAATCATTTGGTTGTAAGTTCCTTCGTCAATGCTTGCCATTGGATGTCTGTTCAATATCAGTGATTAAGTAGTCAACTAGCCACGCATTATGGCCGTTGATTAGCGGAGGCATAAACCACGTGACCCCGCCTAGTCTGTAAATTTAAGTGGTGTATTGTAGCACACACTTATATACGAAAATATTGGGCAAAAATCATGTGGGTAAGGTTAACTAGATTCACAGACCATTGTTAGTGAGTTCGATTCTCACTGGGTGTCCCATAAACTGGCCTGGTGCCACATCTAAGCTAAGATTAGTAATAATTATAGTTTTAGTTATGAATTACTAGGCTTTACAAATAGAATATGAACTTTAACTTATAAATAGGAGTGTTTGCTCATGGAATACAAGGGCTTTACTAATAAACTATGTGGCTTTACTTAGGAAATATGAACATTTACTTATAAAATACAAAGCTTCACTTATGAAATACCAGGCTATACTTATAAATTAATTAAGGCTTAACTTATAAAATACTAAGAATCACATATAAAATACTAGGCCTTACTTATAAAATACGAAGCTTTATTTATAATATAGCGTGCCTTTTAATATAAATATAAGGCTTTATTTAGAAGGTACTCATAAAGACAGGCTTTATAAAATATGAAACTTTACTTATCATAGAAAGCTTCATTTATGAAATACCAAGCTTTACTTATAAAATATCAGACTTTACCATTAAAATAGTAGGCTTTACTCATAAAATACAAGGCTTATAAAATATGAATCTGTTTATAGGTGATATAACATTTACATAAATGGAATGTGCCGACTACTACTATAAGTAGCAGGGACAATTGTGGCTTAGGACAAAAGCAACGCGAGTCAGTTGGCAACTGTATGGTCGGATGCAATCTACTTTCTTTCTGTAATTTCTACTCATTTTTGTTCAATACATTTGTATCCATTTTCCACCAGTCGTTTGTATTATTTTTGACCCTTAAAAAACCCCACAACAGTTATAACACTTGGGAAAGGTATAGCCCCAACTATTCGCCCTCCATCTATGGGTAAATAGTAGTGCAGACTGGGCTCCTTAATGTTGATTTAGACAACCAGTCTAAGAGAAGGAAAACTGAATCCAAACCTGTTAAACTCTGCTTAAGAAATTGATATTGTGTCACATCCTGCTTGTGTGGAGGGGTTGGTAAATACCTTACTGTTGATTATTCAATCTATGAAATTCAGCCAAGCACGTCCGACTTGTACTCTAAGCCGTGAGTCTTTTGTTTTAAGGAAATAAATTGTCTTATTTTTTACCCTTAAAAACCCACAAGCAGTATTCTTTACTTATATAATACGATGTTTTACTTATAAATAAGAGGCTTTATTTGTGAAATACGAAGCAACGGCTGAGATTTTTTTCGTCTAGAATATTCATTTATTTTCAGGTATAAAACATCAGTGGTTGGATGTGAGGAAAACCAATGACATTAAAAAATTTGCAGACAGATTGAACATGTTGACATCCTTTTTAATTGTGCTGGGTAAGTAAGGTTGCTTGGTTGGTTGTTTTTACGGCATGTCAACCATTTGAGTTATTTAAGCCGAAGTCAGTTTTTTTTTCGAACAATTTTATGGTTACAAAGTAACTATTCCTATCTTAATAATAATTTTTTTGCACAAAGTTTCAAGTGTTCCCATGAATACTAGTGGTTTGTACATATTTATATACTTTTACCTCTTTGCTACTTTAAAGCCGCTCACCAGCGGCTCTACCACCACTGTGATCCCACCGTAATCCACTCTCGCATGTGTCACTTATTTACACTGTAAAATCATGACATGAACACCCATGCCATTTTTTGTTTTTGTCTGAGATGAATAGATAATGAACTTTGACATATTACATCATACAGGTAGAAAAATAAACAGAAAATTTGGTACAGACGTGGGGGAATTTGGTAGGCAAAGAGATAAATTTTCCTATCTGATACTAATAGTTTGTTTACTCTTATATATTTTTAAGTATTCCAACGTTATAACTAATAATTTACACTCAGTATTATGGTTTCAAATATTCCTAACAATATTTAATTTAAAACACGGTTTTCAAGTATTTGTATCAAATATTTATAATTTGCACACATTTATATGGTTTTCAAAGTAATGCGAGCAAAAATATGGGTTCGAATATTCACTAGACAGAAAACATCTAAAAGTTTGCAATCTGTTCGTTTAGCTTTAGAAAATATTTCTCTCTCTCTCTCTCTCTCTCTCTCTCTCTCTCTCTCTCTCTCTCTCTCTTATTTCATGATTTTTTTTTTTTAATTTTAGTTTTGTTCATCATGGTTCAATTCTCGAGTGTGACGAAAGCTCCTGGGATTTTTCATTTGAGCTGAATGTAGGAGATGTATCGGATGTGTTCAATATTTATTTCAAGGTACGTTTATCAATATTATAGTCTCCTCTGGCTATTCACTGCCCAAACCATTGACATTTATAAATCAATCTTCCATGATCTCTCTCTCTCTCTCTCTCTCTCTCTCTCTCTCATCTCTCTCTGCTCTATATACTCTATCTATCTATCTATCAATCTTCTCTTCTCATTTAAGATTATACTCTGTGGTTTGGTTCTTTAATGAAGGAAGAGGATTTTGATTGGTCGGGTGCTATCTTTAGCAAAGTTTACCGATATCAGTTTTTTTTAATTAGCAGAGTATTCAAATTTTCTCTCTCCACTTAGTGTGGTGATGGATATGAGAAAATATTAGCAAATTTTAATAATTTAAGACACTGTAATGGTGGTTACCCCCTATATAGAAAATAAACCCTAGATTAAAAATGCACGGTTTCTATGACTAGGTTTTTGGACACCAAAACCTTTATATTCTGAAACTACATTAACCCAGAGTACTGATAAGTATTATTCTATTTTATCAAAGGCACAACTAGTGGAAGCACATACCGATGATACTTTCCTTACGTATTATTCATATAAATTTCCACTATAATAATTCTACAATTTAAATCAGTAAAAATAAACTATTTTTACTGTCCTTATTATAAACATAATCAAAGGTATGCGCAATTTCAAGGCTGAATTATATCGCTTTCTGAGTTTAAGACGATATCATCATACAAAAGTGACGACTTTCTTTTTACATAATATACTATTAACTATATATATATATATATATATATATAGATATTACTATAGATATTCTAGTTTGTATTTTAGGGGTCTCCGATGCATCTCTCGGTAATAATTATATTTTATGTCTTTCTTATGTTGAAGTTGGGCGTTATTATGAAGCATCTAATAAATAAATGAAAGGACTCGATGTTATGGAGTAGTTTGGATTCACTTATTTTTTTATTTGTGTTATATAAATTATTCGGGATCGTTAGATTCCCGTTTTTAAGATAATAAAAAATAAGTGAATCCAGTATTCCCATAGATCAGTTCCTTCATTTATTTTTAAAACTGATATAATAACCAACTTCAACATAAAACACACACAGTCATACACTACATATATATGAACAATAAACTAGATATATTAATAATATTATATATATATTATATTATATTTATATGTATGTGTGTGTTTTATGTTGAAGTTGGGCGTTATTATGAAAGCATTTAAAAATAAAATAATATATAATATATATATATTATATTTATATTATATATATATTATATATATATATATATATATATAATATTATGAAAATTCTTTATTATTATTATTATATTATTATTAATTTATTTTTTTAATTATTATTATATTATTATCAGCTTCAAAAAAATACAACGGAGGAGCATTATCAACATGTCATCTGTAGTTCAAAGCATTAAAGTGATGTATAGGTAGATATTTCTTTTTAATTCTAAGAACATAACTCAGTAAGGAGTTCTCCAAATTCCCTTTATTCAAAAAACTTCAATTCCTTAATAAAAAAATATTTTTGATAATTTTTTTTTCACTTATTTTATTTCAATGTTTAAATTGCAATAATTTGTTGGTAATCCCCGTGATGTTGTGGCTAACGTTTTAGATTGCCGACATCATAGTAAGTGGGTCCGAACACCAACCGTGGTATTGCGCATTCATTTTTCGGACTAATACCCTTGGGTTAACCCAAGCTATGGGTTAAACAATACTACTGATCTTGCTACAAAGATGGCAAGAGTATTAGATATACCAAGAAGGTTGATATGCAATTAAATATCTTTACTTAAAAATGGCATTGTATTCACTAACTGTTTTGTTGATGTTCTCATCTGCCAATTGTAATTTTTTTTTGTATTTAAAAAAAAAATCAATTCATATATATATATATATATATATAATATATATTATGTATATATATGAGGGTAAGTAAACAAACAATGTGTTTATTTTATATGGCTCTTTAACCCCGACAATTTTTGGAGGATATGTGCTTAATGGAAGTCATACCTAATTTTGAAACTTATTAGTTAATAATTAATGAATTTAGGGCGGGCATATATGTTCAAATGTAAGGCTACCATTTTCTCGATTTGTTAAGGCCTTAATTTGAACATATATGCCCGCAATAATTCATTAATTATTAACTAATTAATTTTCAAAATTAAGGTATGACTTCAATTAAGCCACATATCCTCCAATATATATATTAGTATATATAAGTATATATAATGACATATAATGATATATGGTGTGGTGAATTTACAAATCAAATTCTAATTTTTCGGTGCTGCCAAGTCGATGGTGTATATGGGAACCACAAAAGCTGCTTGTGATCGGTTTACCTAAATCAATTGCTAATTGGATTCAGTTTTTGGCTGAAAATAAATACGATGCAATGCTGTTTGCCACGGTAAGCCGGATTTTGTTCTCGTTGCATTTCTTTAATTTTTTCATTTGTCCCATGTTTGTTTTTGTCAGTGAATATGATACGAATTGCATCTGGAAGGTGAAGGCTCTAATTCTGGAGTTTTAGGAAATCGAAGTCACCCATTAATTGGGATTAGTACTATCTGTCAAGTTGCCCTCCTTGGGAGGAAGAGGAAATGTTCGATATAATGGTTTAAATGATTTTGAACAGTATGCATTGGCTCTTATCCATTGATATAAGATAGGTGTTGGGGTGTTTACAAAAATTGTGAAAAGGCATTTTTGAAACCATATTTGTTAAACTGACTTAGCATAAAAAACACAGGCAACGATTGACATGGCGTAAAACCACCCCGAGCACTAACCACATCCCTTATCCCAGCCTCTTTATACATATCTATAAAATATCAACTCAAGGATTGACAGTGGCCGTAAAACAACCAACCAACGAACCATAAGTGATTTTCTGTTATATTTTAACATTGAGGTGTTCTATTTATTGTCCCCGGGACAATTCCTCATCGACTACGCCAGCTGGGTCGTTATACCAAAGCTGCCGACTTCCAATGAACACAATACGCATTAATTCGTCTCTGGTGAACATAGACATTAGTAGTGGACTACACATATTATTTTTATGTAGGCGTGGTTGAAGAGAGTTATCAGGGTTGAAGAGAGTTAATCAGGTCGGTTTAAAGACTACAATGGAAAGAACTTTTCTCGTCTGTATTATTTATTTCAATAAATTTATCTGAAGGAGATTCTAAAAAATACTCTGCACTCTTTGGTTTTTGGAATCCGAAACCATAGTGGATATGATTCTCATATAGTGCCAGAAGAATGATTAATCTGCAGTTAACAAGCTTCCACGTCAATGGTAAATCGCCGGTCCGCCAATACCATCTCCAGTTGCTGAACTTCGAATCAGTGTGGGGTTTACGGGCGTTCTGTTCCTTCTTCGTATTTCAAGATTCTCGGTCTTCATTTTAAACTTACTCTATTCCTTCTCAACCCGTATACACTGTTTCTGTATTGTGCCTAAAAGCTCCGATGGATTTAAGCTCCTGACACCTCCCCCGGACAACAGAGAAAATGCGGGCCACTTCCTTGTGAATCCTGCTAGTGAGTGGCCGACGTTTACAACTGTAATACAGCAGCAAATAGCGATCAGGCCAAACACCGATACAGGCCTAAAGTTTCCAACTATAGCACACATTTGACAGATACGCAGGTTACATAATATGATATGGTTATGGCGAAAGTGCGGATAATTTTTGATCACAGCTTGTAAATGTTAATTTGTTTTCGCTTTTCTGCAGGTCTGTTGACACTGACACTACCTTCATTCCGTGACAGGAATTTATAATGCTCATGACATGCTGAACAGAGTGAGAAAATAAAACATTTACCTAGTCTTTGTTAAGTAATTATGTATTATAAGTCTTCAGCATACAGACGTCGTATTTAATATACGTATAATTTATAATATATATATATATATATTTATAATATGATAGTCGAATCATTCATAGTGGTGAAGTGCAATGTACAGCTGTCCACTTTTGTTTTTACGTTGGCTTCTGTATAGTTGATACGGCAATCAATTTTTTTGCCAGTTGTTAGTCAGCCTTCAAATTGTTGCCATTCTGAATGGTGGTGTAGTTTTTTTGATTATTTCTCCAGGCTGTAACAGAACTATTTCTACGGAGTGTCACAACTTGAACAGCGATCATCATTAATATATGACATCACTTTATAATCATTGCAACCATTCAGCTTGCTTTCATTTGAACTCCTACTTCCGGTGATAACACTACATTCTGGATTGTGTCTTTCTAAGAGCTGTAACCAATCTAATTATATAAAGGATATTAGGTTAGTTTAATGAGAAAATAATAATAATTTGTGTTCTGTTTTTTTCCCGGTCACTCTGTAATGCAGAGTGACCCCACAAAAAAAAACAGAACCACAATTTTTAATAAAAATGTTAATTTCAACGAGGGGGTTTTTAGGGGTTAGGGTTACAGGGGTAGGGTTTAGGGTTAGTTTATATGAAAACTAAATAAATATTTGGGGTTCGTTTTTTGCTAGTCACGTGTAATATGTTTTCATTTTCCGACGGATTGCAAGTTTTAGCCATATGGTGGGTTGATCCCTCAAATCTGACGAAGAAAATTTTCCTGACCTCTCCACCAAGGCAGGATTAATTTACAGATCGTTTTTACGTGTTGTTTTTATGGGTCATCCTTCAAGACCGAAATCGGTATTCAGTAGTATAGATCGTGCAAACGTAAAAAACGATCTTAATTAATCCTGCCTGTGGGGGTCAGGAAGATTTTCTTTTCGTCAGATTTGAGGATCACTCATATGGCTAAAACTTGCGAATCGGTCGGAAAATGAAACATAAGTTACAGGTGACCTAGAAAAAACAGAAACCCAATTATTTATTTATTTTCCCATTAACTAACCCTAAACCCTACCTTCTACCCTAACCCTAAACCCTCGTTAAGATTAACATTTTTTTATGTACAAAATTGGGGTTCTGTTTTTTGGGGGGGGGGTTCACTCTGCATATACGAGTGACCGGGAAAAAACGAACACAAATTATTTATTTATTTATTAAACTAACGCCTAATATTATATAGTTAATTGTAATGCTCTTTTAAGAAACAATCCAGAATGTACGTGTTTACGGAGTAGATTGTTAAATGAAAGAACTGAATATGGTTTTTGCCCAAGGTTTTTGAAAAGGTGATGTCATATTGGATTAAATGATGATCTGCTTTCAATTGAAACT
>CM042159.1:3044930-3129930 GCA_023376005.1 Doryteuthis pealeii
AATGTTTATGTCATTGGTTTTCCTCACATCCAACACTGATGTTTTATACCTGAAATAAATGAATATTCTAGACGAAAAAATCTCAGCCGTTGCTTCTCGTATTTCACAAATAAGCCTCTTATTTTATAAGTAAAACATCGTATTATATAAGTAAAAATACTGTTGTGGGGTTTTAAGGGTAAAAAATAAGGACAATTTATTTTCCTTAAAACAAAGAACTCACGTTGCTTAGAGTACAAGTCGGACGTGCTTGGCTGAATTTCATAGATTGAATAATCAACAGTAGGTATTTACCCAACCCCTCCACACAAGCAGGATGTGACACAATATCAATTTCTTAAGCAGAGTTTAACAGGTTTGGATTCAGTATTTTCCTTCTCTTAGACTGGTTGTCTAATCAACATTAAGGAGCCCAGTCTGCACTACTATTTACCCATAGATGGAGGGAGAATAGTTGGGGCTATACCTTTCCCAAGTATAAACTGTTGTGGGTTTTTAAGGGTCAAAAATAATACAAACGACTGGTGAAAATGGATACAAATGTATTGAACAAAAATGAGTAGAAATTACAGAAAAGAAAGTAGAGTTGCATCCGACCATACAGTTGCCAACTGACTCGCGTTGCTTTTGTCCTAAGCCACAATTGTCCCTGCTACTTATAGTAGTAGTCGGCACATTCCATTTATGTAAATAGGTTATATCACCTATAACAGATTCATATTTTATAAGCCTTGTATTTTATGAGTAAAGCCTACTATTTTAATGGTAAAGTCTGATATTTTATAAGTAAAGCTTGGTATTTCATAAATGAAGCTTTCTATGTTATAAGTAAAGTTTCATATTTTATAAAGCCTTGTCTTTTATGAGTACCTTCTAAATAAAGCCTATTATTTTTATGAGTAAAGGCACGTATATTATAAATAAAGCTTCGTATTTTATAAGTAAGGCCTAGTATTTTATATGTGATTCTTAGTATTTTATAAGTAAAGCCTAGTAATTTATAAGTATAGCCTGGTATTTCATAAGTGAAGCTTTGTATTTTATAAGTAAATGTTCATATTTCCTAAGTAAAGCCACATAGTTTATTAGTAAAGCCTTGTATTCCATGAGCAAACACTCCTATTTTATAAGTTAAGATTCATATTCTATTTGTAAAGCCTAGTATTTCATAACTAAAACTATAATTATTTACTAATCTTAGCTTAGATGTGGCACCAGGCCAGTTTATGGGACACCCAGTGAGAATCGAACTCACTAACAATGGTCTGTGAATCTAGTTAACCATTACCCCACATGATTTTTGCCCAATATTTTCGTATATAAGGTGTGCTACAATACACCACTTAAATTTACAGACTAGGCGGGGTCACGTGGTTTATGCCTCCGCTAATCAACGGCCATAATGCGTGGCTAGTTGACTACTTAATCACTGATATTGAACAGACATCCAATGGCAAGCATTGACGAAGGAACTTACAACCAAATGATTCTTTACAAGGATTTCCACTGGACAAGGGCTCTTGCTTGAAGCCTAAAGAATAAAATCGTAACAAACAAACTAAATTTGATATTTTTTGAAAGCTTAGGGTATCCTCTTTTGAAATTTGAAATTCTCTTTTTGAACCCTAGGGAAACTTTTTTATTGGTTGGGGAGAGTATGGGGTGTAGTATGTAAACCAGATCTAGTCTGTTAGATAAAAAGGTGAAATTGGAAAAAATTGTTACCAATTTGGTATTTTTTGAAAGTTTAGGGTATCCTAAGTAAATCGTTGCATTTTATGTATAAGTCTTCGTACCATATAAGTAAAGCCTCGTTTTCATGAGTAACGCTTCGTATTTTATAAGTTAAGGTTCATCTTTTTTTAGTAAACCCTAGTATTTTAGCTCAGTCGATAGAGCATCTGCCTCAAAACCACATGGTTCCAGGATTGATACCGGTCTTTACCAACTCCACGCATAAGTAGCACAGCTTGGTAAAGTAGGGAGCTGACTGTTATAACAGAAATAGATATCTCTCTTGATTCACAATTTCTACTAACACAATGCATCCACTCACCAACAAAACAGATTTAAAAAGAAAACAAGACAAAACACTTCGTATTTTAAAAGTAAAGCTTTGTATTTAATAACTAAAACTTCTTATATATAAGTACATTCTAGTATGTAATAAGTAAAGCCTCCTATTTTTAAAGTATTCTTTTAGTAAAGCTTAGCAAAAAAACAAGTTGCTTACCAGGAATCTTTTCAGAAAGTTCTTTAAGCTTTTCTGCATTAATATCAGTTGCATACACTGTCGCTCCTTCCTCGCAAAATTTCTGCAGAATCAAAGAAAAAATACATCAATTGAAAGAAGTCTGTGATGTCAGTCATTAGTGTACAGAGTGTCCACAAAGTCTGGGTACATTGAAATTTCACTATATGACCACTCATGTGCTAGGACCCTTCTTCTTTGATGAACATCTAACCGGTGAGACTTATTTAAACATGTTGAGAAACAAATTAATGCCTCAAATTGAGCGCCTAGGCGAGGGACTTCCGAATTGGTTTCAATTGGATGGGGCCCCTGCCCATTTTGCCACAGCTGTTAGAGATTGGCTGAATGACACTTTTCCTCGCTGGATTGGAAGAAGGGGTCATGTGGAATGGTCCCCTCGTTTACCAGACTTTTCTCCCCATGACTTCTTTTTCTGGGGTATGTTGAAAGAGAAAGTTTACTCAATAAAGATTATAGATTTAAATCACATGAGAGAACGCCTTACCAATCAGTGTGCTGTAATTGATGGCAATGTAGACTTATTTAATCGAGTTCACCTGAATTTTGCAAGGTGCATCAAGTTATGCATTGAACATGATGGAAAGCATATTGAAAATACTATATTATTATTTTTAAAATATTTTGTTTTCAAAGAATGTGTTAATCCCTATGTACTCAGACTTTGTGGACACACGGGAGATATTCAATGCCGTGTCGTATTCATTCTAGATTACTTTTTATCCCTCGAGAAGGATATAAAGTGCCTTGACATGAGATGATGAATCCTTTATTTTGAAATCCAGGTAATCTTCAACTTGTTCCTCGTAAATTCTACTATAAAATAAACTGAACCCTCATTTTATATCCGTGTTTTTGCAATACATGTTTTATTTTTCTTACACCCGTTATTTTACAATACTAAATATATTTTATTTATTTATCTTAATATTCACTTCAATGTGTATATTCTAAAAGTTTTTATTTTATCTTGTGAGAATGGTTAGTTTTAAAGTGGGGGCTCGTTTTACACCTCAACTTTTTACTCGGAAATTTCTACCATAAAATTAGGCTTGGCTCAGATAATGCCCAAGCCTAGTTTTATGGTAGGCATTTACGAGTAAAAAGTTGAAGATTACCTTTTGTTGTTGTTATTTCTTTTCTTTTTATTGGCTTTGGTACTCTAAAATAAAAACGTCAGATTTTAATCATCGTCGACGAAAAAACAAAATTACACTCATAAAAGGAGGATCCAATTTATGGCTAAATTTTAAAACGAGCCCCCACTTTAAAACTAACCATTCTCACAAAATAATTTTTTTTAGAATATACACATTGAAGTGAATATTAAAATAAATAAATAAAATATATTTAGTATTGTAAAATAACGGATGCAAGAAAAATAAAACATTTATTGCAAAAACACGGACATAAAATGAGGGTTCAGTTTATTTTATAGTAAGAATTTACGAGGAACAAGTTGAAGATTACCTGGATTTCAAAATAAAGGATTCATCATCTCATGTCAAGGCACTTTATATCCTTCTCGAGGGATAAAAAGTAATCTAGAATGAATACGACACGGTATTGAATATCTCCAGTGTGTCCACAAAGTCTGAGTACATAGGGATTAACACATCACATAAATGTATTACTCATGGAAGGAGTGGAACACTTTTCATGAGTCGGATTTTAACAAAAGTATTTTAGAATTTGTAATGTTTAGTAAATCCAAACGCGAACCTAATTGCTCAACTCATATTAAAACACAAACATTTTATTTAACCTATTTTTTTCTGATATGAATAACAACAAACACAAAAAAAGAAAAAAAACAAAATAAATTGTTCAAGATAAAACAGCCACAACTTACACGACAAACATTATTTCATTACGCTAGGGTGATACAAAAAAAAAAGAAGAATACTACATACTAGATTTAATCAATAAAAAATGCGTTAGTCATCATAGCAGTTACCCTAGAAGTGTCACGTAAATGTATTTATCGACATATAAAATATCAACAAGTGTCTGCAAATATCTAGCCGCTTCTTTCATACTCTATTTTAATAACGAGAATATTTTAGTCATCCTTTTTTTTTTATCAACAATATTATTATTAATACTATCAATTTTGAAAGATATTGCCTGAGGGGGAGAGTGTTAAAAAATCAATATTAGATAGTTTATACTATAAGTAAGTAAAATCATTAAATTTAATAAAGCTGTAAAAAAATAAGACAATTTGAAATGGAAATTTAGTTCTGACAACTTTAAATATATATTAAAATAAAAAATTATATATATATATATATATATATATATATATATATATATATATATATATATATATATATATATAGAGAGAGAGAGAGAGAGATAAATAATACCGGGTATGTATTTATCAAAACTTGTTAAAAAAAAAAATGAGGATCGTCTAAGGTTGCATGCTCAAATCTTGTGTATATTTATTCTGGTTAATGTCGACTTTGGTTGATTTTTTTATCTGGACACGTAACAACATAGATAGACTATACATATCGAGAAAAGAAGGACTCACCAACATTGAGGATTGCGTAGATGCGACTATTCAAAGACACGAAGAATACACTAAAAAGACCAATGAAATGCTAATTACAGCAGCCACTAATTACAACATATAGACACACACACACACACACACACACACACACAACACATACACAAAAATAGAATAACGAAATATGAAGAAAATCAATTGTATAGATACTTCAAGCGACAAACTGGAGAAGAACTGAAGAAAGGAAAAATCAAGAGCGAAACCGAATCATTTATAAGAGCAGAACAAAACAATACCATTTGGACCAATTATATCAAAGTGAAAATAGATAAGACACAACAGAATAATAAGTGTAGGATGTATACAGAGAGAGAGAGACGAAACTGTTAATCACATGATAAGCAAATGCAGCTAACTAACACTAAGGGAGTGCAAACCTTGGTACGACTGAGTGGGAAAGGTGGAAATTAGATTTTGACCATTTTAAAAATGGTATATGTAATAACCAGAATCCGTCCTAGAGAATGAGACGCATAAAATTCTCTGGGATTTTGAGATACGGGCGCATCACCTTATCACGGCTAAGAGACCAGACCTTGTGTTAATTAACAAGAAGAAGAGAAGTTGTCATCTTGTGGATTTTGCCGTCCCAGTGGACTACACGGAGTGTAAATTAAAAAATCATGAAAATATGGACAAATATTTGAACCTGGCCAAGGAACAGGAAAAAAATATTTAAAAAAAACAACAAACAAACAAAGAAACAAACAAAGAAAAAACAAGCGTGAAACACGAGGGTAGAGGTTGGAAAGGTTGTACCAATTGTTCCTAAGTGTTTCAAAAAGAAACTGGAGCAATTTGAAATCAGAGGAAAAATGAAGGTTACCTAGACAATAGCATAATTAAGATCGGCTAGAATAGTAACAAGAGTTCTAGGTACTCTAGTAAAAAAACCACCAGCTAAGGCGGGAAGGGGAAAACTCGCAATGAATATTATGATAAAACAAAGACCTACAATCTATTGATATTATCACGAAGAGGCCAGAAACGTTTTGGTTGTATTGTTGGTCGTATTTTTTGTGGTTGTAATGTTGGCAAATTGTGAGAAAGGATTTACCTTGGCTGTTGCTTCTCCAATCCCTTGGGCCGCTGCTGTTACCACGGCAACTTTTCCATCAAGTCGACCCATTTTCACGTGATATAGTCAAAAGTCGTTTTAGCCTAAAAAAACAAAATTTTACTAAAATACACTGAACTTTTTGTTTGTATCTGAAAAACAAAACAAAAACAACCTGAGAAGAAATCAGTATCCACATATATAATTGCGTAATGTTTCCTTGCACATTTCCCCGTCTAGTAGTACGATGTGAAACCCAGAGTAACGGAGGAGTATCACAGGGATGTAATTCTAAGAATTCAGGTCTTAAACCAACTCTCTTTTAAAAGCATTGAGCACTTTTTAACACACTTTAAAAACAAAAAACGAATTGATAATAATTATCAATGATTATCGTATTATTCGGGGCCGTTTAAGCTCACTTCGCTAGTGTGTTAGTTATTAAATATACTTAGTATATTGGTGCCTGTGTTAAATTCTATTTTATTCATGTTAGTATTCTCTTATTTTTAATAACTAATGCAATAACCATAGCGCCTCTGCCTATAATAAACCCTTCTAACTGAATAAACTAACAACCACAAAAAACATTCCAAACGATTAAAACTCGCACCATAAAACAAACAAACATTACAACCAACAAACTCCCTGTGGATGACCAGTGACATGGTTGAAAGCGCTTGGGATGGAAATATATATAGGACACATTGCTCAACCATCTGGACCCCGATATGCGAAAAACAAGAAGAAGACTTAAACGTCTACACTTGAAGATCATAAAGAAGAAATATTCCGTGTTCTTTAACTAAAACCTGCTATAATAATATATATATACGTTCGAGCTTTATTAGGTGTTTCGTTTCTGTAAAAGACGAAACTAAACATTGTGTAAGTTTAATAGATAAATCTTTACGACTTTTTAAAAATATTCACTATGGCAACACACACACGCGCGCGCGCGCAAACACACACACACACACGCACGCACGCACGCACGCGCGCACACGCACACACACACACAAACACACACACACACATATGTATAGTCCTTTGGATGAATATATATGTGTGTGTATACATGTATATATATTATATATTATAATGAAGAATGAATGTGAAAAGTTTTAGCATATGAAGGTACTCAATGGCATAACCAGCTCATGGCATATCAGTGTGGGTCGTCCACAAACACACACCACACACAAACACACAAACACACAACACCACACACACACACACACATATATATATATAGTTTTTTGGGTGAATATATATATATATATATATATATATATATATATATATATATATATATAATGGAAACTGGATGTGAAAAATGTTAGTATATGAAGGTGCTCAATGCTAAAAAGACCTAAGCATTTTTATGTTTTTAAATATAAGTCTCACATTATAACATTCCATTTCGCTTCACGGTATATAAACGCTGAACTAACTACTGTTTTAATATTTCAATATTTTTGACCGTCTCAAGATTGCATATATGCATGAAACTGCAGTTACGGAAAATTAACACCATAATATTTCACCTCTGATTTATATATATATATATATATATATATATATATGTGTGTGTGTGTGTTGTTTGTGTGTGTGTGTGTGTGCTTTTTTTAAATAGATATTTAGGATGCAGTGATGAAAGTAATTTTTTTCGAAAAGAAAGATCTAGAGTGGACTTACCCGAAGTTTCCAGTCAATTTTTGGTAATGTTCGTTTGCTTTTTGATTAAAATAAATTATCATTCAAAATGTCGTGGTAGTGATACTCACTTATTACCGAACAGAATTAGGTTAGCCAATGTTTCTATATCGTACCTAAATTCGATACCCCTAAGATAACAAAAGATAAACATTCACATACAAACAAAACAACAAAAACCAAAAATAAATAAACAGATGTTAATTATTCGGACACAGCTAAATATTCTTTTTTATTTTAATTATTGTATCAGGGACTTTGTAGCTAAGCTGTTATTTGAGAAATTGTTTTCCGTTATTCTGTGGGTTGGTGGTACAGAAAAAAATGCCTCTTGTTTTTACATAATACCATCATCATCTTATCATAATGGAGATTGTGTGTCTTTCTATCTGTAAGCGAAACCCTGTCACCACCAACTTCCCAATTCCCTTATTTGTTTACGTTATATTCTCAATGGTTATTACATAATCATTATTTAATCTTAATAAGCATCTTATTTATTAACAATGTCTCCATTAAGGTCTAGTTGAGATAGATTTGCCTCAAAACAGCCAATGTCATTTCTGTATCTTGAAAATAAATCCTGCAAATAAGGGTATACATAGTATATGGTATGAATAATTTGCATACCGGTTTTAATAAAACAGTATTTAATAAATAATTACTTTGTTTTATGAATTTCTAATATTGTTTTATTCTCAAAAGTATTAAAAGCATGTATTATTTTATATTGGAATCAATTAGAATAAAGTAAAAATAAGTGTAATCGTTTTTGTATTCATATCTAATTTTATTAACCTTTCTAATTCAATATGATAGTTAATAATATTTAAACTTACCGTATTTGACGGCATATAGGACAATTCCACCCCCCCCAAAAAAAAAAACTTTGGCTCAAAAAATTGCCCTGAAGATTAGCCTAGGCCTACGGGAGGTCTCAAACTTCACCTACGAGGCGTGGGTGAAGTTTGAGACCTCCCGTAGGCCTAGGTTAATCTTCTCTGTGAAGCTCACTAACCCAGCTTACGCTCAGTACTTATTGCTTGCCTGTACTGCCAAATTGCTTTTATACATCTATGTTTTACTTATATAATGCCCAGCTAGACTGTTTTCAACAATATATGCTTAAATACGCTAAAAACTTTTTTCCTGAATCTGACCTGCTGAAATGGAGGTGCGTCTTATATGCCCGTGCGTCTTATACTCCGTCAAATACGGTAAATAGTTGTAACCGGAGGGAGCAATTTTTTGCCAGTTGTTATAATCATCATTGTCATTATCAAAGCTTTCTGATAGAATTAATTCTCTTGACTGACTCTCGCCGTCACTTCTGACCGGCCATCGCTGTTGGTAAATCCTCTATAAGGCATTTAGTGTCTGTTCAGAGCTAAGGAATATAAATTTTTACTCGTTGGTTAACACCGGTGTCTCCATGTGTAGTAGTCCATGGGAAAACGTCATTTATGAGTTCATACCTTATTTCATCAGCTGTGTGCAGCATGACTTTCCAGTCTTATTTAGATGGTCTGTGCGTGTGACAAGCTGGAGAAACAAAGACGAACTCATAAATGATGTTCTTCCGTGGAAACCATCTCATGGCATATCAGTGTGGGTCGTCCAACAAAGGACCTACACTGATCAGCTCGGCACAGATTACAGATTGGGAGTGATAACCAATAGGGACGGTGAGCGAGAGATTGTCATGGAAATTTATGCTGCCACTGCGACCTGATGATATATATATATATATATATATATATATATATATATATATATATATATATATATATGGACTCTCTCGTCGATTTTCGACGCATGAGGGTTCACACACACAATGAACACCCACACAGTGATTTGTTTATAGTGGTTAAGGCTTGTGTTGGACCATCCACACTTTTTGGCACAATCGATAGGAAAGAATTGGTGCACCAGGGGTTGCCACAAACCCAATCAACGATCAACCCCAGGAATTTTGAATTCAGAGTTATCCCTCTCCTAGACTGGTTACCTACCCAAGGTTGAAGGGCTCAGTCTGCCCTACTATTTAACCCATAGCTGGGGGGAATTTTGAATTCAGAGTTATCCTTCTCCTAGACTGGTTACCTACCCAAGGCTGAAGGGCCCAGTCTGCCCTACTATTTAGCCCATAGCTGGAGGGAGAATATATGGATACATACCTTTCCCAATGGTATTAGCGCTATGTGAAATGCCAACACACACACACACACACATATATATATATATATATTAAATGGTGCTGATAATACGGATTCCCTTGACTATCTGACCATCAGTCCCTATCGGTTATCCTTCTTGGCAGATCCTCTAGATGGCATCCACTGTCGGCATACAGTTCCTCGACCAATACTGGTGTGTCCATGTGTAGCAGTTCGTAAGAGAATGTCACTTATGATTTCGTCCTTACTTCACTAACTGTGCGCAGCATGTCTTGTCAATCCTACTTGGATGGTTTGTGTGATAGGAGGTAAGTGGCAGTACCACTGCTTTTTTGTCGGTAGTTGCTTCCAGTATTTGTTTAAATCAGCACGCAACATCTAGCCCTTTCCTACGCTTAGTTTAAGAACTAGTAGTTAAAACATACACTAATACTGACATGGCTATAGCTTTGAAGAATCATTGTTTTCCCACAGTGGGCTAAATTGGCATTTTTATGGATATTTGGATTGAATATTGGAAATTATTCAAAAATATGATTAACTATATTTATAAGTCAAAGTTTCACCAGGAATCCATTTATGATCTCTGAATATGTATAATAAGTTAATATTTATTAGAATTTTGAAACACTGACATAAGCGCAAAAACAGACTTTGGAGGAGTATTAATAGCACATGCCATTATCAAACGAAATGAAATGAATAAACACATTTTGACTTGGACTTTTGCTTCTAACAATGAAATTATACATGTCACGTATTGGAAATCAACTTTGGCGACAAAATACTGTGGTACCTTGACTTAAGAATTTAATTCGTTCCGCTCATAATTCAATTTCCTCGTATATCAAATCAATTTTCTCTATTGAAATAAACCGAAATTCCATTAATCCAATCCAGCTAACCCCCATAAAGCACCAAAATTTGAGTCAGTTAAAAAACAACAGAAAAGTAAACTGAACTGTATTATTAAAAAAAAACATAATAAAAGAGAATGTAATGAATTATTTGCTGTAATATGTTTTAATGTTGAAAGGTGGAGAAGGTGTTTGTGCGTGTTTACATATAAAACAATTATTAAATAAAAGAAGAAAACAAATATTGGATTTTACTAAGAGCCATTTATTACATTTGATAAGGTTAAAGAGAAAACAAAATACCTAAAGTTTTTCTTGTAAATCCTTTTTGTTGTCAGTCTTATCATCAAGGAGTAAGTTTGGATAATATCCATTAAAATGTATTTATTGGTTGAGCTCAAGTCTGGTAGTGAGTTGCGAAGAAAGCCAAATATCAAAAGTTTCTGTACTTATTTTGGTAACATATTGTTTCTTTTTTTGGGGGGGGGTGGAGGGGGAGAGCTCTTGATAACATAACCGTCCACTGGTGTTGCTGCAGTCAAAGGAAGCGATTAATTCATTTTCGGAAGTTGTGTGATAAACATGGGCAAATAACCAAAAACCCTTTTCATTTTTATCTAAATTTTTTTTTTGCACCATAGGAAAATGTATTTATTTTATTTTAATTCTTAATCATTATTATATTCCCTTCTTTTATTTATCTTATTCTCCCATATCTTCGCCAGTGTACGCAACGCAGGAGAGTGTTATCGGTTTTTCTTTAATTTTTATTTTGTATAGACAATGTGTTGAAAGGCTAACCGTTTATAAAAGCCAATCTTTTGTGCAAATGCAAATGTCTCTCTTAAGTGACTTTAAACATCTGTCCTGTCTCTTCTTTTATTTCATATTCTTTCTTGCTTTCAGGAATAACGACACGTGTAGCCCACGTAGAATAACAAGCGGTTAGCCTCTTAGATATCCACTCGTAGAAAATACACTTTTCTTTCAGTATAATAAGAGAAAAACTGTTCAATATAATTTCAGCTACGTGAACATTCAGTCTCAGAAGCTATCGTAAACCATTTGATATTTCTTTGTTGGATTAAGCAAAGTAAATTTTGAACTGCTATTTCGTCTCACAAATTTTCACAAATTTTGAACTGCTTTTTCGTCTCACAAATTTTCACAAATTTTGAACTGATATTTCGTCTCACAAATTTTCACAAATTTTGAACTGATATTTCGTCTCTTTGATTTCACAAATTTTCATGGGATTATCGACGCTGATTTTTATAATCGTGATGGGTCCGTGCATTTTTGCAAGAAGTCCGGGTAAGTAATAACATTTTGAATTCCAGGAACTAGAACCTAATCCTTTTAATTTTGTACTAGCTGTATATTACCGGCCTTGCTCGGATTATATAGAATCCGACTAAATTTGATTATACACTTTCTAAATCTCATATTATTCACCATTGGATAACTGTGAAGAGAGAGAAGAAGAATTGACTTCTCTTGGATTGTAGGCGTAGCTTTCAATGTCACGTGTCCGTTGCTCACACGACAACTTAGTCCCTTAAAACTTCACTGTTTGTTCCCGGGATTCAAACAGATAACGCCTATCTATTCTCGATCCGCGCTCGTGAGCAAAAAGGACATATTTCTCGTCTCTGTTCGTAGAACAGAATATAGATAAGTAGTCTCCAACTTCCACATAGCATTTAATGCACATTGTTATAAACCACTGGAAGACACAGTAAATCTTTTTCAATTATTATTTGGTATTATTACATTACAATTTGTTTGTTCCTCCAACGTCGTTATGTACAATTAACCTGTTTGGGGACGTACGTATTATATTATTTTGTTGTTACAAATTATATATATTAAACATTCATATGCGCGTGTTACTTGTTTATTTTTCATAACTAAAAGTTCAGTGTTAGTGTATCTATGGATGAACTAATGAATTATAAAATCTTAGTGCTGCTTTCAAACACCCAATATTTTTATAGCAGTAACTATCGCTCAGTGAGGTAATTGGGAGAATATTACTTCGGAAATTTGTGATGTTAAACCCCATTTATCAATAATGCAATAATACTTTCTTCTCTTTTACTTTTTTGGATTTTACGGCATGTCAACCATTGTTGGGTTATTTTATGCCAAAGACGTTTTGTTCTATTCATTCTTGATGACTATTGAAAGTTCTTTTTTTTTAACTCAATTTTAAAACCCATTTTTGTTAACTCATTTTTTTCTAATTAACCCATAAATGGGACCCTAACACGAACTACAATTCCGGTACTGGATGGACCCGGAAGTAATGGCAATGGAGGGGTACTCCTCACTCTCCAGAGCTTCAGAATTCGAAATTAATCATTAGATGCAGGTTAACGTCATACTCAGAACGCCTTCATAGCATATATATGATAAAAAGGGTTCTGAGTTTGCCATAAGGGCAATAGGGTCAGGATAGTCATATAGGCACTAGGTCTCTCGTCTAGTACCAGAGTAGAGTGTTGCATGTCATGGACTGTTCAGACTCCAGGATTACATCCCCAAGCATCACGAGTCGCTACCCACGGCCAACTGATTGCCCTATTGAGGTGGGTCTTACTCCTCTACAGAGGCACAATCGGCGCGGGGGGGGTATAATACTGCCCTTGAAAGGGAGAAATAACAGTGTCATCATTATTGCAAGCGATCCTCATAAACAAAATGCACGATATGGAAATTCAATAAATTTGTAAATTTATGAGAGTTATTCCCCTTAGTTGATAGTTTTCCTATTTTCTCCTATCACAGCTGTTAATTTAGTACCTAGTGACCCCAAATGAATTCAGGCTTAGATATAAATGCCATCAATGGATTCATCTTAAAATTCTCGCCTAAGAAAAATATGTTTAATTTTGGTAAAGATCCTCGTTTTCCATTGCATAGTCGGACAATCAGATAGACAGATAGACAGACAGAGACACTACAAATAAACTATAAGATTAAATTGATGATTTTTAAGTACCGGACATGTATGTCAATAATTGGATTGGGGGTCGTTTAAGGAAAAATTTTAATATTGTAAAAAGTACCTGGTGTCTATTACTTAAGTATAACATTTGATATCTAGATGTAAATATAATATAAATAATTTATCTATATAAATAGATAATTAATTACAATAATTTATTATGAATTATTTCAATTCTTTAAAAATACATGTCTTATAATTTTTTTATCAACATTAACTGAACTAATCAAGTCATTTTAGATTTTAATAAAGATATACAGCTCATTCAAGTGTGGAAAATGGAAATCTAATAAATTGCAATAAGAGTTATCAGAATAATAATCATTTAGAAGAATTTGATCTATTTTGTTAGTGTATGTTGAAGTTGAAAAAGAAAGAATGACCACAAGGAAAATAATACAAGAAAAAGTATCACCACTGAAAAATTTAAAAAGGCTACTATTATTTTTTCTATCTAGGCGCAAAAGTCTCACACGTACTTGTTGCATTATTTCTCGTTTTTCACCATTAAACTGATATTTTCTTGTGTTTGGTTTTTGTATTTTTTAAAAGATTTTCTTTCTAAAACTCTTTCCTTTACTTTTCTTATCACACACTAAGTATTTTATGCAAGATTTGTAACACAAGTTTTTTCATAATCATATAGATGTTTTGCCTTCCGGAACTGAAGGAATTTTTTAAAAACCTTTTTTTACTTATTTCGACTAGATACTATGAAAACGACACAGAAATTCAGTAAGTTAAAAAGAAAGATTAAAAAGAGAATGAAATTGAAAAAGCCGGAAAATATATGCACAAAAAATATGTGATTGATTACTGAAACGTTGGAAATCTTTTTAAGTACTGAATGCACGATTATATTTTCCTTGTGTGACTTTCATATCAATAATTTCGACATAGCTCATCGGTTTATATTGGTATGTATCTCGGCATATAGGTCCGGCACCTACAATTTGATCCCGTCCCCGCTTGAACAACAGTGAAATCCTCCACAGCAACTTAGTGGCAATGCAGTTTGTAAAGGTAAAGAAATGAGTCTAGATAATAACAATAGAACTTTTGGTTGGTTGGTTGGATTTTACGGCATGTCAACCCATTAAAACTTATTTCAAATATTGTTTTCATTTTAACATTTTACTTAATTTTTTTCTCCAGATGATACGATGGATAAAAATACAGATTCTGAGTCAATTGACGATTTAGAAAATGATGAAGATGGAGACATAGATTCTGATGAGAATATCGTACAGGTTCGATCCATACTGGCGCCTTCCTATGGAGATATGATGTCCTCAGTTCTACAATCTCTTGATGAAAAACTGGAGGTAATTATTGTTTTCTTTCTGAAATTGTACAACCCCGATTGTATCTCGCCCTGTCAGCTGGGACTGAAGAATACATCGATTGCACCTCTGCAGAGGGCTAAAATCCCCACACTTGGCTGCATGTTGACAGTGGGTTGCGACCCGTGGTGCTTAAGGACGGAATCCTGGTGGTTGAGCAGTCCATGACATGCAACACTCAACTTTGGCCATTACTTAACCTAAACGGGCGATAGGAGAGGTACCCTCTGATTAATCGACTGGTTACGTTGACCTAGTACCTATGTGATTGTACTAACCCTGTTGCTCTTATGGCAGCTCCCAGCCCTTCTTCTTATCATATATGTGCTAGAAGGCGGTAGTTAAGGGTCTGTGTAAGACGTTAAAGGGCATCTAATGGTGAAGTTCCAGTTCTAGAGATATGGGGAGTGTGGAGTACCGCTTCATCGCCATTATTCCCAGGTCCACCCTGACCCGGAGTGGTAATGCCTGTTAGGGTAACATCTATGGGTTAAATACATTAACAAATTGAGTATCAAAAATGTGTTTGAAAAAATTGAGTTTGAAAAAAATTGAATGCCCAACAAGAATGAATAAAACATAATATCTTCGATATAGAAAAGATGAAATGCTGTAAAATAAAACCAACCAACCAACCAACCAACCAACCAAACCGACTGTATCGCATGCAGAGGGGTAAGATCATCCTCAAGTAGTGCCCTCGGTATAACAATAAAATGCATCTGGATCTCTGGGGAATATAAATTACTACTTCGTTGCCATTACTCCCAGTTCCATTTAAAACCGGTAGTACCTGTTAGGGTCCTATCTACGGGTCAAATAGATCTGTGTGAAAATTATTAGCATAAGATAGTTAAACTTGAAGCCATATAACTGTAAATTATATGTATTAAGGCCAGTTGGTTGGTTGGTTGGTTGGTTGGTTGGATTTTACGGCATGTCAACACTTGTTGGGTCATTTTATGCCGAGCGTCCATCAGCATCGAAGTTAACGACGTTGCACAGATAAATGCTAAGTTCATGTATGAAACACACACACACACACACACACACACCAACACACACACACACACGTACACACACACAGGTACACACACACGCGCGCGCGCGCACGCACACACACCCTAACACACACACACACACACACGCGTAAACAAACATACATACATATACACACAAAATGTAAATATAAACATAATTACCTACACTCCAGACATAAAATAATCCCAGACGAATTGACATGTCTTTAAACGATTGGGAAGGTGATCAACTGGGAAGTATGCGAAAAAAAATTGACCATATAAAAAAATGGTATATGCATAATGGTGAAGGTGAAGGAAAACGAAAAAGATACACAAATACCTGGACCTTGCCAGAGAATTGAAAAAACTGCTCAATATGAGGGTGAAAGTGATACCAGTTGCAGTTGGTGCACTTGGAACATTCCCAAAAAAACTTGCAAAAAAGACTGAACGAACTGGAAATCAGAGGAAGAATTGAGACCATCCAGAAAACAGCATTGCTGAAATCAGCTAGAATACTGAGAAGAGTCCTAGAGACCCGAGGAGACTTGACCCAACGAAAGACCAGCTAACGCTGATGTGAAAAGCTCACATAATGTGGAGAGAGAGAGAGAGAGAGAGAGAGAGAGAGAGAAAGAGAGAGAGAGAGAGAGATGAGACAATCATCCCTGTATTAATCGAATGCAGCAAGCTAGGACAATGAGAATACAAGGCTAGGGACGATTGGGTCGGAATGGAGGGGCCCACAGGGAAATGCCCAAGAAACTCAATTTTGACCATACAACAAAATGGTATATATATAAACAAGAATGTTGTCCTTGAGAATGAAACGAATTCTCTAAGACTTTGAGATAAAGACAGATGACCTTACTAGTATTAAATTTGATTGTCTCATATCATTTCACTCCATTATTATTATTATTATTATTATTATTATTATTATTATTATTATTATTATTATTATTATTATCTTCACTCCTTTTGTGTTTTTCACATCAGCGTTAGCTGATGGTATTTCACTGGAGTCTGAGTGACAACAAGTCTCCTCAGGTCTCCAGGACTCTTTTGAGTATTATAGCCGATTGCAGCAGTGCAGTAGTCTGGATGGTCTCAATTCTTTCTCTGATTTCCAGTTCCTCCAGTCTTTTTCCCAAGTTTATTGGGACTGTTCCAAGTGCACCAACTACAGTTGGTATCACTTTCACTCGAATATTCCACAGCTTTTTCAATTCTCGGTCAAGGTCCTGGTATTTATCCATTTTTTCATTTTCCTTCAGCTTCACCCTGTGATCTGCTGGGACCGGAAAGTCTACCAGTTGACACGTTCTCCCGAAGTCCCAGAGAATTTTATGCGTTTCATTCTCAAGAATAGATTCTGGTTTATGCATATACCATTTTGTTGTATGGTCAAAGTTTAATTTTTTGCATAATTCCCAGTGGATCACCTTCCCAACCCAGTCGTGCCTAGCTTTGTATTCGCGTTGTGCTAGTTTGCTACATTCACTTAATACATGTTTTACAGTCTCATCTCTGTCACCGCACAGTCTACATTTACTGTTTGTTGCGTCTTATCAATTTTTGCTTTGATATAATTTGTTCTTAAGGCATTATTTTGTGCAGCAATTATTAGTGATTCAGTTTCTATCTTGAGGTTTCCTCTTCTTAACCATGTCCAGGTCTTTTTATGTGCAACCTCTCCGTATTATTATTATTTACTCCTTTTGAGTTTTCACATCAGTGTTAGTTCCTGGTCTTTTACTGGAGTCTGAGTGACAGCAAGTCTCCACAGGTCTCCAGGACTCTTCTGAGTATTCTGGCAGATCACAGCAGTGCAGTGTTCTGAATGGTTTCAATCCTTCCTCTGATTCCCAAACTTTCCAGACCCTTTTCCAATCCTTTTGGGACCATTCCAAGTGCATCAACTACAATTGGTATCACTTTCACTTTCATATTCCATAACTTTTTCAGTTCTCTGGCAAGGTCCAGATATTTGCCCATTTTTTCATTTTCCTTTAGCTTTACCCTGTGATCTGCTGGTACTGCAAAATCCACCAGTTGACAAGTTCTTTCTTTTTTGTTTATCAACACTAGGTCTGGTCTTCTTGCTGGGATAAGGTGATCCGTTTTTATTTCAAAGTCCCAGAGAATTTTATGTGTTTCGTTCTCAAGAACAGATTCTGGTTTATGCATATACCATTTTGTTGTATGGTCAAAATTAATTTTTTTGCAAAATTCCCAGTGGATCACCTTCCCAACCCAGTCGTGTCTAGTTTTGTATTCTCGTTGTGCTAGTTTGTTACATTCGCAGAGTATATGTTTTACAGTCTCATCTCTATTACCGCAAAGTCTACATTTACTATTTCGTTGTGTCTTATCAATTTTCGCTTTGATATAGTTCGTCCTTATGGCATTATTTTGTGCAGCAATTATAAATGATTCAGTTTCTCTTTTGAGGTTTCCCTTTCTTAACCAAGTCCAAGTCTTTCCGTGTGCAACCTCTCCTATTTGTCGTTTGAAGCGTCCACATAATTGTTTTTCTTCCCATTTTTGTTTTTTAGTCTTTGTTGTTTTTCTGTTTGTCCATCTATCGCTTCTACTATTGTTGGCCACCATAAGTAGTTTGTCTTTGCTCTTTCATGTGTAATCTTCAAGTTGTTGGAATGTGGTTTCTACGCATTCCTCTTCCTTCTTGACACATATAATATATCTCTATCATCTCTAGGGTGGAGAGCCTTGTGCATGGTCATTAATTTTCTTGTCCTTTGGTCAATGTGTATTTATTATTATTATTATTATTATTATTATTATTATTATTATTCAAGTTAATTGGATTTGTATCTGGGTATTTGTATGTATATATTTATTCTTAATTTTATTTATTTTCTTCTATTCTTTATTTGATTTTATTCAATTTTTCTTTTTCTTTCTTTCTTTTTCTTTCTTTTTCTTTCTTTCTTTCTTTATGTGTTATTCTTTTTTAGCCTTTGGAGTCGTTAGTTTTCAGGTGACTAAGTAGGAATATGTTTTCATGCCTTACTTTGGATCTAAGTCATATATAATATTTTACAGGAGATGATGGAACCGACGATGGTGGAAATTAACCAACTGAATCGCACCGAAGGAATAAGTTTTGCTTGAAATAAATCTCCTGATGTCCGAATTATCCAGACGGGGTTTATTTGGCGCGTAAAGAACCGGTCGCCATTGTACAACACGCATCAATAAGCAGAGTTTTGTTTCCTTCAATAAATATGTTTCTAAATCATCGATATGGTCAAAGTTTCGGTACGATAGCACCTCATATTTAAACTTTCATTAAAAAATAAAAAATTGTAAATTGTCACTTATATTATTTTTTTCCTTTTGTTTACCACGTTTTCCCGTTAGGTGACGTGGCAATCGGTAGTATAAAAAGGCAGTACCGCCAAAATCAAATTCTCTTTCTCTTAGGCTCTCCAGCCGTCCGAGGTAATACGAAAATGTTTTGGCTTGACCTTGTTATGGTCTCTACTTTCAAGAACATCTGACAGTGACAAGAAAGAAACAATGAATAAAACAGAAAGAAGAGAGAAAATAGATATAGAAGGAAAGAAAATAAAAGTAAGGACAAAATGATAAAACATGGTAGAAAATGTTTCGAAAGAAAGAAAGAAAGAAAGAAAGAAAGAATGAAAGAAAGAAAGAAGGAAAGAATAAAAAATAAAAGAGGGTGAATAAAAGAGAATATAAAAGGCGATAGAAAAAGAAACAGTAGAAAAGTATTAGAAAGAAAGAAAGAAAGAAAGAAAGAAAGAAACCATGAATAAAAAAAAAGGAATGAAAGAAAGAAATATAGAAGGAAAAAAGCAAAAAGGAAATAGCAGATGACGTTTAGAAAGAAAGAAATAAATTACTTAAAACAGAGGGGCCCTCTTTTTAGTATCGTAATTAATTACGATATTAAAATTATTATTAATCACTAATTAATTACTATTAATTACGAACAAATTCTTCTTCTCGCAGTCGGGTGTTCAAAAAAGCAGAGATCCTAAAATGACCAATTCAAGACCCTGGGTTGGTTGGTTGGATTTTACGTACCTGTGCTTTGTGTGTGAATACGCTCTCTATATGTCTGTTTCTTTGTCTGTCTCTGCCTGTCTATCTGTCTCCCCTATCTCTCTCTATATATATATTCTTCTAGGCTGTAGCCGTGGCAGTGCTGTTGTATGACTGCACCACTGGGAATTTAACGAAAGGCTTAGAGCAAAAGCTAGATGGGAATTACTGTGCAAATTCTGGATGTATATGGATATATATATATATATAATGTATGGGAAGCGCGTGGTGTAATGGTTAAAGTCATCGGAAATGGACTCGTCGCCCCGAGTTCAAATCCTGGATGTGGTAATTGCATTTCACTTAGCGCTAATACTCTTGGGAAAGGTATGAATCCTACTCTCCCTCCAGCTATGGATAAATATTAGGGCAGACTGGGCTCTTTAACCTTCGTTAGGCAACCGGTCTATGAGAAGGAAAACTCTGAATTCAAACCTGTTGAACTCCGCTTAAGAAATTGACCTTGTGTCACATCCTGCTCGTGAGGAGGGGTTATTAAATCTCTCTCTCTCTCTCTCTCTCTTTCTCTCTCTCTCTCTCTCTCTCTCTCTCTCTCTCTCTCTATATATATATATATATATATATATATATATATATTATATATATATTCTTGCGGGCTTTAGCTATGTCAGTGCTACTGAATGACTACACCACTTGGACTTTAACGAAACGTTTTGACAAAAAGCTAGATGGGAACTACACAATTATAGCACGTGTTGTCTTGAAGAAAATCACAGAAGCAGCACCTGAACACTCAGCACTCCGGCCACTTACCGCTTATCACAGAAACTATCCAAGTAAGACTAACAAGACATGCTAGACACACACCTGGTGATATAAAGACCAACTCAAAATCATCATTCTCTCTTTTTTCTCTCTTTCTTTTTCTCTCTCTTGCTTTCTCACTCCTCTCTCTCCTCTCTCTCTCTCTCTCTCCCTCTCTCTCTCTCTCTATATATATATATATATATGAGAAGAAAATATTTAAAAAATATAACAAAACACAGGATGTTATGATCAGGAAACAATTTTTTAGTGTCAATATTTAAGCATTTCGGTATATTGTACAATCTTCAGGACACTGTTAGGTAATGTTTATGTGAGGGACAAAATGAAAGATGTTAAGTTTATAGTGGTTGTGTGAATATGATATCATCATATTCACACACGATCGTACAATATACCGAAATGCTTAAGTATTGACACTAAAAAATTGTTTCCTGATCATAACATCCTGTGTTTGTTATATTTTTAAAATATTTTCTTCTCATATTGTCGGATTAATTTCCTCACCGTATTTCCATATATATATATATATATATATATATATATATGGAAATACGGCGAGGAAATTAATACGACATTATATATATATATATATATATATATATATATATATATATATATATATATTTCACTGAATATCATTTGACTTGATGCCACGTTCTTTGAAAAGTGTTAAAGCGCTCGAGAATTGAAGTGACAAGAACATCAATCACGATGACGATAACATGGAAAAGTAACATAGTAGTGCTGATAACATCTGACATTAATACTCTAGTACCTACCTACGGGCGTCACGCCCCGTGATCACCTTAGGTAGATAATGAACTATTCCGTTTTGAACCATAACATATTAATTCGTATTTAGATGTTATGCCCTGTCCCCACCTCTGATAAATAATGGACCATATCGTTGTAATTGTAAGGAAAGAAAGAGAAGCAAAATAATGTGCTACACGTCAGAGGCAACATAAAGCAAATATAGAAAGAAAGCAAGGCGAGAGATAGGAAGTGATACCGCCTATCCTCTGTTTCAATGAAATAGAAAAAGAAAGCAGAAAAGAAGGTAAGAAAAAAAAGTTGCAAAAAATAAAAATAAATAAAAGAGAAGAGAAAAGATAAAACGAAAGAAAGAATTTTGTCAGAGATTATTATACTTTTTACATATTGAACTATATTGCACTAGCTCTTAAGTAAACATATCAAACGTTGTAATAGTCAAATTAACATACCGTGGTGTTGAGGGGATTCAAATAAAATTTAAAAAAAAAAAAAATTCCTATGAATTTTCACCGGAAGAACCCTCCGAGCATATGCAGGAAAAAGGATCCATTTCCGACTCCCAAGATAATCTGTCGGCCATTCTGACTTAGGCTTTAACTGCGTTTAGACACTACTACTGGCCAGGGAGACATTTCCTTGTCATGTAGTGGCTATGACCCGTGAATAAAGCCTAAATCATAAAACCAACTTTATTCTTCATTTCTTCCTTTCTTTGAATTCCTTTTCAGCGCGACCACCAAATAAGATGGGGTTATAAGCAAACCCTAAGAACACGCAACAAGAATAACCCCTTGCTACTGCATAGTGTATTGACGATTCCGGTTTTCATACATAATCTTTTATTTGTATAGAAATAAATATGTTTAATCATTGAATATTTGGACGCTTCTTTTCACAAATTCTTTTTACGGCAACTAAAATTGACCGAAAAAATAGTTTTGAATGTATTAAGAATAAATTACATGTGTAATATTATTTTCCTTATTTTTACTGATGCTCATTATGTTACTACTTTTCGACAAAAAGTTGACCTTGAATAATCGATTTAATTAATTTTAATTCTTTTTTAAAATGAAAAGCAGACGAAAAATTGGGTATACCTAAATCATAGTGACTGAATTTTCGGTAAAGAAAAGGTACCAAGTGCAGCGATCAGTAAAGACTTCTGGGACTTGAAACAAAAAAACTATCACAACTGATTTCCTTGAACAAAAATGGTGCAACTGTTAACACTAGCTATACCCAAAATGAGCCTAAAATGCGTTTTTGACAAAATGACTTTAGCCCACCCCCCCTACAGAAATAATTTTACCAAAAATCAGGGAATTATCGGATTTTAATGAAATTTTCAGTGTTTATTTATCAATGAATGATCTTTATAATGGATTAGTTATTTTATTTCAAAACTTTCTCATTTTTTCAGGTCACTTAATTTTGAACCCACTTATGATGGGGGCGTAACATTTTATTCGGGTTGGTCTATTTTCTAATTACATTATAAATAAAGAGATAAAAGACCGAAGTTATGAATAGAAAAAAAATTACGGTGGCTTTTCTATGAGAAAATAAGTACTGAAAATCGAAAAATAAAATGTAAAAAAATAATAAATAATTAATTTTTTGGAGATTTCTTTTTTACTCATTTCGATAATTATTTAATTGGCTATTATTTTATAAAAAAAAATTATACATCGATATTTTTCTGCTTAAAAAGGGGAGGGGTACATTTTCAATCGAGTTTTTCTTCAAAAAGTATACTTTTCAGTAAGAAAATAAGGTTTGCATAAAATAGATATTTATTTTTAGAATCTAAAAATATAACATTTTAAACTTAACATCAGGCTTTTCATATTCTAAATGAATTTTATATATTAATTTTTCATACAAAAATACTAAATTAAAGTTTTGAAATAAAATAACTCATGCATTATAAAATTCATTACTTGATGAATCAATACTGAAAATTTCATTAAAATCGGATAATTACCTGATTTTTGGTAATTTTTTTTCCATCCCAAATGTTATTTTAAAATTGTAAACAAGCCCCTAAAACCATTGACAAAGAGGCAGAATGGCGGATCGCGTCGAAATTGACCAAAACAAATTGTTTTAAATCTATTAAAAATAAACTGCATATGTAATGATATTTTTCTTTTTTTACTGATGGTCATTATGTTACTACTTATCATTTTAGACAAACGTTTGACCTTAAATAATAGATTTAATTAATTTTAATTAGTTTTTAAAAAGCTAGCAACCGACAAAATTGGGTATCTCTAGTAAACACTTATTGATTCTGTCAACTTCTGAGGCAAAAATTAACCTTATTCGTCTTCCATGATTGACGCATTTTACCATAAGAAAAGTGATACAAAACTACGAACACTCCGAGAAAGAATAGTTGTTTTATCTAAGGGGGATAATTCTTTTTACAATATTTTGAGTTATGCCCCTTTGATTGTGTCGATTTGTTCTATACGGTTTTTCGATTAGAGGAAGTTTGAGATGAACTTAAAAAAAAAAAAAAAAAAAAAAAGAAAAATAAAAAAGAAAAATTAAAGAAAAGAAAAATGTAAAAAAAGAAGCAGACTGGAGGTCACAACAGTTATATGGGACCTCACACTAGTGAATGTCAATTGTCATTAATTAATATGAACCCTAAATCTACTACATGTCAATTTTCATAACGTAGTATTGATAGCAAATACGTGAAAACGCCTTTCCGGGCGCCCACGCAGGGTCCCCTCACCCACCGGTCATGGCTTTAGAAATAGTCTCATCGGATAGATCTAATTAAAAAATTCATAATTTTGGGTTTGGTAAGATCTATCTGATGAGACTAGACTCATTTTGAGTATCTGGTCGAAATAAATTTATCATAGTTAAATGACGATTTGTTAAGTTTTTCATTCTTTGAAACTACCTTATCCACTAAGCCATGTGTCCAATTGGACACATGGCCTAGTGGATAAGGTATTTAGGTTAAGACAGTTCTAAGTGACAGTTATCTCTGGATTCCGGGTTCAATCCTGAGTAGAGACAGTAACATAGAAAAATAATTAACACAACTCCTACCCCAGCTATGGTTAGTGGAATGAGAACGGGATACCCTCAAGGACTGAATAAAGGGTTAAGTTCGAAGTTCCGTGATGGCTCTCGATTACGACAAGAAGGTTCCCGAGTTCGAAAAGAAGGTTCCCGAGTCCGAGAAGTTTCCCGAGTCCGGCAAGAAATACCTGAAGAAAGCCGGAGGGCATATCGGCCGAAACGTTGTACAAATAACAATGAAGATAGGGACAATAGTCCGAATAGCGCAGTTAATACTAAAAACGTAAAGCATACGCGAAAACCGTACAATCTTCCAAAAATCTTTATATATACTAGCAAAATAAAAAACACCCTCCGGGCGATGTAAAAATAAATTTTTGAAAGACATTGCTTGAGAGGGTGGTAGTTGAAAATTCAATGTCAGAGGATTTGTATCATATTTATTAAAGGGGTTAAAAAAAATAAACAATTTGAAATGAAAACTGAGCCCCGTCCCTCTCAAATAAAATGTTGCGTGCATGTAATAATCAAACAATTATTTTGAATATTTTCCACATCAATTTTACACAAAATCGTAGGTATTTATTTATTTGTAAACTTTTTAGTTAACTTCTTGTTACTGTAAAAAAAAGTTCGAGAGTAAAAAACAATTTTAAAAATAGCTTACTCAAATTTTGGGTATATATAGCATAAGAATATTGTGACGTAAGCTGTGATGTAGAGCTATGGCGTAGTTTTTGTTACAGACAGAAATACTGACAATCTCTCTTATTATATATATATATATATATATATTATATATATATATATATATATATATATATATGAGATGTTTTTGTAAGCATGAAAGAACAGTGAAACTAATTATTTAAATAGACAACTATTCAAGAAATACAGATGTCTGATCGATTTCGTTTGATTTAAATGTATACTACTTTAAGAAGATTATTTATCTTGTCGCTAGTCAGTCGCTGGCTTTCGGTTTAGAAAGTATGGTGGCTAATACCGAAAAAAACTTCAATTGTTGATTGATTTTGATTTGAGATTTATCTAGAAAGTTATTTACAAGATTTAACTAAATGAGGTTTAATGTTATTTAAAGTAATTGTTCTAACGGATTAAATAATTCTTAAATTGTAGAGTTGTTGGTAATTCAATTTGTATATACTTTTTGGTTATTTCCTATAACTCCAACATAAAAAGGGGAACCACTCTGATTGAGGGATAAATTATTTATTTATTTTCCCATTAAACTAACCCTAAACCCTACCCCTAAACTTAACCCTGTCTTCTTTTTTCCAAGTAGATCAATAAATAAATAATTTATCAGTCAGAGTGGTTCCCCTTTTTATTTGGAGTTATAGGAAATAACCCTTAAAACCTTCATAACTTTCTGTTGTGTCCTTATAAGGGATACAATCGGACAAGGTTGTAGTCGGGTGGACGAATCAGTCAACATGGTCGTAGATTTAAAGTAGGTTTTATTGCAGAGATATATACAATAAGACAGACAAGGAATAGTTAGGTACGCTACTAATCCTCGAAGTCATCCCAGCATAATGCCGTACTCACTATATATATAGACAGACCACATGGGTGAGAGAGAGAGAGAGAGAGAGAGAGAGAGAGAGAGAGAGAGAGAGAGAGAGAGAGAGAGAGAGGAATATTCTATTACAACACTTTCGTGATTTATTTTAATTTTTATATTTTTTTCAGATTATCTTAGTCGTTCGATCGCCCGCCGAGAAATTGCAAGGTTCTGTTTAAGGATAGTTTGGGTAATCTGATCTATGCGATAAAGACTTGGTGGTAGATGCAGTGTTCCTCCTCAGCAAAACAATATCCCTGCTCTAGTGAAAAGGAGATAGACTCCCTCGCTGTCCAGTTGATATCGACAATATGATACTCTGCCATCTTGAAAATGTCGAGTTACAATGTGAAGAAAAAAAAATAGAATTTTACTTTTCAACTGAGAGTTTTATAATTAAAAAAAAAAAAAAAAATTTTCTGGCAGAATAATTTAAAGAAATCAGAATTCAAATGGCTACCCGATTCGTCTGTGTTGCTTTCCTGTTTCTTTGTGGGTTTATTTAAAGGAGTGAACAAAAAACAACAACAACAAAAAAAAAATCCTCTAGTCGGTGTAAAAATTTATTTTTTTTAAAACACATTGCCTGAGTTAAAATTCAATGTAATATGGTTTGTATCATAAGTAAAATCATAAAATTTATCAAAGGAGTTGAAAAAAAAAAAAAATTGAAATAGAAACTTAATTTTTTTTGCCCCGTCAAATAAAATATTGCGCGCATCTACTAATTATTAATTAAATAATAATTTTGAAGTTTTTGCACATCGGTTTTACACAAAATCGTAAGTATTCATTTGGAAACTTTTTAGTTAATTTCTTGTTACTAAAAAAAAGGTCGATTTTTTGTGGGGTTATTTAAAGGAGTGTGTATTTGAATAAACTTAAGACATTACGACAGCTCAAAAATTATATTCGTGTAGAATTAAAAACTTCAACTTTGGATGCAATCTACGAGATACCACTTTTCGAAATTTCTAAGAACATATTTCCTTGGATTCTATTCTATGAATCAAAAGACTAAATAATTACATTTTATATTAGCACCCCCAAGATGATGTTGAGATATTGGCAGAGCATCGTTTTTAAAAAGAAGTTTGGTGATTGTAAAATCTGCATTTCTGTGGCTGTTCTGTAGCTTAGTAATGTTGAATGTTATTTTCATATTTTACGTTTATTTTACGTTTATTAGGCATTTATTTAGATGATTGATTATTACAGATTGGGAACAAAAAAACAACAATATAAAAAAACATAAAAACAAAAACAAAAATGATCATTTTCTTCCAAGAATTCACCCTTTAGATCTTTCCCTCATCAGCTCCCCCACTACTTTCCATACCCCCTTTATCTCTCTCACTCTCTCGCCCCCTCCTTTTCATTTTCCTCCCTCTCAACCTCCCTCCATTTCTTTACTACCCTCTCTCTCTTTCCTTGTCTCTCTCCCCCTCTCTCTCCCACTTCTCTCTCTCTCTCTTTGCCTCTCTCCACCCCCTTCCTTTTCTATCTCGCTTCGATTTTCATTTCTATTCCTCATAAACAAAACAAATAGTCCATTATTTATCTAAGGTGGTGACAGGGTGTTTCAAGGGGTAATATATTAATAGTTTGATAGAATTTCACGTCTTGGGGTTGCTGTCCCAAATGACTCAACTAAACAACACACACACACACACACACACACAAAACAAAGATTACGTTACCACTCTCAAATACTTAAAATGTTTTTAAAAATTCATCATTTAAAAATTCCTTACTTAATCAGACCGATCAATCTGATTAACGACATCTTCAAACAAACCCTAAACAACAAAAAACAAAAAACAAAAGATAAATAAGTAAAATAAATAAATAAACAATACAAAAAATGTTTAACATCCTAAAAGGAACGTTGTCCCCTGCAGAAAATATAACAATACCCCATACAGATGTTATATAAAGGCTTTCGTTTCCCAAACTACAGGATATTATGAATATTTGGTGGGATTGATTGACAGTAGGTCAGAATTCAATTCCGGGAAACTCCAACTGTGAGAAAGGCATGACCACTTATTTCATTGGCTGTGAAGAGTCGTTTATGAATTAAGAGAGAAATAGCAAGAGTAAAAAAGTAAGGATTGGAGTTTTAGACACAAAGGAAAACCGACGTATATTTTGTAGTTTAGGCGAGAACGGCATCATCATCATCATCATCATCATCGTCATCATCGTCAATCGTCAATATCAAATCGTACTGATAGCACAGATTCCATTAGCCCTCTATCACCATTTATCCCTTTCGGCCATCGTTCCTACCTGGTCCTCTACAGAGCCTCCAGAGTCCGCACAGAGCTGATAAATGTTTTTTTCTCTGTTCGGTCAACACTGGTGGGTCCATGTAGTACAAGTGACTGTGACTTACCGGTAGCCAAACGCATTCACTGTCTCGTGTGTCGACCTACTTTCTGCCATTTTTATGCTACAGACTTATTTGCATAAGATAGCGCGAGACATTTTAAAAACATGCAATTGGACGTGGGGTAGCAGTTCTCCTGCGTGATTCGCATGTGTGACGTCGAAGGACCTGAAACCCGGTAGTAGTCGTTATTTCGTGTGTGTACCGAAGATTTTGTGTGGTGATGTGAATTTACGAAAGTATCGTAGCAGCGTCATTTTTTTGTAAACCGTACAGTTAGAGTCCATGTGTAGGAGTCCACATGAGAATATCACTTATGACTTCGTCTCTGTTTCTCTAGCAATGCCCATCCTATCTTGGTCGTCTTACTTGGATGATTTGCGAGATGGGCGTGTAAGTGGCCACATAGCTACTGTTTTGTGGGCTGCTGCGTATAGGATTTGTACAAAACAGCACACAACATCCTTGTGTAGTTTAAATATAGATTGCTTTGTTAAAAATTTCGTTAAATTCCAAGTAGTGCAGCTATATAGTAGTACTGCTACGGCTACAGCTCGTAAGATTTCCCGTACTATTTGATCCGAGAGATCAAATTTCTATATAATCGAAAACCTTCTCTCTATACATATATAAAGGGCAGTTGTGTGTATATATTTATGTTGGAGGAAACTTCGAAAATAAAACAATTAATGACAAATTAAATATATATACACATTACATATCACCAAGTATTGGTTTTTGAGCAAAAATAATAGAGATTTGATTTATATTCGTGAAGATAATTAAAAAATAAAATTTAAATGATAACAGCATGGATTTTTTTTTCGTTTAATATTTTAGATAGTATACATTAACATTTCTTTTCAGAGTAGCTGGATCAATGCAAGGTCTTTTTTTTTACGTAGGGATTTAAATGTGGCATCCCACAAGGATTCAACACACGATTAGTAATAATGGATCTACGGGACTAAATTAAAAAAAACTCTACCCTGGCGACGCCGGTAGCCGCTGCTAGTTTAATATAAGTGAGGAACTGGGTGCCGACCGATCGTCTGGTAAGGACTGTGTCTTCGGCGAGAAAATCATTAAAAGTATTGATAGGATGTTGATTTCGCTTTGTTTTCAAAACAAGATCTTTTTAGTATGAGACACATTTTTAATGTTTTCGAGAATGTCTTTTTGTGAGAAAAGCGTTAGACATATTCATAGAACTTTAATATCTTCTTTTTTTTTTGGCTAGCAAAAAATGTCACTTTTATTTATTACGTTCACAGAAAGACGTATTTTATGAAGGTTTCTTGCTGAAAATCAATTGGAAATATTGATTGTATATCGACTTGGCTATACTGTCAAAAGTTCCCGTCTAATTAATTATGAGACGACCATTTTGAAGAGAAAAGCGGGGGCCCTCCTCAAACCCCAAAGCACATTAAAAAAAAACTAGATAATAAATAAAATGAAAATAACTATGTATTTCTCTCTTGTAATATACCAATTTGTTTCAATTTCCAATAATACTGACATCAAAGCTGCCGGCAACTTAGTTATATATGATAGGATATAATCAGTTTTGGAGTAGTAAATAATAAGTATTCACCCCCCCTTCTCCCCCCCCAAAGATTAAACAAATGTCTTGTAATGTCCGATGTTAATCTGATGCCAGCGAGATGAGTCCCAGCGTCATTTCAAGTTTTCCCTTAATCAATCTCGCAAATATCCAAGATGCCATCTTCATATCAGTTTTTGTTTGTTTTTATAATTGTCTATTTTCATTGATTCCATCCAAGAAATAAAAGACGAGCGTTGACTTTTGATAGACATCGATATTTAGTAGACGACCCGTTAACACGTTGGATTCTCGCTGTAACCAAAGAAAAATGAGTTTAAAAGAGACGAGTTAAAAGACTGAATTCACAACAAGAATGAACAAAACAAAGACCATCTTCGACATGAAATAGCACAAGAGTTGACATGCTGTAAATCCAACCAACCAACCAACCAACCAACTAACCAACCAATCAATCAATATAAAAAAAAACGTAGGGCCGCCCTGTCGCTAGAATGCACCGACTGCATCTCGGCTGGTCTCCTAAAGACCTAGCACCTATATGATTGCCCCAACCCTATTGCCCTTATGGCAATCCCCAACCCTTTTTATCATATGGGTGCTAGAAGGTGGTGACTGAGGGTCTACATGTCTGGGAATGACGTTAAACTCTATCTGATGGTGAGGTTGCAATTTTGGAGGTTTGGGGAATGTGGAGCACCCCTTTATCATCATTGCTCCCTGGTTCACTCTGACCCGGAGTGGTAGTACCTGTTAGGGTCCCATCTATGGGTTTAATAGAAAAACAAGAATTTATAAACAAAATGTACACGCACACATGTGTACATCATCATCATCACCATCATCATCAGGTCGTACTGACAGCATGGAGTTCCATGTCTCTCTCTCTCTCTCGTCACCCATCCCTATCGATTATCGCTCCTGGAAGTTCCTCCAGTCGGTATCCAGTATCAATACAGAGCTGATCAATGTATTGTGTGATAGGAGGTACGTTAGCGTGTCGACGTGTATTTTTCCTACAATAATGACCATTATGTCGTAAGCACCTCCAAATCGACAGCTATATATATATATATATATATATATATATATATATATATATATATATATTCTCTAAATAGGGATTTAATTGAAAAGTTCACTGTTCTGGCGTGTAGCTAACCCTCGCTTTGTTTACAAAAGTTTGAGGACTCTAGTGAATTCATTTCCGCTTAGAAATGTAGCAATTAAATATTATCCTATTTGCCAGCTGCCTCTGGACGCTTGGCGAACAACAGTTCATTCGGGTCTCAAACCCGGCCAGGGGTAGCTGTTAACGTATAACCGCACTGATGAGAGGTGATACCTCGAAAAACGTGTCTGTGGATTACTTATTTCTCATATATATCGCCTTGTCTATAAATTCAGGGTAGGAATTGGAGCACACCTTATATCAAAATAAGTCCAACACTATGCGTTTTATACGTATTTACCGAACCCGCAACAGGAGGAAGATGTAACACAAGGTCGATTTCTTAAGCGAAATTTTGAATTCAGTCTTCCTTTTCTTAGACTGGTTGCCTAATTAAGATTAAAGATCCCACTCTGCCCTACTATTTACAAATAACTGTAGGGAAAATAGTTGGATACATACCTTGCGTCATATACGCCGGGAATACGCTATTTACACAAAAATAATGAGAATGTTAGTAATCGAATCAACACAAGATTCAACATCGAAACCGGAGATTAAAAAACTCACCAAAAAGCAAAGAAATCAGTTTTCTAGAAGGCAACGGTTTAGCATATTTGTATTCTTAAACACGTTAGCTGTCATTCAGTCTCAGTCGCTATTAGATGCTCGAAAAATTATCAGGCCTATTTTGACGAGTTAAAAGATACTTTTGACAGGTCTTCCGGTCTGGGAAGATCAAATGTTTCTCACCAGTTCCCGGAGACTGATATAAAAAAACAAAAAGAACCACCATTTAAATCCTCATCTTTTTTCCTTCCTCTTTTTTCTTCTTTTCCGTCCGGGACATTCTAATAAGTCTCTTCAGTGTTTTCTTTTCAAATATAACCCAGTAAGTGAAAAATCGATTCCTATCAATACGGTGCTATATTACTACATGTATTTTCTTCGATTGGGAATTGCTGATAATCGATACGACCAGAGAGAATCCTTGAGAGGAAATGGCAGAGTCGAAGAGGCGGGAAGCGGCATTGGAAGTGAGAACCAAGAAAGTCTTCGAAAATTAGCACCGTCTGGCAATCTCTTTCACACGTCACTGGTGATAGGTTTTAATTTCTAGAAGATTCTTGCGAAGAGTTGGCATCATACGAGAGAAAAATTATTTGGTGTCGAAAGAGTGAAAATGTCATATAGATCAGTGGTTCTCAACCGGGGTCCATATGGACCGCCGGGGACCATATAACATTTTTTGGGACCCAGGCAAGTAAAAAGTATTTAACTATAAAAATACAATGGGATTTTTAAATAACAATGCTAGGGGGATCTACCAAGAAAAATAGGATTAAAAAGGGGGTGAAGAGGTAAAAAGGTTGAGAACCATTGATTTAGATCTGTGCTCACACATTTGTCTTTGTAATGAATATCTTTAAATGTCAAACTAATCAGAGAAGATGAATAATGTGAGAATTGAAAATATACTTGATAACATGTAGCCCCTTCTCCTCGCCTGAATAACGGAGGCTTACGCAACCTGGCATAACTCCAAGAGAACTCCGTCGACACGAAGACGTGATTTTTCAGGATTTTTTTCTCATAGTGTAGTTGTTTCGTAAGAGTGGAGGCGCGTGATCAAATGGTTTGAGTCGTAGGAAATGGACGCGTCGACCCGAGTTCCAATCCTGGATGAAGCTATATTTCACATGTAGCTAAATTTTCACTGATACCCTTGGGAAAGGTATGAATCCAATTACTCTCTCTCTCTCTCTCCAGCTATGGGTAAATAGTAGGACAGAATTGGCTCTTTAACCTTGGTTAGGTAACCAGTCTAGGAGAAGGAAAACTCTGAATTCAAACCTGTTAAACTCTGATATTTACAATTAAAAAAATACAATATAAATGAGGCGATTAATTCAATCAATCACGATCATATTTCAATTAACTTCTGTTAATATCTTCCCAAATATAAATAAAATCTTGAATGTATATATATATATATATATATATATATACTTTGTCCTTAATTGTTTTATTTTCGAAGTTTCATCCGGACATACATACACACACAACTGTCCTTTATATATGTATAGATAAATAGATGAAAATAGCCATTTTCTTTAATTTTAGAAAAAAAAAATCATAGCAAACAGATAAATGAATAGATAAACTGTTGATAAAAATGAAAAATGATCGTTTCGAGTCGAGTGTTTTTTTTTCCTTTTTAATTCATTTTGGGTTGTGAATTTAAGTTCGGTTTATAAGTAGAGTCCAACCCAGCCACATGATAAGTGAGGGTTTGTCACTTTCAACTGTGAACATATATCAACTGACCGACTCCCCTCTGACTAGGATAACCGTTTCACGTTTCCAATTACATGCAATCTAACACCTGAGTAGGTTTTTCACTTTAGGGGATTAAATTCCCGTGTCATTTTAATGAAGAATAACGTTTCTTTAAGTAGAAACATTAATATCAAATGTACACCGCATTCCACTCCCAAATATAAATCACACACACACACACACACACACACACACACACACACACACACACACACACACATACACACGCACAACCAAAAGCCAAAAAAAAGACAAACAAAAGAAAGAAGCAAAACAACAGAACTTTTCGTAAAGAAATAAGAATATTTATAAAAAAAACTTCAATTGCTCAGATAATTTGAAAAGGATATTCTAGTAATGTCTCTCCCGAAAGATGCCGAGGGACAGTACCCGTGGCGTAATGGCTAACTAGCTGGACTATGACAGCTTAGTAAGCGGGTTCGAACTCCACGCGCGCTATTACTTTCACTTTTGGATCCATTTAAAAATAGAAGTGTGTGTAATACTTTTAAACATTCCTGGAAATAGTACCACACAAGGCTGAACTTGCACAAAGGTGTCAAAATTAGATTGACCCAGAAAAAACAGAACCCAAATTATTTATTCATTTTCCCATTAAACTAACCTTAAACCCCAACTCCGACCCTAACCCTAACCCCTAAGCCTACGGCTAACCCCTAATCCTAACCCTAAACCCCCTAGTTAAAATTAACAGTTTTATTACAAAATGTGTGGGTTCTGTTTTTTCTGGGTCACCCTAATTTTGACACTTTTGTGCAAGTTCAGCCCCCCCACAAAAGAACAGGTATACGGCCATCTGCCTCCTATCACACAAACTAAACAAGCAATAGAATAATCTTTACATATCATTGCCATCCCTCACAATCCCACCACCAGAACCTTTCCTCTAATGAGCCCTCAAATGACTCATCAAACCCGTTGCAGATCCACTTAGTTTAATGCTAATATGATATAGGAAGGATGTCCTTTCCGTTGTATCCGATGGATCAGATGATAAAATTTGATGCTCATGCACCACCATATGTCTCTTAAGACCAGAAGCTCACTTACAGATTTTGTTACAGATTGCACAAGAAACATTGTTTGTTCCTGTAGTTTGCTTGTCCCTGATGAGATTTCCTATGATTGACATATCCAACCTTAGAAAGCAAAATTCGACCACATGTCTGACATTTCTAATCCTCCATGTTCTCTCCAATATGACAGGTGTATCCCTTTCGAAGTTGACGCTTGAGGTTTTCATGCTCAATCCTTTCACTCTCAAACTTATACTTATACTATCAATACATGCTGGACACAACCGAAGAGAAAGGACGAACTAATAAGTCGCGTTCTCCTGCGGAAATCTACACATGGACTCACCAGTGCAGGTCGACAAGCATAGACCAAACTCTGCATGGATTCTGGATACCGTGCGGAAGACCTGCCAAGGGTGATGACTGGTGGCAAGGGAGAGGAAGTCATCGGTATCCGTGCTATCAGCGCAACCTGATGATGGTGGTATAAACATATTTATCAATATGTAGATAGATTAACTTACAGAAGACAACCATGGCAGTTATTAACGAACAAGACCATTAATACTGACATGATTTTGATCCTCACCGTGTTACATATTTGTGACATTGCATCACACTAATCTAAATCTAGTAACTATACCTCGCCGTAGAAGCGGTTAGCAATATACTATTGTGGTTTGGTGAATATTATTTGGTGTAGATTTTAGCTTGCAACTTCTCGGATATCAGCGAGACCTGGGTTAACAGTTAGATATGGAGTGATATTCTAATATGAAAAACTGAATGACGTAGGGTCGTCGTAAGGGCCGGTTTAGCTTAGTCGTTAGAGCGTTCGGCTAGAAACCACAAGGTTCCTAGTTTGATACCGGTCCTCGCCAACTCAGCGTATGAGTAGCACAGAGATCTGTTCGGTAAAGGAGCTGATGGTAGGTGTGGCGCTCCACCTCAGATGCTAAAAAAACAATCTCCTTGTCTAGCGCTAGTGAAAAGGGGATAGACTCCCTCGCTGATTGGCTGATACCGACTTTGGGCCACCCTGACGACTTTACTTTACTTATATCAACCTCGGTCGTTTATTTAATGCAGACAAAGTTTTTAAAAAACTTATTCTTGATAGGAACTCGTTTTTTTTACAAACACATTTTTTTCTATTTAATTTTTTTCTATTTAACCCATTGATGGGACCCTAACAGGTAATACCATCCAGGTCACAGTGGACCTGAGAGCAATGGTGATGAAGGGGTGCTCCACACTCCACACTCCACAGACCTCCATAACTGGAATCTCACCATCAGATAGTGTTTAACGTCATTCCCAGATTTTTCATCTACCAGGATTCCATCCTTAAGAATCAAGGGCGCTCTCTGCAGAGGCGCAGTCGTGTCTCCATATATATTTATTAACCACTCTGCACTAGTAGCATGTGACACAAGGTCAATTTCTTAAGTAAAGTTTAACGGGTTTGAATTCAGAGTTATTTTTCAGATTTTTTCAGAGCTACTAAACTTTTTACATAACCAAGATTAAAGAGGCCAGTCTGCCCTACTATTTACCCATAGCTGGATGGATAGTAATTTGATGTATACCTTTCCCACGGGTATTAACCTTATGTTAAATGCAAACAGCCTCATCCAGGATTTGAACCAGGTCGACTTGGCCATTTCTTAAGACAATAACCATTACACGACGCGCCTCCATATTTTATGCCTAGAGGTTAAGGTTGTAGATAGCTGAGCGCTGATTGGATGAACATGTCACATGATAGATAAAGACTGACGAAACTGAAATTTTCAGCGAGTGGTTTTCAGACAACAAGTGAAACAATTCAAGTTTATCGCTTGAGGCGGTCGGGGCTTCGGCTCCTGCCGGACCCGGCACATTTGATAGGCCCGAAGGCAAAATGATAGCGACAGTAATATGATTATATCGGGGCCTTTCTTTATTTTATTTGTTGATGACAGTTTCACGATATATCCACGGTCAGAAAAATGAAACCACCATTAAATAAAATTTAGAAATTTAAAACTTAAATATGTGTTTGTCATCTGTTTTGTAATATAGAATACAATTCTATATTTTTAAATAAATACACGTACACATTTCTCTTTCCAAACTTAAGGAAAAGAATTAAAAACAAACACACAACACAATCCTTTTTTCCAATCTTAAGGAAAAGTAATTAAAGCAAACACACGAACACAAATCCTTTTCAAAAGATTTAAGGAAAAGTGATTAAACCAAATGTTTACACAAAAATCAGAATCGATTGGCTAGGTTAGTATTACTTTCTACTACGTCCGTGCGTTTGCGCCAAAAAGTTAATTACTTTTTGATCCGATCAAGTATCATAAAAAACGAAAATGAAATCAACAATTAGACAGAATTTATTTCGCTAGCAGACGAGACAGACTTCACCTCACACTCAAACCGGACATACCCAACGACAAACACAGAGATCTCGTCTCGCTGCCACATAGAACCCGACCAAGAAACAGGTGTCAGACCCAACGATTCACCGTCCTCAACACAATTACTACTATTACCATTCAATCATACCACCGCAGTCAACATCAGGAATCCATTTCAGCCGGTCAGATACACAAACTTATTTCTCATTTCTGTCCACATCAAAACGAACTTTTCCAAACTTAACATACGAACTTTTTACATTTTATATTACACATATCACCTACACTATTCTTTTGAACATTTACATATTTGTTGAATACTTGCAAATTTATTCTCTGAATAAATTTTTTTGTTATTTTATAATCACTAGCAAATATATGCACCCTCCGGGTGCAAGTATTTTAGTTAAATTTTATAATAAAATATGATATTAAATTAGAAAGGCCAATGAAACTGAATAAAATAACTGAGTAGATAAAAAGATTTTGAACAGAGGGGATATGATTGAAAAATAGATCAACTTTGAAACTAACTCTTCCATCATTTTCCGTTACTCCCGTCTTTCATTGGTAAATTTTCCTAATTAAACTGTTTAGTTAAAATAGGAAGTAAAGAATAATATTACAGTTATTTCTTTTTGTTAAGGGATTTCTTTTAAGATTTATTGAAGAGATTTTTGCTCATATTCAATAAGATAAAACCAAACAATTAGAAATTAATAATAGTAAGCATATATTTATCAAAATCAATTTTTAAAGATCAATAGGCAAATTAGCCTTCCCATTCACACTGTAAACCTCTATTTTGTTGTATATATAAATACAATTACGTATTATTAGTATGTAGATATGGTCAACAGTGTAAGACTATTTTATTAATAATTGAGGTTTAAATAAAAATAAAATCATGGAGAATGTGATGTAAATAACTAAAGGAATTGTGACTTGTATAGTAATATAGTTTCGGTTACAGATAGAAAAACACACAATCTCCATTATAATAATAAGATATGCATTTGTTTTATCATTTCTCCGTATTTTCTACCTAAACTGTATGATATTTTTATTCGTCATTTAATATCCTTTGCAAACCTCTACACATAATCCTCTACAGTAATACGTATAGAAAACTACGACCAACGTTATTTCTAGGTTGACTGATTTTAATGGCAGTTCAGCTAGTTTAGGGTTATTTCATGCCTAGAAGTTTCTTGTGGAGCTGTCTCTTATGATCTTTTTTGTCCAAAGTTATATGAAATCAATTATCTATATCTGACACAACTTGTCTGCACACAGTTGTATGGTTTCAAGTATTCATATAAAATACTAATAATTGAAAGAAATTACATTGTTTTAAACTAACTAATTCTCATAACACAGTGATAGGATATCCGCCGTAATGTGTATATAACAATAAAGATGAGGACAACAGTTCTAAATAAGTAAAAATTTGCACAGCTATCCTTAATAAGGATAGAGTACTCCCCAGTGGACTAGTACGTTTGTAATAGTAAAATTCCATTTCTAAAAAAGTGGGTGTATAGATAGCGGGGTGGTAAGATGGCTGACAATTCGGTCGGGTTTTGAACCTAGCCTGAAGCATCCTGTCTTGTCTAGTGACACTAATGGGCCGTGAAACGGCGAAACTATATGTGAATGACAATATATGAAACAGGACTGTAAGTGAATGACAATATATATATATATATATATATATATATATATATATATATATATATGGTCTTGTTCCAGTATTCTAAAGTACATATTCTTTTTACTGTATTTTATTGAGCGAGGACAAAATCGCCTGAAACAATATAAATAAGCTTTTTAATAAAACTGCGAATCACTGTATACAATCGGTAAAAGTTAAGTGGCATTATTTGTCCCCCCCCTTTTTTTTGTTAAGTGCGAAGGCAAGGCAAGGCTATTTTATTGAAAGCGTTGTAAATATTGTGAAGCCTTCGTTGTTTGCGTTGCCGTTTCACCTAAAAGAAGCATAATGATTGTTGACTTATGCAAGTACCCGCTGTCCCCCTTCTTCCACCCAACCCCCCCACCCCCGAAAAAAATGTCTCATTTTGATTGATGGGTATATTTTCGTTTGGCACCGGGAAGGTCACGTGGTTCGTGTCTCTTAAATGTGGAACTGTCAATATTTTTTGACATTTTCCTCTTGCAATAATCGAATAACGCAATTAACGATACAAACACGCATGTGCAAAAAAAAACAACAAACAAAAAACAACAAACAAAAAAAAAATGCTATTTTCCCTCCTGACTTGACCGCAAATTGGGGGGAAGATTTGAGGGGTCGGGCTAACATAAGTAAGATGCTACAGCAAAAGTTATGCGCGCATGCAACCTCTCCCACCGTAGATCAGTCGGTACAGCTCCCGCCAAAAAAATCGTTCCTGTTTCGATACCAGCCCCCGCCAACTCAGCGCATGAGTAGCACAGATGAGATAATCTGGGTGGTAAATGGGGGGCTGACAGTAGGTGTGGCGGTCCCCTTAACAAAAACAATTTCCCTGGTCTAGTGCTAGTGAAAAGGAGATAGATTTCCTCGCTGTCTGGCTGATATCGACGATTGGCCACTCCGCCAACTTACCTTTTAAAAAATATATACACACGCCAATAGTAAATTCGTCACGCTTAATATCTGTTGTGTCGAATTTAAAATAAAATTTCGAACACTAAAGAAATATAAAGTAATGTAGAGTAATGAAATGAGTTTTATTTTAAACAAACAAAAAAAAAAACAACAGATATACATGCTATTTCTCTGAATGTTTCAGATGAGGCTTGATGATTAGTATTATCTGCGTTATTCGAACTATTGTCCTCATCTTCATTGTTATCTGTACAACGTTTCGGCCGATGTGCCCTGCAACCTTCTCCAAGGGCAGCAGTAACATAGAATAATGATTAACAAAGCTTAACACACCAGCTATAGGTTAACGGAATGAAAACAGGATACCCACGTGGACTAAATAAAGGGTTATGTTCAAAGTTCCCTGATGGCTCCCGATTACGACAAGAAGGTTTCAGAGTGCGAAAAGAAGGTTCCCGAGACCGAGAAGTTTCCTGAGTCCGAGAGGAAATACCTAAACAAGGCTGGAGGGCATATCGGCCGAAACGTTGTACAGATAACAATAAAAATGAGGACAATAGTCCGAATAACGCAGATAATACTAATCCTAAAGCCTCATCTCAATCTTATTTAGCTGAGGTAACGACACCCATAAGAAATAAGAATACGGTGGTTAAGCAACACGAGATAATCTGGATTTACACTTTTGCATTTCATCTTGGACGATTTGGTCAGTCCGATTTTTAACCAGAGGGTGTTGCAAGATGATAACGGTCGTACTTTTAAGGAACACGAGTATTAATATATAGATATTATTCATAAGTTACAACATCGCATATTAGCAATACCCTGATGATGGTTTAATATAAAAAATGAAACGTTGGTTAATAATAAAATCATCGTTATTTCACATTTTATATATTTACATCCTGTCGGACTTACTTACATTTATATATAATTTAGAAAAACGAACACAGGATGTTACGATGGATGGAAAATTTATTGTCGATACTAGAGTATTCGGTTTTACAGTGGAAACCTTCTTCAGGACTAAGGATTTTGTGTGGATAGAAGATGAACAATGTTTTGTATGCGTTGAATTAGAAAAATGTATGGAAAAAAGTTTATTTACCGTTAGTTGCGTGGCGTTTGTAGTTGAAAGTTGATGACGGGATTATTGCAAGCGAAAATTAATGATCAGAATACGTGAAAAGACAAACGTAAATGACCCACGAGTAGAAGATAAAAAGGTGTGACGTATTCCTTATATATATATATATATATATATATATATATATATATATGAAAAGAGACATAAAGGAAAGAAAGTATTGAATGGATAAAATAGGATATTTTAATCAATTTTTATCCATTCAATACTTTCTTTCCTTTATTTCTCTTTTCAACATACCGTCGGATTCACTTCCATTTTCATTTTACACACACACACACACACACACACACACACACAATATATATATATATATATATATATATATATATATATATATATATATATAGTGAGTTTCATATATATATATATATATATATATATATATATATATATATATAATTTCGTGATCTAATAACTTAATTATTCTCCTTTTTATATTTTCATAGAAATATCATTCATTGGAAAAGAATATGCGTTCAATCATTAAATGTAGAATTGTGAATTTTTTTCTACGCATTCTTTTGAAATCTGAGATCATTTAAACGAGAAATGGTCAAGTTATTTGATTATGAAATGATACAATTTTTTTTCTTCTGAAAAGCAATGCATATCACAAATGATATCAATTTATTTCAAACATTCTACATATATATTTACACTGGTGGAAATAAAATGCATCACGGTGAATATGTGTTGTAAATTACTTAAGATTTATTTTATGGAAGCCGAGCTCATCGTCGATGATTTGGTTAAACTTACAAATTGTCGTCAAAATTAAAACGGAAAATATTGGTTTGGGCGTAGATTTTAATGAATTTAATTGTTATTAAGAACGCATTTTATGATATTTTTGTGTTAATACATGAACTCCGTAAAATTCCATTAGAATGTTGTTTTTTTAATGAGAAAAAGGAGCACTGTCATAATGTTTAGTATATGTCAATGATGAACCTTACCTTAGACAGAAGAGAGAAACATTTCTAAAAAAAAAAAAAAAAAAAAAAAAAAATAAAGATATATTACTTACTTTTTTTTTGTTTTCTTTCGTCTGATTTAAGGCAATGCCACATTAGAAAAACAGAAGAAAAAAAGTTAAACTTGAAAATAGTACAAAACTTGCAAATCTATGCCCAAATCAAGTTTTTCCGTTTTAATTTTGACGACGATTTGCAAGTTTAACCAATCTACAGAAAGAAACCTACCTCATTGATGATAACATGCCAGTTCACTATTCCCATTAGATTGCTGAATCTTCTAATCAGTAGTAGAGGTTGACGGGCATCCTACTCTCTCTTCGTCCAGTCGCTTTTAAACATCTGTATCTACTCATACACATGTCTAAGCGGTAGTGCATTCTCAGTCCGCACGTTTAGTCTAAGTAATGACCAAAATGGATTGTTGCATGTCAGACAGCTCAGCCATCAGGATTCAGTCCCTAAGCATCACGTATGGCCCCATAGCCAACAGATGGTCCCATTGGGGGGATTTTACCTCTCTGCAGAGGTTCATTCGGTGTATTCTACAACCCAATCCAAACCAAACCAAGCCAAATATTAGAAAATAAATATAGTAACTTTAGTGATGTGGTCTATTATCGATATCAGCCAGACAGCAAGGAAGTATCTTCTCTTTTCCTTAGCACTAGACTTAGGAGATTGTTTTCGTGTCTGAGGTGGAGCGCCATACATGCCCTCAGCTCTCCACTTTAACACACAGATCTAAGCTGTGCTTCTCATGCGCTGAGTTGGCGAGGTCGGTATAAAACTCGGAACCTTTTGCTTCCAAGGCAGTTGCTCTACCGACGGAGCTAAACTGGCCTAATTAGGGATTATTATAATCAATCTGCAAATGAATCAAATTTCGGCATTAAATAACCCATAAGGATTTAATATGCCATTAAGTTAAACCAACCAAACTTCTTTTTTTTTAAATTCCAGGCAGAAAAAAAACAATATTTCAAAAATAGAGCTACACTATTAATAATTATTATAATTATATTTCGTAATCAATTATAATCAATTTATTTCAAGTAATCCTCCATGACAGCTTTTTCCTGTTCAACACAATTAGACAAATGGAAGTTTTCGTTTTTCCTTGCACAAAACTTGTGTTTTTGTAACTTTTTTTACAAAGATAATTTCACATGATGTGATATTGTCACGATTTTTTCTCTTGCTCCGAACACTTGTATACATTTTTACGTAATTTCATCTGACGTGATATTGTCACGTTTTTCAGGATTCTCATCTATTTTCCTTATTTTTATTTCTTTTGTTAGGATTTGTTTTTCTGTCTACATTTTAATATCAATTCTTTTAGTTTGAGTTAATTTGTTTTTGTTCGATTCTGATTAACCGCACCATCTGTATGTCTTTGAGCAAAATCTGGGAGGTTTGTGCTCTAATGGTTAGAATAGTAGGAAATGGACTCGTCGACCTGAGTTCAAATCCTGGATGATGTTACAGTTTACATAGCGCTAATACTCTTGGGAAAGGTATGAATCCAACGACTCCCCTCCAACTATGGGTAATATGGTAGGGGCAGACTAAGCTCTTTAACCTTACTTAGGCAACCAGGCTAGGAGAAGATAAACACTCTGAATTCAAACCTGTTAAACTCTGCTTGGGAGGTCACTACTAGAATAGGTTCAGTCTTAATTATTGATATATTTTCTCTAATTCATGAACACTAATTTAAGATATGCTTAGTTGTTTTCGTTTCTGTGGGGGGAGTACCTCCTCATGTTGTCAGGTTTTACAATTTACACTTGCAGCTCAGTTACTACTGGTTAGTGAGTTCGATTCTTATTATGTACCCCATAACTTTATTTTAAGCTCTTCGTATGGGGTTTATGGTCGACAAAATAAAATTGTCTCCCTTTTTAGATTGAAGAAAAGGGTTTTCCACGTCACGTGTACGTTTTGTTTACGTGACAAGACAGACCCTAAACTATCTCTCTTTTAACAACATCACGTTGGAAGCAACAGGCGTGGTCTTTTCGCTTAGATGTGGCACTCAATCTCAGACGCAAAAACAATCTCCTTGGTGTGAAAAGGGATAGACTCCCTCGCTATAGGCTGATACCGACTTTAAGCCACCCCGATGACTTTACTTTTTTTTACTTACATAGAAAATAGGTTGGTTTCTAAATTTTATCATCACAGACACAAAAACAAAGTTTAGAAAAAAATAATGTCCATTTTAGATAAGATATAATCACCTTTCCAGGAATAAAATGTATGTAGAGGCCGGGTTAGCTCAGTCAGTAGAGAGTTCGGCTAGAAACCACAAGGTTCCTAGTTCAATATCGACCATCGCCAACTCTGCGTATGATTGACACGGGTACTATGCGGTAAAATAAGGAGCTGATGGTAGTTGTGGCGCCCCATATCAGACGCAAAAAAATCTCCTTGGTCTAGCGCTAGTGAAAAGGGTATATACTCCCTCGCTGATAGGCTGATACCGACTTTAGGCCACCCCGACGACTTACTTTACTTATCACAGTTTTTATTAAGGTTACAAAAGCAAATTTTGAGGGGAATATTAGCCATTTTCTATACTTTTACACCATAAACAATTAAGAAATAATACATACTATCTGGGAACAAAAGGTGTGGCAGATAGTCTTATTGAAGGCACAAAAGCAAAAAGTTTGAAAGCCATTTTATATACTTTTATAACATAAGCAATTATGGAAGCGTGGTGTAATGGTTAAAGTCATGGGAAATGGACTCGTCGCCCCGAGATCAAATCCTGGATGTGTTAATTTCATTTCACTTAGCGCTAATACCCTTGGGAAAGGTATGAATCCTACTCCCCTCCAGCTATAGATAAATAGTAGAGCAGACTGGGTTCTTTAACCTTAGTTAGGCAACCGGTCTAGGAGAAGGAAAACTCTGAATTCAAACCTGTTGAACTCCGCTTAAGAAATTGACCTTGTGTCACATCCTACTCGTGCGGAGGGGTTGGTAAATATATATATAACATAAGCAATTTAGATAAAACACATATTATCTAGGAACAAATTTTGAGTTACTGAGTTATATCCAGGGTAGAAAAGCAAAATTTGAAGGGAATAATGTCCATTTTCTATATTTTTACAACATAAGCAATTAAAGAAATAATACATACTATGAAGGAACAAAATATGTGACATAATCTTATTCAGGGTACAAAAGCAAAGTTAAAAGAGGTAATAGCCATTTTCTATATTTTAACAAGATAAGTAATTCATAAATAACACTTACCCTCTAGGAACAAACTTAGAGAGACATAGTGTTATATCCAGAGTACAAAAAACATTTGAAGAGAATAATGGCCATTTTCTATACTTTTACAGCATAAGCAATTAAGAAATAATACATACTATCTACTAACAAAAGTTTCAAGGGGAAAATGTCCATTTTGTATACGTTAACAGCATAAGCGATTAGGAATTAAAACTGTCCAGGAACAAAATTTGTATTACAAAGTCAATACAGTGAACGTTGAGATTGAAATTTAAAAAAAAGAAGCTTTTGACGAAACCAATAAAAGAGGAGACAAAAACATTGGACCGTTTGATGAAATGGGCTGTAAGGAAATAAATCAAAGCGTCCTTTGTACCGATGATTTCAATAAAAGTATATGGAAGCTATGAAGTGCAACAAATTATCATTTTAATGGAAATTTGCGCAAAGTAAATATTACATTGAAACAATTTAAATAGAGCTTTGAAATATGGGAGCAATATTTTTATTTGGGCTAATGGAAGTCTCATAAACAACATTTTTATTTTGCTAAAAGCAACACCAAATCAACGTACGGTCAATATTTTTAAATGTTTCTTTTTCAACCGGAAGTGTATGAATGCACACGGAGGTAAACTATTAAGTCTTTAGCTGGGTATAAATATTAATTGAATTTTAATCGGTAATTTTCAATATATGAATAGATATTTGTGGCATAACATATATGTTTATTTACATGATTCGACAATAGCCTTGTTGATGTATCTACAAATATATAAATATACAAATAAGGAGAGAAAAAGAGTTAGATATAGATAAATGGAAACCTGTTGAAATATAATAATAATAATAATAATAATAATAATAATAATAATAATAATAATAATAATAATAATAATTTTCACATCAGCATTAGCTGATTGTCTTTCATTAGAGTCTGAATGACAGCAAGTCTCCTCAGGTCTCCAGGACTCTTCTGAGTATTCTGACAGATTGCAGCAGTGCAGTGTTCTGAATGGTTTAAATCCTTCCTCTGATTTCCAGACTTTCCAAACCCTTTTCCAATCCTTTTGGGACCGTTCCAAATGCACCAACTACAATTGGTATCAATTTGACTTTCATATTCCATAACTTTTTCAGTTCTCTGGCAAGGTCCAGATATTTGTCTATTTTTTTCATTTTCCATTAGCTTCACCCTGTGATCTTCTGGGACTGCAAAATCCACCAATTGACAAGTTCTTTCTTTTTTGTTTATCGACACTAGGTCTGGTCTTCTTGCTGGGATAAGGTGATCCGTTAATTATTTTTTTTTCTTCTTCTTCTTATTATTATTCGACTCCTTTTGAAATTGTTCTCACCAGTATTAGAAAGTTGTCTTTCTGACTTAGATCAAATCTCCCCAAGTCTCCGAGTATTCGAGTATTCTATTTCAACAATTCTATTTCAACAATAATTTAAAATTCCTCCAGTCTCCTTTCCAAACTCTTATACGAATTCTGGATTCGTGTATATACAATTTAGTTCAATGGTAAAAATCAATTTCTCACTCCATTTCCAGTTGATGTCCTCTCCCTCATTGGTCCTAGCTAGTACTGTACTCCCTTCGTGCAAGTTTGTTGCATTAGCTCATTATATGATTAACCATTTTGTCTCTTTTTCCACACATTATACAATTGCTATTCCGTTGCGTCTTATCTATTTTCGTTTTCATATAGTTTGTTCTTATCGCATTGTCTTGTGCTGCAATTATATGATATTCCGTTTTTTTTTGGGGGGGGGGGTTGTGATTTCAATAATTTATTTTTCTCCCAGTCACTTTTCCAGTTTTTTCGGCACTGTTCCCAGGTCTCCAACTATTACTGGAATTACAGTCACCTTTATTTTCTACAACACTTTTTAAAACTCTAGTGCATTTTTTTATCTAGTTTTACGCTTTCCTTTATTCTAACACTGTGTTCTATTGGAAATTATTAAATACATTTTGTCTTCGATCCGGAATAGGCGAAGAGTTTATAAATCAAAACCCCAGGAAACTTTTTGCGTCTCATTTTCTAAGACAGTTTCTGGTTTGTGTGTAAACTATTATACTGAAAAAGTTTTTCAACTGGATTCTGTTCAATTAACAACAGTAATCCCTTTCGTTCAGCATTGCATTGACCTTGGTTCTTGTTTACCCAAAACACAGTAGTCCACCGAATTTCACCTGTCTCGCAGTCACTTGCTTCGTTGCTGTCCCTCAGTGTCAGCGACCTTCCGTATTTATTATGGCTCGGTTACCCTTTATGGAAATTCCGTCTCGTTCCATCCGGATCTCTCGTGAACGGCACAAGCGATTCTTTGCCGCTTACGTTACGCCATGCTCATTACATATACTATACCAGTATGATTAAATTTTAGACGCTTGCACAATTCCCAGTTGACCACATTTCCTTCCCTTTCTCTTGTATTCCTTCTTTGCCAGTTTACTGCATTTACTTATATTGTTAACTATATCGTTTTTCTTAACGTAGTATACACTTTACTTGGTCTTATGGAAACATCTACCCACTGGATGGTAAGCTTTTCAAATTAGTAGAACATTTCACATACATAGGGAGTAATATCTCCTCTACAGAAAGCGATGCCAATATACGCATAGGAATGAGATGGACAGCTATAGATAGATTATCGATCATATGAAAATCTGATCCCACTGATAAAATAAAGCAAGACTTTTTCCAAACTGTAGCCGTGTCTGTGCGAGTGTATGGCTGCACTGCTTGGTTTCTAACGAAATTTGGGAAATAGATTACTAATTAGGACTGAGCCTATTCTAGTAGTGACTACTCCAAGCGGAGTTTAACAGGTTTGAATTTAGAGTTTTTCTTCTCCTAGACTGGTTGCCTAACCAAGGTTAAAGAGCACAGTCTGTCAGGGAAAAAGCTAGATGGGAACCACACAAGGAAGCTGCGTGCTGTCATGAACAATTCCTGGAAGCAGCATCTCACTAAAAGAAACTGTACTCCCACTTATCTGATATCACACAAACTATCCAAGTAATACACCAAGACATGCTAGACACTGCTGGAGAATCAAGGACAAACTCATAAGTGACGTTCTCCTATGTACAGCTAAACATGAACACATCAGTGTTGGCCGATCAGTAAAAATTTATATTGATCAACTCCTTACAGATTCGTGCAGAAGATCTGCCAGGAGCGATGACCGAGGCAAGATAATATCAAAGGAATTCGTCTTTTAGGATACCTAAATACCTTGTAAGACCTCCCCCACTCCTGTTGAACAGGAAAATTATTATCATTATATGAGTTTTTCACACCAGAGTCATCTAATGGTCATTCCTTGGAGGCTAAGTGACAGAAAGTCTCTCCAAGTCTCCAGGACTCTTTAGAGTATTCTAGCTGATCTCAACAATGCTGTTGTTTGGCTGGTCTTGATTCTTCCTTTAATTATTATTATACTTGAGTTTTTCACACCAGCATTGGTTGGTGATGTAAAGTTTTTAAATGCCATCCTTGGCCAGTTGAAAAGGGCTTAAAGTAAGTAAGTCCTGAGTTATGGAATCCTTTGGTAAGCGAATAAGTCCTATCCTGCGTATAAGTCCTATCCTGCGTATAGTTAAAGGTCCAGTGATTTAATCCTATGTCCGTCGTCTACGAAAAGCAAAGTAGTTATGGCCAGAACTGTTGGTTTAAGTATTGTATCAGCAGCAGAGTACTGCCAGTGATTGGCCAAGAGAGATCACATGCTTCTTGCCGAGTCGATAAGTAAAAGCAGGCGTTAGCACACACCTTATATATATAAAAAAGTCAACAGGTGGCATTTCACTGGAGTTTGAGTGACAGCAAGTCTCCTCAGATCTCCAAGACTCTTCCGAGTATTCTAGGTATCCTCAACATCACCGTTGTTTGAATGGTCTTCATTCTTCCTCTGATTTTCAATTCCTCCAGTATTATTATCATTATGGGATTTTTCACACCAACGTTAACTGATGGTATTTCACTGGAGTCTGAGTGAACTCAATTCTCCTTAGGTCTCCAGGACTCTTCTGAGTATTCTAATGATGATTGGATATACAGTTTTCTCTTTGATGTTCCCTTGGACAAATCATCTCGTGTAAGTTTTCGTTCGTTTGTTTTCTGAAGATTATATGTAAGTTTGTTGATTGGTTGGTTGGTTGGATTTTACACTATGTTAACCCTGGTTGGGTTATTTAAACACCGAACACATTTAGTTTTATTGTATTTTATTTTATTTTATTTTTATTTTTTATTTTGTATATTTATATATTTTATATATTTCATATTATATATTATATTATATATCATACTATATTATTATCATAATTATTATTATTATAATTATTATTATTATAATTATTATTATATTATAATTATAATTATAATTATTATTATAATATATAATTATATTATATTATTATATTATATTATATTATATTATATTATATATTATATTATAGATTATATATTACATTTTTATATATATATATATATATTTATATTTTATATATTTATTTTTTTAATTTTATTTATTTATTTATTTTATTTTATTTTATTTATTTTAATTTTATTCTATTCATTTTATTTTATTTAGTTTCATTCATTCTTGATGGATATTCAATTTCTTTAATTTAAACTCATTTTTTTTAAACAATTATTAAAAACATTTTTCTATTTAACACATATATGGAATCCAAACAGTTGCAACCACTCCAGGTCACAGTGAACCTGGGAGTAAGGTGTACTCCCCACTCCTTTGAGCACCAGAATTGGAACCTCGGGACTAGATTCAGTTTAACATCATACGAGGATACTAAGACCGTCAGCCACCGCCTACTAACACAAAAGGGTTTGCCATAAGAGCAATAGGGTTGGGACAATCATATAGGTGCTAGGGCTTGACGTGACCAACTAATTGATTGATGGTGGGCTGTGTAGTCTAAGTAAAGGTCAAATGGATTGTTGCATGTAATGGACTGCTCAGCCAAGAGAATTCGGTCTTTAAGCATCACGGGTCACCACCAACGGCCAACAGAATGCTCAATTAGGGAGATTCTACCCCTCTGTAGAGGTACAGTCGGGGTATTCTAAAGCCCCAGCCGACAGTGCAGTTGTAATAACGTGCTTTTGTTCCTATTTTTGTTTACACGATTTGACAATTCCTGTTTGTCCTTGGTTTATTTCTGTTTTTGCTGATGATAATTAGGATTTCAAAGAATGAATTCACCTCTCCCCAACGGTCCACATACGAAATTGATATTTGTTGCTGGGAATAATATGTTACTAAGTACAACTTAACGCACGTTACCTGCGGAGGAGATGAACACAAGTTCCAGCAAATTGAGCAATCAATTTCCATTTCAATATATATATATATATATATATATATATATATATATATATATATATATATAGACAAATACATGATTAAATACATGATTAAATACCCCCAGGGGATCCCGAGAGGGGGGGAATGAGATCCCCATTAGGACGGACAATACGGTAACAAACCAAGCTTCGCATTCACGGACAACGATTATGATATGCCCATGTGGAAAGAAATGCAAAAATACGCGGCCTAAAAATCCATCAGGCTCGCATGAAGTGTCAGGGGGAAAATAACCGGACGCAGCGCACAGGAATTTCTTCTGATGAGACGCAGGAGGTGCAGGGCCGGGAAGCCCACCACAGCGCCCATACCATCCAAGCTGATGCTCAAAATCCAACTGACACAATCAGTACATTGGGAAGAAAAATCAAATGGCCAGCAGCCGTGGACAGTAAGGCTTGGCACGAGTTTGACAGTGACATTTGTGAAATTCTCGAAACAACAGCAAATGGATCGGTGGATAAACGTATCTTAACAACATCTAAGATTATTGTCAGTTACGCCACAGAACGATATGGATTTATAAACACATATTATAAATGAATGAATAAATAGTTCTGCCTATGTTCTAGCGTTTCGGAAATAGCGATTTAAATATATTGGATATATCAACAATATCAGCAATATTAATGTACAATTTTAGGAAACTCCTTTAAGAAATGTTATTTTCACACACACACACACACACACACACACACACACACACACACACACACACACACACACACACACACACATACACACACACATATTATATATTATATATATATATATATATATATATATATATGTGTGTGTGTGTGTGTGTGTTTGTTTGTTTGATTGTTTTGAAGAGAGGAGGACTTTAAGATAAAAAATACTTAAGATGAAAAATAGTTAAGAATTTTTAAGATAAAAATAGTTAAGATTTTTTAAAACTTAGTTAACATTTAATAAAAAAACAGTTAAGATTTTTTAAGATAGGAAATAGTTTAAATTTTTAAAACTTTGTTAAAATGAAAAATAGTTACGATAAAAACGATTAAGATTTTTTCAGATAAATATAGTTAAGATCTTTTAAAAATTAGTTAAGATTTAATTTTAAAAAATAGTTAATATTTTTTTCTGATGCAAATAGTTAAGATTTTTAAAAATTTTGTTAAGATAAAAAAATAGTTAAGATTTAAAAAAAACTTTGCAATGAGATTCTAATGAGAATTATTCAATAAATTTGTTCCTCTAATCGGTGCCCGTTCTCAGACTGTTTAGTTTAGGAGAAAGAGAATTGTCAGTGTTAATTCATATAATTGGACAGCCAGTGTAAGTGGCATTATTGAATCGTATATGACTGCTTCATCGGAGAATGATAAAATGAAAAAATAAAAATGTCCGAACTATAAAGAGAATTCCATCTATTGTTACATACTGTTCTGTGGGTGGAGATGAGGTCATCGATCTTGGGATGGGTTGCCGAAGATGGATTGTCAATCTTCAAGTCTATTGTTTGACAGTATCGATTTGCTTCGCCCTAGGTGTGACCAGAAATAATCGAAAGAAATATTTAAAGCTCTTGTTACTATCGCTTAGTTGGATGGAATCACAAGCACATAGTTACTGATTTGCTTATGGAATACAGATAAGAAGAAATATTCTATTTATCGTGAGTCTTGGTATTAATGCTTTCAAATACAGTACTGCTCATATGTATTCGAACAAATGGATAGTGTGCTTTAAATCATTTGGTTTTGAAAGTAAAAAAAAATATATGTAGAGAAGTACTCATGTGTATTTGAACAAATAGTTAATTTGGTTCAAACTGTTTATGGGAATCCCCGTGGCATAGTGGCTAACATGCTGGGCTGCAACATCATAGTAAGTAAGTTCAAACTGTTTGGTTTGTACATTAAAAATACGTATGTAAGATTTAAGGTTATAATAATGTTATAACTTGTTGAAACGAACAAACTCCGACAAGGGTGTTAAACATATAACAAGATGGACTTTAATCAAAATCACATGGAATAACATATAAATACAAGAATACAAATAAGATATAATAAAAGGACACATTCATGAATGGAAATACAATATTTAGGTATAAAAGAGATACATAAATGTATATATAAAATATAGGAGTTAAAGATAGTCCATACTATACTAATTATAAGTAAATAAAGTAAAGTCGTCAGGGCGGCCTAAAGTCGGTATCAGCCAGTCAGCGAGGGAGTCTATCCCCTTTTCAATAGCGCTAGACAAAGGAGATTACTTTAGCATCTGAGGTGGAGCGTTTGATGAAATGCATAGTAAAGAACACAAATAAGATATGATAAAAGGACACATTCATGAATGGAAATACAATATTTTGGTATAAAAGAGATACATAAATGTACATAGGAGTTAAAGATAGTCCATACTATACTAATCATAAGTTAGTAAAGTAAAGTCGTCAGGGTGGCCTAAAGTCAGTATCAGCCAGTCAGTCTATCCCCTTTTCAATAGCGCTAGACCAAGGAGATTACTTCAGCATCTGAGGTGGAGCGCCACACCTACCATCAGCTCCTTACTTTACCACACAGATCCCTGTGCTACTCATACTCTGAGTTGGCGGGGGCCGATATCGAACTAGGAACCTTGCGGTTTCTAGCCGAAAACTCTACCAACTGAGCTAAACCGGCCCCTATATACTAATTATAATATACTAATTATACTTATACTTATACTAATTATCGTACTAATTATAAGTATAAAGTACACAAAGTATATAAAGTATATAATAAGTATATAAAATATACAAAAATTACTGAAATTAAATAAAATCAAATAATTAAAACAATTAACAAAAATTAAATAAAAAAATATCTTTTCTTTTGAAAAAATAAAATAAAATAAGAAAAAGTATATAAAAATTATATAATAAGAATATAAAGTATATAAGTACTATCATAAGTATAGTACTAATTATAATATACTAATTATACTTACACTTATACTTATACAAATTATAGTACTAATCATAAGTATTTGAACGAACAGTTAATTTGGTTCAAACTCTTTGGTTTTGAGAGTTGGGCCGGGTTAGCTTAGTCGGTAGAGCGTTCGGCTAGAAACCACAAGGTTCCTAGTTCGATACCGGTCCTCGCCAACTCAGCGTATGAGTAGCACAGGGATATGTGCGGTAAAGTAAGGAGGTGTGGTGCTCCACAAGTCAAGCACTAGTGAAAAGGAAATAGACTCCCCCGCTGTTTGGCTGATACCGACTTTAGACCACCCGACGACTTTACTTACACATAATTATTTGAACATACAGATAAATTGATTCAAACGGTTTGGTTTTGAGAGTAAAAATATGTAGAATACTACTCATAATTATTTGAACAACCAGATGATGTACTTCAAACTTTTGGTTTTGTGTGTAAAAATATTTACTTTACTACTCACAAGTATTTGCATAAACAGATAATTTGGTTCAACCTGTTTGTGGGGTCCCTATGGTATAGTGACTAACGAGCTGGGCAGTAGGCGAATTCAAACAGTTTTCTTTTGAGAGAAAAAAATCCTAGATTACTACCCATAAGTGTTTGAAGAAACAGATAATTTGCTTCTAATCACTTCGTTTAAGAGCTATAAAGAGAAATATTACGTACGACGAAACAAGGTTTATTGCAACCAACAAGATATAGCCGGTTTAGCTCAGTCGGTAGAGTGTTCGGCTAGGTAATCACAAGGTTCTTGGTTCGATACAACTCAGCGAATGAGTAGCACAGGGATGTGTGCGGTAAAGTGATGAGCTGATGGTAGGTGTGGCGCTCCACCTCAGATGCTCAAATAATCTCCTTGGTCTAGTGCTAGTGAAAAGGGGATAGACTCCCTCGCAGTCTGGACGATACCGACATTAGGCCACCCCGACTATATATATATATATATATATATATATATATATATAGTCATCCACAGACACGTGTTTCGATTGATCAAGTCTCTTCAGTGTGGCTAAACATTTTGTGAGCTACCTACAGCCGGGATAGAACTCCTATCGATTCATCAGCAGTCAGAGGGCTTAACTACTCGGCTATATCCACCCACAGAATGCGAAGGGGATTTTAACTGTTTAATACACACATCTGTATGTATGTAAAGGTCGTCATAGAGTGTTCCATCCCTTTTTATAGGAGAGCGTTGCATTTACGCTTTAGTTGGCGGTCATCAGCGAAATCCCCTCCAAAGTTCTCAACCCCAGGGAGATGGGGAGCATATATATATATATATATAACGTTCCATTTATTAATTTTCTTCATAATACAAGGTGTGTCAAAAAAGTACCAAGTTTAAAGCTGTATTTACCAAGATATAAATAAAAAATGAATGGAACGTTATTTTTTTTCAGAATACAAGGTGTGTCAATAAGTACAAAAATCTCGATACTTTTTTGACACACCTTATATATATATATATATATATATATATATATATATATATATATCAAGGCGTGCCGATAGCTGGGTACCGTTGACTGTATCTCTCTCTCTCTCTCTCTCTCTCTCTCTCTCTCTCTCTCTCTCTCTCTCTCTCTCTCGCCATTCGCTCATATCAGCCATCACTCTTGGTAAATTGTCTAGTCGGCACCTAATGTCCATACAAAGATTATGAAAGGAAGGTTTGGGTGAATACCTTCGGAGTCCCATTGCGGTGTAATGGTTAGCGAGCTAGTCTCGCAGAATCATTACAACTGAATAGCGAGTTCGATCCTCGCTGGATTCCCCATACTTGCAATCTTGTGTAACATCCTACCCATGGTGAACGGGTGGCATGAATACCCACTTGCCACCTTGTATCACATACTACCCGTGGTAAGCGAATTGGATAAATACATACACTGGGCGTCCCATCAGTGTATAATGGTTAGCAAACTACTCTCGCAGATCTATTATTACTGAATAGCGAGTTCGATCATCATTGGGTGCCCCATACTTGCAACCTTGTCATATCCTAACCGCAGTGAACGAGTGGAATGAATAACTACTTGCCACTTTGCCTCACGTCAGTATATAATGGTTAGCAAGCTACTCTCGCAGATCTGTTACAAAAGAATAGCGAGTTCGAACCTCGTTGGATGCCTCTTAATTGCAAACAAGTTGGATTAATACCTACTGTACTTATACAATAGTTTAATTCAAACCTCACTTAAAGGTTTAACCTAATAATTATTTAATATAATAAAAATACACTTATATTTTTAATCAATTTTGTTAGCCATATTGACTCCGAATCCAACTATTTTTTTCACCAATATATTGGATTAGAATAAAATCATACAATTAAGGGCATGCACTCGAATGTTTTGGGCGAAACGTGACTCGTTGGTCTTCTTTTATTTTATAATGTCGTCTATTAATAGCATTTCAGCTGAGATATTGTATTGGTAATCTTATATGAATCTCATGACCACGGACAAAGTTCTTGAAAATTTCAATTTCAATGGGAATTCTTGGGGCATTTTCTATTCTGCTTTCTTTTTCTTTCCTTTTTCTTTTTTTTAGGAAATATAGTTATAAAAAAATACTTCTATTTCTAATATTCCGTATTTGGAAAGTGACAACTGAAGTCGGAAGACAACTCAGTGAATGAGAGTTGAAGTCCGACTGGAGTTATTATCTTTCCGGTCTATATATTACTGAAATTCACATTATGATTATATGCATGTGACCATAGCTAAGAAAAACAACATACCAATTTATATATATATATATATATATATATATATATATATATATATATATATATATATATATATATATATATGTGTGTGTGTGTGTGTGTGTGTGTGTGTGTGTGTGTGTGTGTGTGTGTGTGTAGAAAGTTTTGTAGAAAAAACAAGATGTTTAAAGTTTTGCTGATAGAAATCTGTTTCGACCATATGAAGAGGTCATTATCAAAGCAACATTGTAAACGGAAAGACGAAATAAATATATCATTAATCACGAGGCACAGACTGCTCTCGATCAGTACCGGAATTTTGAAATAATTAAATGCGTATTTTATTTTAAAAATGCGTATTTTATTTTTAAAAATTATAAGCATTTTTATCATTAAAAAAAGCTCAAAAGCGTTTGCAGTAAAAGTGTATATATTCTTTTGTAGCGGGAACATTTTCCTGAACTTTTTTATATATATATATATACACTTTTACTGCAAACTCTTTTGAGCTTTTTTAATGATAAAAATGCTTATAATTTATGAAAGTAAAATTCATTTTATTTTTAAAATAAAATACGCATTTTTAAATTTAAAAAAAAAATTCCGTTACTGATCGAGAGCGTTCTGTGCCTCGTGATTAATGATATATTTATATCGTCTTTCCGTTTACAATTTTGCTTTGATAAAGACCTCTTCATATGGTCGAAACAGATTTCTGTCAGCAAAACTTTAAACATCTTGTTGTTTTTTCTACAAAACTTTCTACAGATATTATCGGATTCATATCCATTTTACCTTTCATATATATATATATATATATATATATATATATATATATATATATGAAGATAGGAGGGTTGGAGTAAAATCCGACAGTATGAGGTAGGTAAAAGGATAGTGATCAAACTCTCCCTACACTTCATTCATGTTATCCTCATCCCTTATTTCCCCCCTAACCTCTCTATCCTTCATTTCCGCTACTAACTCACTCCCTCATCAAAACACACACATGTACGTAATTTTTGCTTTGAATAAAAGTCAGTTGACCGAAATATTTCAACTGTCAGACTTGTTTGAGTTATTATTTTTTGTTCACTATCCTTTTACCTACCTCATATATATATATATATATATATATATATATAACTTTCACAGAAGGAAAAAACTTAACAAACCCTCATTCCTTAATAAATTTATTTCGACTAGAAGCTTAAAAGGCTTAAAAAATAATTTTTTTTTTTAAATTCTAAAAATCCTTATGAGACCAGCCTCTTCAGACGGATTTACCTAAAGACAGTTTCACCAGAAAATTCAGGTCAGACAGCAAGTATAAAGTTAAAATTATAAGTCTAAGAAAGAGATACAAAGTATAAACAGTTACTCGGGCAACGAAAGATTTTAAAAATGTGAAAGATATGGTCAAATCGATTGTGCGTTTGTGTATGCACAGAACAGGCGCATCCGCTTATACACCCCACGTGTAAACAACCGAATGATACGTGCATGCAGTTACACAATCGCTTTTACCATATCTTTTACATTTATAAAATCTTTCGCTCTACGAAGATTGCTCCACTTAAACAATCAAGTTTAAAGAGCATGAAACCAACATATTATTATTATTATTATTATTATTATTATTATTATTATTATTATTATTATTATTATTATTATTATTATACTAAAGCTGAGCGAATCAATGTTTGTCTTCTAAAGATTTTCTTACTGTTTAGTTTAATGATACGAAAATTATACTAAATTATTCCTTACTTTTATGATTGAGTCATGTTTGAAAAAAAATCCATTTTAATTGGTTCTGATTAGGCGTAATTTGCAATTAAGTCAAAAACTTGCCCGTCTCTTATTTTACATTCTGCCTGTAATTTTCCTCCTCTTTATGTACATCTTGATTTCCTCCTAGTTATATATGTTAGTTTCTCAGTGAGCGTACAGAGAGAGAGAGAGAGAGAGAGAGAGAGAGAGAGAGAGAGAGAGAGAGAGAGAGAGAGTTTGAAACGGATTTTGATGTTAAGTTTCATGAGCAGCCAACTCAGCCAACATCTTGGCTCTTAATAAATTTGAAATAGGTCAAACGTTCCCTTTCTTACAAATCTTACAAAATGTTTTAATGCTTTTTTTTAATTCTCAGACCGTATTTATTAAAAAAAATTTAATTTGCTTTGTAAACTCAATTTCCCTAATCCCAATTAACTACCAAGAGCTGAATGGGTTACTCAACGGGTCCCGTTTTGTCTAGTATATATATACATTTAAACTATGAAGTGATTAATATATATATATATATATATATATATATATATATATATATATATTGTGTTAAACCTACTGACGATTCTTGTCGGACGAGTTTTTGTTCGATCCTTTCTAACTGTCTGGCCATCTTTTTAATGTCAGGGTGGAACTGGTGTAGAAATCCGCCAAAGGTTTCTTCACGAGCGCTTTCGGCATGTCTATCTGCCCTCTTTAGGTGTGAAACTGATCGAATGTTTCAGGTGTCTCGTTTTTAAAAACGGGCAGTAGCATAGGAATTGTAGTGGGAGGTAGTAAGAATTGTTAGTGGGAGGTAGTAGGAATTGGAAGTGGTTCAAACGAACATTAGCAGTAGAGATTTTTGTAAGAGGGGGGTCACAAGTTAATGAGAATGAAAGGGGAAGAGTGGAAGGAGGATATATATATATATATATATATATATATATATATATATATATATGTTGATATTGAGTAACCGAGTGCAACTGAAGAAAAACATTTTTGGGTCAAACTGTGGAAAGAGAACCATCAGCATAACAGATAAACTAGTTAATCAAAATGGCGAACCCATTTCAAGGAATCGAAGAAATACCAGAAGCAGAAATGCATCTTCGATCCTCAAGAGAATCCCTCCAGAAAATCGCAAATTGAAAGGTACCAGGCTACTATGGGATCTATGAATTCTGGTTCAAACGATTCTTGACAAATGTTTTTTAAAAAAGGCACCCATTCTTGAAAGCAGCCAAAAAAACAGTCAACATCATCAGGGCAACTGTAGGAGATAATAATAATAATAATAATAATAATAATAATAATAATAATAATAATAATAATAATAATAATTTGGACCTAGCTAGAGAACTGAAAAAATTGTAGAAGATGAAGTTAAAGTTTGTACCAATTGTAATTAGAACAGTCCCCAAGGATTTGGAAAAGAGTCTGGATGAACTGGAAATAAGAAGAAAAATCAAGACCATCCAAACAACAGTATTGTTAAGATCGGCTAGAAGAGTCCTGGAGACTAGAGGAGACTTGTTGTCACTCAAGCTCCAGTGAAAAACCACTAGCTCAGGCTGCCGTAAAAAACTTTCAAGGAATGAAATAATAATAATAATAATAATAATAATAATAATAATAATAATAATAATAATAAAAATAATCTGTTCTTGAGAACGAAACACATAAAATTCTCTGGGACTTTGAGATAAAAACGGATCACCTTAATACCCGACCTAGTGTTGATAAACAAAAAAGAAAGAACTTGTCAACTGGTGGATTTTGCAGTGCCAGCAGATCACAAGGTGAAGCTGAAGGAAAATGAAAAAATAGACAAATATTGGACCTTGCCAGAGAACTGAAAAAGTTATAGAATATGAAAGTCAAAGTGATACAATTGTAGTTGGTGCACTTGGAACAGTCCCAAAAGGATTGGAAAAGGGTTTGGAAAGTTTGGAAATCAGAGGAGGATCGATAACCATTGAGAACACTGCACTGCTGCAATCTGTCAGAATACTCAGAAGAGTCCTGGAGACCTGAGGTGACTTGCTGTCACTCAGATTCCAGTGAAAGACAATCAGCTAATGCTGATGAGAAAACTCAAAAGGAGAAAATAATAATAATAATTTGGACCTAGCTAGAGAACTGAAAAAATTGTAGAAGATGAAGTTAAAGTTTGTACCAATTGTAATTAGAACAGTTCCCAATGATTTGGAAAAGAGTCTGAATGAACTGGAAATCAAAAGAAAAATCAAAACCATCTAAACAACAGCATTGTTAAGATCGGCTAGAAGAGTCCTGAAGACTAGAGGAGACTTGTTGTCACTCAAGCTCCAGTGAAAGACCACCAGCTCAGGCTGGTGTGAAAAACTTTTAAGGAATAAAATAATGACAATAATAATAATAATAATGATTCATACAAAATCAAACTATTCAAAACCTGTTACCAGAGGGATTCTTTTTCGTTGAAATAAACGACTGAAATAATATCATATTCATGTCTTTCTTGTACAGAAGAGACTATCAATCACAAAGTATTGATAAAAGGAAGATATTTTTGATGCTATATTTAACAGGGCTACTTATCGCCTCAAACGTTTTCGAGTTTACCTCGAACACGCTCACAAATAAACGACTATAAGAAGTATTAGGATATTCGAAAAGTTTTCAAAGGTATAAATATCAGATTGTATTTAATTCTATTGGCTTTCTGTTAGATTACAACAAGAATGAACGATTCCTCAGAGGAATGTTTTATCGCACCAGAGTGACGGCTGAAAATATCAATTTAAAAATCTTTTCACAATAATGTCCTTAATTTTCTCTCTTTTCTATTGAGGCCCGACACATCCAATCATTTTTATTAAAAGAACGATTGCTATCCATTCATCAAATCAATAAAGAGCTAATTAACCGAAGTAGAAAGAAAAACGTTCAAAACACATTTGAATTAAATTTTCGCCGTCTGCCGGGTCCCCCTCTCTCTCTCTTGCTCGCTATCTCTGTTTCTGTCTGTCTCTAATTCTCTCTTTCTCTCTCTCTCTCTCTCTCTCTCTCTCTCTCTCACTCTCTCGCTCTCTCTATTGCTGTGTAATGGTCCGCCAGTAACATTACTTTTCATATTTATCTATTCCCCCCATAGCGGAGATGACATAAAGTAAGAAGCAGAAATCATCGTTTCATATGTAACACAATGCATCTCGCCGAGTCTTCTTTAACAAGAATTCGACAAAACACAATTGAATCTAACACTAGAAATACAATGAGTTGAAAATAAATAGGAATTATACTTCCATTTTCGCTCGTACGATGAAAGAGACTGTGAGTTAAACATTATTTGACTCGCGGGAGAATTACGAAGGCTTGCTAAGAAGAGACGCCAGCTTTTAATCATTCGTGGTTTGAAATAAAAAGCGTTTTTCTTTCTTTTTTCTTCTTTCTTTTATGATGATCTTGACAAAAGCCGTTGCAATGCAAGTCCCCACGGCAAAAACCATACTAACATGCTCGAAAAGCCATTAAAACTTGTTTCTCTAACTTCGTGTAATAATACATTGTGTGATTTTGATTTAAACTCTATGAACTTCTATTCTATCTATTCCTATAATACTTTTGTTTGTTTGGTTGGGTTTTACGGCATGTCAACCATTGTTGGGTTAATTTATGCCAAAGACGTTTTGTTTTTAATCATTCTTGATGGGTATTCAAACTTTTAAAAACTAATGTTCCCTATTAAACCGATAGATGGGACCCTGACAAATACTACCACTCCGGGTCAGAGCGGATCTGAGATTAATGGCGATGAAGGGGTACATCAAGTTTCCCAGAGGTCCAAAACTGGAACTTCTCCATGAGATCCAGTTTAACGTCACACCCAGGACACGGCTTAGAATGCGCCAAATAGATGTAACGCAGGGGAGTAAGAAGCCCGCCCCCCGCAAATAAAATGAAAAATACACGGAAAAAGACTTTTCGGATTGTTGTTCTCATCTTTATTGTTATATGCACAAAGTTTCGGCTGATTTGTTCTCCGGCCTTCTTCAAGTGTTTCTTGTTGAATTCGGGAACTTTCTCGTCGAACTCGGGAATATTCTGGTCGAAATCGGGAGGCTTGATAAAACTTCGATTCGAACACTTTTATAATAATATTAGATAGATTTTTCTCATAACAAGGTATGTTAAGAATTCAATGTTATTTTTTCCCGTAGTCAGGATTGAACATGCAGCCTACAGATGATTTTCAATTAGAACTATATTGACTCAACCCCTATATCCGTTGCACCATGTGTCCAACTGGCTCCTGATTTTTTTTTCACCACTAAAATGTGAATAGCAGCAAATCTAACTATTCCAGTGGATCTTAACAGTGCTGTGGTCTGGATAATATCTATTCTTCTTCTTATCTCCAGTTCTATTTCTATGTTGGTTCGCTGGTTGATTGGGTTTTATGGCATGTCAACCCATATTGTGTTATTTTATGCCGAAGACATCATTTCATTAATTTTGATAGTTACTGAAAAAGTTTTAAAACTTAATTTTTAAACACATTTTTGTTAACCCATTTACTTCTATTCAACACATAGATACAACTCTAAGAGATACGACCAATCCTACACTTTTCCAGAGCCTTCGGGGCGGGGGTCCAGTGTGCCTCGGCCACTGGACCGGTAAGGTACAAATAATAGCATCGATCCCAGGGGGCTTCCCCCTAGACAATACCTGCCCCCTTGGGGGAAGGGCTGGGTTTATTTCCCAGCACCTGAGGCGTCCCCTTGAGGGGGAATGTCGAGGGGATCGACGCAATTTTTGTTCTTTCCCACGCATAAGCTTCGGCTTGTGGGTGGGCCCACATTAAAACGAGGCCTTGTGCCCAGTCCATACAAGTGGGGTATGAGACAAATACTCCTAGTCTTTTCCAGTTCTTTCAGGACTATTTCAATGTTGCCAAACACAATTGATACCACCGTCACTTTCATGTTCCACAGCCGTTTCAAAATTTTTTGCAAGATCCAAGTAATGGATATTAAGAATAATTACGGGAGTCGTAGAGAGCACTTAAATCTCTCGGTGGTTGGCAATTATTTCGGATGAAAGAAGACAAACAACACAATGGAATTAAAACATTTGTATTATAAAGGTACAAAAATTGCTGCAAATTTGTTGGCAATTGCTATCAGACTTATCTTGAAATTAACAGTTCGTTGGTGAAGTGGCGCTAAAAAGGGATTCTACTCGCTTTGGTTTTGGAGTGCTGTTAAAAATCCGTCTCTCCTGGTCGGATCTCGTTCGATAAGTAAAAGTGTTGGGGAGTGCTTTTTTGAGCGACTCGCCTGGTTAACTGCCCTTTGAAGTGGGCGGTGGATAGAGCCCTTGTTAAAGTGACTCCTCGGGTCAACAGCCTTCAGATAAGTGCTGGGGTTTGATTTTGCGGCCAACATCGTATGTTGGCGATTCGCCCCCAAGCGGCAGGGGAAGGTAATTCTACTATCGGTTTTCCGATCATATTAATATTTCGGTTTTCTTTTTCTCGCTCTGGGGTCCGCTGGAATGGCAAAATCCAATACGTGAAAACTTATATTTCTGTTGTTAATTAAAACTATATCAAGTCCCCGCATATCGTTTTATGTGTCTGATTTTCTGGTAAAGATTCTTATTTCTGTATATACTTTTTTTCAGCCCGTGTTGTCGACAGGAACAGAGGAGTACACCGATTAGATCTCTGCAGAGGGATATAATCCCTACCTTGCGACCCCCCAGTAGGAACTCTATTTTGGGCCTTACTTAGGCTAGGCGGTCAGTCGGAGAACTTTTCTTCGGGTTTTCAGGTCAGTCCTTAGCACCTATATGATTGTCCAAACGTTATTGCCCTCATAGCATCCCCAATATTTTTTATCATATATGCGCAAGAAGGCGGTGGGTGAGGGTCTTAGTGTCCTGATTATGACTTTAAACTTCATCTAGTAGTGAAGTTTCAATTCTGGAGCTCTGGAGAGTGGGAAATACCCCTTCATCTCCATTACTCACAGGTCCACTTCGACCCGGAGGGTAGTACCTGTTAGGGTCTCATCTAGGGGTTGAATAGAAAAGAATGAGTTTTGAAAAATTGTTGAAAAAAAATTGCGTTCCAAAAACTTTTGAATACCCATCAAGCATAAATAGAAGAAAACGTCTCCGGCATAAAATAACCCAACAAGGGTTGACACGCCGTAAAATCCAACAAACCAAAAAGAAACAAAAGAAAAAACATAACTAAACGATTTGTCAGTATGGTCAAATTTTCATCTCTTGCACAATTCCCAATGGATCACTTTTCCCGCCCAGTCATGCCTTGCCTTGTATTCCTTTTATATCAGTTTCTTATATGATTAACCACTTCACCTCTGTCACCCCATTTTCTATTTCTTCCTATACTTCTGCGTATTATCAATTTCAGCGTTGACGTAATTGATTCTTATGACATTATTTTGTGCTGCTATTAAATCCAATTTATTTCTTCAGGTTTCCTATTCTAAGATAGGTTCGGCTTATTTCGCGGCTAATTTCCGTCACGTAAAAGATATAGTTTTTTCTTAATTTTCATTGTCATTAAGATTCTTGCCAGCTGTATATATATATATATATATATATATATATATATATATATATATATATATATATATAACTGATGTAATACATCACTATTCTTTTCCAATTTCAGAGACAATAATTGGACAGGAGGTTGTGAATATATATATATATATATATATATATATATATATATATATATATATATATATATATATATATATATATGTATATATATATATATATATATAGAGAGAGAGAGAGAGAGAGAGAGATTTAGAATTAAAATCTACGGCTAAATTCATTTGAAATCAGAAAAAAAATACAGAGATATTTCGATACATGCACACCTGAAAATCGGCCACGTAAAAACTCGTTTTAATTTTTTATCATTTTATTCATTTCATAGTATATATATATATATATATATATATATATATATATATATATATAGAGAGAGAGAGAGAGATAGAGATGTATATAATATGTATGTGTATATCTGTGTATATTTGAATATGTATAACTCTTTTGTAAACTAAGTTAATATACCAAGCAAATGTTGTTTCTTTTTCTCTATCGAAAGAAGGAATGGGTAAAAAAGTATATATTTCCGTTTTTAACGCAATCGCATATTTTGTACCGTCACATCTTCATTGCTGTTTTTATATTAAAAAAACAAACAAAACAATCACAAAAAGGCTAACACATAATATAGTTATCAATTTTGTCTGCTTGCCCACGAGTAGTGGAATCTAAAAATGAATCGACAAGATAGAAAATAAAAAAATAAAACAACAATCCTATGTTCTCTAAAATCTCTAATACACTGAGTAAAGAAAACTAAAAGACAAAAAAAAAATGATGTTGTAGACATTTTAGTAAATTTATGGTTACGAGGTTGGCACGAAGAGACTTTCGGCAGGATTTCCATTCAGTATCGTCTATTCATTTTCCATAATGAAACAATTTTGCTTTCATTTGTCTCCACGTCCAGTTCTTTTCTTCCTTTCTTTCGTTTTTTTTGCTTCATTCATTCTTTCTTTCTTTCTTTCTATACTTCTTTTGGTCTTTCTTTAGTTCGTTTTTCCTTTTTTCAATTCCGTCTTTCCTCCCTTCTTTCTTTCTTTCTGTTGTTCATTCTTTTTTCTTTCATTCTTTTCACTATTAATAAATTAATTATATATTTCTTTCTTTCTTTCTTTCTCTCTTTCTTTCTTTCTTTCTTTCTTTCGTTCTTTTGTTTTTCCTTTCTTTCTTTCTTTCTTATTTTCCCTCATTTATTAATCTATATACATATATAAAGGGCAGTTGTGTGTACATTTATGTCCGGAGGAAACTTCGAAAATAAAACAATTAACGACAAAGTAAATATATGTACATATTAAATATCATCAGGTCTTGGTTTTTGAGCACAAATAATAGAGATTTGATTTATATTCGTGAAGATAATTAAAAAATAAAATTTAAATGTTAACAGCATGGATTTTTGTTTCATTTGATATTTTAAATAGAAGACATTAACACTTCTCAAAGTAGCTGGATCTATTTTTTTACATAGCAATTTAAATAGGACATTCCACGAGGATTCAACTCATGATTCAGTAATAATGGATCTGCAGGACTAACTTTAAAAAATCTCCATCTACCCAGGCGATTCCGGGTAGCCGCTGCTATTTAACTAATAAGTTAATTAATTATTTCTCTCTTTTCATCGTCCTTTCCATTTTCTTTCTTCCTTACATTTTGTTCAACCTTCTGTCTTTTTTCGTTCTTTATTTTCTGTTCTTTCTTTCTTTACATCGCTCTTTCATTTATTCATTCATTCATTTCTTCTTTTTTTCTTTTCGTCACAACTTTTTCTTTTTTTTTTGTTCAATAATCCTTTCTTCTTTCTTTCTTTCTTTCTTTCTTTCTTTCTTTCTTTCTTTCTTTCGTTTACATAGCTCTATTTTTTCAATAATTCTTTCTTTCTTTCTTTCTTTCTTTTTGTCGCTCTTTTATTCATTTCTTCTTTCTTTTTTTCTTTCTTTCTTTTCGTCTCTTTCTTTCTTTCTTTTCTTTCTTTCTTTCTTTCTTTCTTTTATTGTCGTTCAATAATTCTTTCTTTCCTTCTTTCTTTTTTATCGTTAAATAATTAATTCTCTCATTCTTTCATTCTATCTTACTTTCTATCTATTTTATTCTATTTTCAATTAAATTTCATCTTACCAAGTCTCATTCTCCCTCCCCTCCAGTTCTTTCAGCATTAACCATTTTTCTTGGATTCTATCAGATAGTTAAGCACTAAAAGAGGAAACTATCATCCGAGTGTTGTTGATGAAAAGTCAAAGATCCGATCTCAAGTGTAATATTTGAATTGTCATGTAATATATCATCTTTGCAATTCCACTATGGCTAGCTTCATATGTGTGTGTGTGTGTGTGTGTGTGTCTCTCTCTCTCTCTCTCTCTCTCTCTCTCTCCTCTCTCTCTCTCTCTCTCTCTCTCTCTCTCTCTCTTTCAGGGCTGAGTGAATAGTTTCTATTTGAAAGACATAATGATTTATCTGTCATTCTGTTCACTTCTATCTATCTATCTATCTATCTATCTCAGTCTGTTTCAACCTATCTATCTATCTATTTATCTCACAATATCTATCTATCTATCTATCTATCAAAGTCTGACATATCTATCTATCTATCTATCTATCACAGTCTGTTCCATCTATCTATCTATCTATCCATCTATCTATCTATCTATCTATCTATCTATCAATCAAAGTATGACCTACCTATCTGTCCCATCTATCTATCTATCTATATAATTATCACAGTCTGCTCCATCTATCTATCTATCTATCTATCTATCAAAGTATGACCTATCTATCTATCTATCGATCAAAGTCTGACCAATCTATCTATCTATCTATCTATCTATCACAGTCTGTTCCATCTATCTATCTATCTATCTGTCTATCTATCCCCGTCTGTCCATATCTATCCCTGTAGTTAACAATTCTGTTTGAATTTCCATCTGTTTCATTTTATTTTTAGATAATTTTCGTATCCCAAGACTGACAATCTGATGCTTTTTTGGATCAACGGTTTTCTGAGTGATTTACATTCAAACATGTCATTACCAAACAAACATTAAAATATTTTTGCGTCTCATTTTTTGGCGCCAACTGCCATTCTGATTGCCATTTAATTAACTTTCAAATCAATCGAATATGATATGAATATAAAGATTCTTTCACATATCCACTCTTCTCTGAACCTCGAGAACGTCTTGGCTAGATTACTCACGCTTAAGCTGCGCACTGAACAGTTTCTTTCTTTCTTTCTTTCGTCCCATTTTTCTTTCTTCTTTCTTTTATGGATTTTACGGCATGTAAATTTTGTTGGGATATTTTATGCCAAAGACGTTTTGTTCGATTCATTCTTTCTGGTTCCTGAAAATTCTTTTTTTCAACTCAATTTTTGAAACACATTTTGTTGACTCGTTTCGTGTATTTAACCCATACATGGGACCCTAACAGGTACTATCACTCAGGGACAGGGTGGAACTGGGAGTAATGACGATGAAAGGGTACTCTACACTCTCTGGAGCACCAGAATTGGAACCTCACCACTAGATGCAGTTTAACGTCATACCCAGGGTACTAAGACTCTCAACCACCACATTATAGCATAAATGCGATAAAAATGGTTGGGAGTTTACCATAAGGACAATAAGGTTGGGACAATCATATAAGTGTTAGGTCTTGACGTGACCAGCCGATTAATCGGAGGTGGCCTCGCCGATCGCCCGTCTAGCCGAAGTGTTGGCGTCTTTTAGTATAAGATGTGCTGAAGATCAGAACTTGTATCTAATTAACTATTTAAAGGCGTTGATAAATTGTTCTACAATTGCTCGCTGGATGCACAGAAATACAGACGAGGATTCTACGACTCTCTAAGTACAGTTCAGCGGACAAGGATTAAAACTGATACTAGATCTTTCTACAAGAAAGGATCAAACTTTATGCCACAAAGGAACTCCACTGAAAAGTTACTTTCAACTACAACCCAAAAATGGCTACACGAACCGTAACACTGGGTAAGGACCAAATTTATCGAGGGAAGGTAACATAAGATAATTGTTTGATTTCTGAAAAAAATATAAATAAGATTTAAAATTGTTTTCTTGGCTGTCAAAAACAGATAAAATTGATGTAATGTTTTAAAATAGATTTTTAAAAATACATTAATTATTTTATAATGTATTAATTTTAAAGCAATTACAATGCAAGTAAAAAATAAAAACAAAAAGAGGTTATTTTTTGTGTCCTATCGATTTCAAAGTAAAACTTTATCTTCAGAGACGATTTTCGGAAATGGACGCGTTTTTTGTTTTGGTCGTTATTTTTTTTTTGTTATAAGCACGCGTCTCGTGGTGTTCTTTTTTTTTTTAAACAATTAATTATTAATTTTTTAAACTTATAGGGTCAATAATTGTGAGTGAAAATTTAGGAAGAGTGTTAAGACAAACCTAATTTTATGCTTATTTTACCAGCCCTGTAAATATTCTTATTATGAATGCAAGTAATGTTAAATTAACAACAGAGATTTAACAACCCATTCAGTGTATTATACAAAACCCAGCCGACAGGGTGGCTGAACAGTTTCAAGTCGATATCAAATACATAGATATCAAAGATCGTACTATGCTAACAGATATGAACCCAATCGCTTTTTTCGAAATAACATTTCTTTCTATCAGCTTTTTTTTTCTTCTTCTTTTTCATTTGGCAATAAACATTTTCTCTCGGGGGAGAAGATAAGATTCTTGACATTTCTATTGAATCTGTATCATTTTAACACCCCCCGAGCAAAGTAATAAATAGATAAATAAATAAATGAATAAATAAATAAATGTAAAAGCCTTTTAAAACCGACAGCTGCTGGAACTGTGTTGTTTTAAAATACTTGTAAATCCCGGAATGTATTACAGGAGGATTAATATCTCTCTCTTCTCTCTCTCTCTTATATATATATATATATATTATATATATACATATATATATATATATATATATATATATATATATATATCCTGGTCTATTGCTATCTATCTATCTATCCTGGCCAGTTCCTATCTTCCTAGTGTGTTGCTTTCTATGGGAGTAAATATGGAAATAAATCCGACAATATTAGGAAATTTCAAAAACGAAGTGTTCCAAAAGTAAGATGAATTTATTTATCGAGGCTTAAACGTTTCGGTTATTCAAACCTTCATCAGGATAGATTATGGAGTGAAGAAATTGATGGGTATTTTGTAGATGACAGGAGTTAGAAAAATCTTTTTAAAAAGTTTGTAACTCTATTTGTTCAGCGTTATATTTTTGAAAGACGAGCAGCTATCTATCTACCTTGGTCTTTTTCTATCTATCTATCTATCTATCTATCTATTTTTAAATCTATCTATCTATCTATCTTGGTTTGTTTCAACATATTGCTCTGTTTCTATCTATTTATCTATCTATTACAGTTTCTCTCTCTCTCTCTCTCTCTCTCTATATATATATATATATATATATATATATATATATATATATATATATATATATATATTTAAGCATATTCTCCCAAATATATAATATATATATATAAAGCTGTCTAGACTATTCGCATAACACTCTGTTTATAGATGACAGTCAAATCTTTCTGAAACCACCGCTTCCGGCGAGATTGACGAATTTAAGCAGCGATAAGCCTGTTCATTATTTAATTGGGTGACCAATTTAGCAACAGAAGGTACTGTAAGCAATCTGCTTCTTTTGTTTACCAAATTTACTCGATTCGGTATTAAATAACCCCAAAAGGGTTGATGTGCCGTAAAATAAAACAATCAACTGTTCATATCTATGTCTTCATGTATAAATTTACGCAAACCCTCCGCCGCGAGTAGAATGTTAAATTTAACGTTAATTGTCAAGAGGAATTTTCTCTCTTCTCGACTCGCTGCCCAACGAAGGCTAAAGGCCCGGGTACGGCCTACTACCGAGTTTCTCTGAAAATTAGACCTACCTGAAAAATAATACCTAGCGTGATTTTTCAGGATAAATTTAATATCCCCCCTTAAAACAAATTCTGATTGAGAGTGGCTGACAGACGAAAGAAATAAGCATTTTTCACAATCACATCATGCAACGTTGACTCTCGACATCCCCTGAAAATAAGCCCTAGTGTTATATTTCAGAGTGAGAATTATTATAAGCCCTGTCTTATTTTCGGAAAAACACTGTACTTTCCCACAGCTGGGGGAAAAAACAGTTCCAATTAAAGTTCCAATTACCGTCGAACTGGGAAGACAAGGCAACAAACGGCTGTAACTTAAATACAAACCCGAATGTTCACAAAGTCTACTGCAGAATGACAGGATATATATAAGACACCACAATGTCATTCAAATCAAGCAGTCAAGCAGCCAATCAGAGCTCAAGGAATGGAATGACCCAAATCACCCAAATTCATGAATGGGTCATTCTTGATTTCTATATATATTAACTGTCTTGGACACTGCTAAAGTTGTACCTAGCTGCTGTTATTCAAACTAACAGTAGATTTACTGACTTCAATAGTAGCATGGCTTCTTCAAAAGCATTTTACTAGCATAAAGAAGAACGGAAGCAGTCTCGTTTACGATTTGAGTTAGGATCACGGATTTTATTTCCTCCTTCAATAACCGTTACACAAGTGCACCTCCGTAATGCACTGATATATGGACATTATTTGCATAATCTATTGTAGCATAGATTATTGACAACACTGAGTAGCAAAAATGGAAAGTTACAGACCGTTGGGGAACTTTGACCCCAGAAAACCGCAAATCACGTGAAATCACGTGAGAGCTAGTAGATCCTGAGATCCAGGCAGGATGTTGGGTGGAGAGACCGTTCTTGCCTTGCTGGACTCACCTGCGTGTGCGATGTGTTAGTTAAGAATAAGTTTTTAAAGGCTGCATGGCGTTGTAGGTTAATGCATGCATTAGATTGAAGACCAACCAAGAAGATAAAGAATCCAGAGGGATCAGACTAAGAGAAATAGAATCCAACATAACGAAAGAGAATAGAAAACTAGGCGATTACAAATGGCCGAAGAAGAAAAGTAAGTCATGCAAGTTATGTATCTCATCTGTATAAATACCACTCTGCTACTCTCTCTCTCTCTCCCCTATCAAAAGAACATTGTATATATACGCGCAACATAGGTATGGATATATAACACACATTTATTGGTGCCGTGACCAGATTTTGGAGCCATGAAATGGTTCAGATATTTTTTTTTTTTTTGGATAGAACATTGTGGGTATGGGTACATAACAATTATCGTACATGAATAAAAGCCTAAAAGGAATGTTGAACCTTGATTTTGAGCTTTATCCTCTGAAGAAGGGTTTTCAAACACTGGTTCTCAACCCTTCAGCAAATCGGTAAACTAAAAATGGGAACAGTGTTCACTCATTTCATATCATAATACTCATATTCAGTAAAAGTACGTCCGTTATCATCTTGAAAAACCCTATGGTTAGAAATGAGACCGTCCAAATCGTCCAAAATGAAATGCAAAAATTTAAATCCTGATTATCTGGTGTTGTTTTTCCGCCGAATTTTTAATCTTATGCGTGTCTTCACCTCAGCTAAATAATGAACCATTCCATTTTTATTAGAAAGAAAAAAACGGATGAAAAAGAACATGCTACATAGAAAAATATAATAAGAAAGAAAGAAATAAAGAGAGTAGAGAAACATCGAGAGAGGGGGTGAGAGTAGAGAAACATCGAGAGAGGGGGTGAGAAACCGGAAGCAATAGCACTAATCTGTTCCAATCAAACATAATAAAAAGATGAAAAGAAGAAAAGAAAAGAAAAAAAAGAGTTTTTATGTGTGCGTGTGTGTGCATCTGTGTGTGTGTGCGTGTGTGTATGTGTGCGTGTGTGTGTGTGGTAAGAGAGAGAGAGAGAGAGAGAGAGAGAGAGAGAGAGTTAAATCAAGATTATTATTCTTCGTACAGATCAAACTATTTTGCAATAGCTCTTAAGTAAACATATCAAACGTTGTAATAATTAAATTATCATACTGTGGTATATCCACAGGTCTTGCTAGTTCTAAATCATTGCATTACGTTTAATGGGTCACAATTCAAATAATTGTTCTGGCCGTGGGCCGCAGTAAAATAATGTTTGAAAGACATGCTCTGACAGATGACTTACATTAAAGAACACAATCTGCTCTATTATTTGCCCACAGCTACAAGGATAATTGTTGGATTCATGCCTTTCTTAAGTATCAAGCCCTGTATGAAATGCAAACATCCACGTCCAGGATTAGAATTCTGATAGTCGAATTCACTTCCAGCGACGATAACCGTTGCGAGACAAGTGCCGACAACCTTTTAAAGCTGGAAGGACATTCGGTTAAAATACAACTTTCTGTCGCGAACATTAATTACGATTTTCCATTGAAGACGGTCTGTGCTAATGTTCTTTTCGATTCAAAACCTGTGTTTCTGATATATATATATATATATATATATATATATATATATATATATAAATAATCGTGCGTACGAATGTTATCGAACAAAGTGGACATGTTATATATATATATAATATATATATATATATATATATATATATATCAGTAGGCATTATATATATTTATATTTATAAATACATATATATATATATACATATATATGCATATATATAAACATATACCTATATATGTATATATATATATATATATATATATATATATACATACATATGTACATTTATACAAACATTATACACATATATATATATATCTGCATATATATATATATATACACACATGTATATATATACACATATATGTATATGTATAAATATATACACACCCTTATGTATGTACACAGAAACACACATATATATACACATATAGGACGCACACACATATATATAACAAAATACATACAAACATGAATATATACATATATACAAAAAGGCCACACATATGTATATATGTATATATACATATATATAGAGACACATACATATATATATAGACATATACATATAGATATACATACATAGATATATATATATATACATACAATCATACATACACACATATGAATATATATATATACACACATAAATATATACATATATGTATATATTAATATATATATACACATATATATAGATGTACACAGACACACACACACATATATATATACGTATAGACGCACACACATATATATACACAAATACATAAACACATATGAATATATACATATACACACACGGTCACACATATGTATATATATGTATATATACATATATATATATAGACACATACATATATATACACACACACTCATATATATATATATATATATACATATAACATACATACACACATATATATATATACATATAAACACGCGGGCACCCGCACACACACACACACACACACACACATATATATATATTATATATATATATATATATATATATATATCCACACATAACGCGCATATATATATATATATATACACTAACATATAAACACATTTATATGCATATATATATATACATGCACACACACACACAAACATACGCATATATATATATATATATATATATATATATATACTCACAAACACACACACAAAACACACACACACATATATATATATGTGTGTGCGTGTGTTTGTGTCTGTGTGTGTGTGAGTATATATATATATATATATATATATATATATATATATATATGGCGTATGTTTGTGTGTGTTGTGCATGTATGCATATATATACATATGAATGTGTTTATATGTTAGTGTGTGTATATATATATGCGCCTGTATGTGTGAATATATATATGTGTGTGCGGATGTCTGCGTGTTTATATGTATATATATGTGTGTGTGTATGGTTGTATGAATATATATATATATATATATATATATATAATATATGTGTGTGTGTGTGTGTGTTCTTTAAGTTACTCCCATAAAATGTTATGTACACCATCTCTCGCTTTGAATTGCCGCTATAAAAGGTATGGATTTCGTAGATATGGTTTTCGCTATACAAAGGCCTCAAGTTTGAACTCTGGCAGATAGCAAGGAATTTTATGGCACTCCTCCTTGTTCTTAGAATGGGTTTTTGCACGTCTCGTCTTTCTTGTGAATGGCCACTTGTGGAACTCGCCTTGGAGGCCTCTTAACTACTGTAAGGTCAGCGGCGAAGGTTTTAAGTGAAGCATAAACTTTCTTATGTATCAAAGTTTTTCATATATTCACAATGGTATTCGTGAGTTAAAGGTTTCTGTGACAAGTTATCGATACGTGTTTGGTTAGGCCAAAATACGAATACGATCACCCACAAAAGCTATTTCATTCCTGTTCTTCAATAAAATATAGAAAATAAGATACACAGGTCATTTCGATAATAATTTACAACTGGAAGCTGAAAGTTCTCAGTATTAATGAGAAAGGATTGACTAAAAGCGAGAAAAAGTACTTGTTTGGTTTTTTTGTTTTTTTTTTTTTTTTTTATTTTACGGCATATCAACCACGATGGGTCATTTAATGCCGACAAAGTTTTGAAAGATTTGTAGCGATACTTGGAAGAAAATTTTGAAACTCAATTTTTTTAAACAGTTTTTTCTATTTAATCCATAGATAGTATCCTAACGAGTACTACCACTTCGGGTAAGTGGACCTGGGAGCAATGGTGATGAAAGGTGCTCCACATTCCTCTGACTTCCAGAACTGGAATCTCACCAACAGATAGAGTTTAATGTCATACCCAGGACATGAAGACTCTCAGCTACCGCCTTCTAGCACCCATATGATAAAAAGGGTTGGAGCTTGGCATAAGGTCAATAGGGTTGGGGCAATCATATAGGTTATAGGACTTGACGTGACCAATTGATCAGGGGGGCCTCTCTGACCGCCCGTCTAGTCTAAGTAAGGGCCAAAGTTAGGTGTTACATGTCATGGACCGCTCATCCACCAGGATTCCGTCCTTAAGCACCACGGGTCAGCACCCACGGAAAACAGGTGGCCCCATTGGTGGAGGTCTTACCTCTCAGGTGCGGTTCGTGTATTTAAAGCCCCAACTGACCGGGCTGGAAAAGTTCTTGTACGCATATAGTCACCAACAGAAGCTTTTTGCTTCAAGTTTTCAATTAAACGCAGGAATTATATGAAGAGGAAGGAGATTGGAGAAGACGTCTCAAAGAATCAGCACATATTTTAAGCTATAGTAACCTCTTATGTAGACCAAGTATAGAGACGAATACAATATGAAAACCAGTAATTAAAAGGGCTATATTAGAACTTTTAAAAATCGCAATATGAGTAAAGGTAAAAAATTATTGAAGTATAAAGGTAAATATTCTAGATAAAAATAAAAAAGGTTTTTAAGTAAAAAAAAAATCATTCTGTTATAGAAGTTGGGTAAAGAAGAACAGTTTTCTCGTTTATTCCTACCATAAAATAAACTGAACCCTCATTTTATGTCCGTAATAAATGTTTTATTTTCTTGCACATTTACAATACTAAATATGTTTTATTTATTTTAATATTCACTTCATGTATATTCTAAAAGTTTTTTTTTGATAATGCTTAGTTTTAAAGTGGGGGTTCGTTTTTACACTTCAACTTTTTACTCGTAAGTTCCTACCATAAAATGCCCAAGCCTAATTTTATGTCAGGAATTTACGAGTAAAAAGTTGAATATTACCTTTTGTTGTTATTTCATTTCTTTTTGGCTTTGGTACTATAAAATAAAAACGTCAGATTTTAATCATCGTCGACGAAAAAGCAAAGTTACGGTTATAAAAGGAGGATCCAATTTATGCCTAAATTGTAAAACTGCTAGCCAGTGACTGCTGAAAAAAAACACCAGCTACGATTGAAGTCCGTAGACGAAGCGGTGTAAAAAATAGAGTTAGGGTTTAGGGCTAGGGTTGGGGTTGGGGTTTGGGTTTAGGATTAGTTTAATGGAAAATAAATAAATAATTTGGGTGACCCAGGAAAAACAGACCCACAAATTTTGTAATAAAACTTAATTTTAATTACAGTGGGTTGGGGTTAGGTTTTCGGGAAAAACGCCCCAAGTTGTTTTTTTTTTCAAGTGATACCGCTTCGGCTTCGGACTTCAATCGTAGCTGGTGTTGTTTTTTCAGCAGTCTGCGGCTAGCAGTTTTTGAGGCAGGAGGCCAGGATGGAACTCTGCAAAGATTACCAGTATTTGTATTATTCAGACTATTGTCCTCATCTTCATTGTAATCTGTACAGCGTTTCGGTTGATGTGTTCTTCGGCCTTTTTCAGGTATTTCTTGTCGGACACAGTAACGTTCTTGTAATAGGGAGCCATCACGGAACTTAGAATCAAACCTTTTATTCAGCCCACAAGGGTATCCTGTTCTCATTCCACTAACCATAGCTGGGGTACAGGTGTTAAGCTATGTTAATTATTATTCTATGTTACTGCTGCCCCTGACCAGGATTGAACCTGCAGTCTAGAGATAACTGTCATTTAGAACTGTCTTAACCTAACTCCTTTATCTACTAGGTTATGTGTCTAATTGGACAATCCAGTGTGGATTTTTTTTCAATCGCAAAAGTTACAATATATTTTGTAAAAACGGATTTTAAGTAGCGTCTTGGCAGGCATCTTGATCGAAATTGACCGAAAACATCGTTTTAAATGTATCAAAATAAATTACATGTGTAATATTATTTTGCTTTTTTACTGATGCCCATTATGTTACTTTTTCGACTTAGAGAAAAATTTGACCTTAAATAATCGATTTAATGAATTTTAATTCGTTTTTAAAATGAAAAGCAGGCGATATTTTGGCAGATCCTACTCTTTTTCCTAATCCCAATCATCTAGCCAAAGCTTAACGGGTGACCCAACGGGTCACCTTTTGTCTAGTATATATATATATATATATATATATATATATATATATATATATATATATATATAGGTGTCATAAAAGTATCGAAATTGAAGCTGTATTTACCAAGATAGGATATAAACAATAAATGGAACGTTAGTTTTTTTCAGAATACAAGATGTGGCATAAAAGTGATGAATTTGAAGCTATATTTACCAAAAAAGAAATGAACAATGAATGGAACATTATTTTTTCTAGAATACAAGGTGTTGTCATAAAAGTGCCGAGTTTGAAGCTATTTTTACCAAGATAGAAATGAACAATGAATGGAACGTAATTTTCTTTTCCGAATACAAGGTGTGTCAAAAAGTACAAAAAATCTCGATCTTTTTTGACACACCTTATATATATATATATATATATATATATATATATATATATATATATATATATATATATATGTGTCATAAAAGTATTGATGTTGAAAATGTATTTAGTAAGATAGACATGAACACTGAATGGAACGTTAATTTTTCATAATGCAAGGTGTGTCAAAAAGTACAAAAAATCTTGATACTTTTTGACAAACTTGTATATATATATATTATAATATTATATATTATATATATATATGAGTATAAAAAAAGGATATGAAAACTAACACAATATGCTGTTAAAGTGAAAAGATTTTATATCATATTCATAGCTAATATTGACAATATTTTGATTTATAAAAATCATCTTCAGAGCTTGTTTATACTCCGGACTTATCAATAGCGGAGACGAAAATAATATCATTTTTCTCTCCGCATCTGATGAGCTGGGAGAATTCGCATCTGATGAGCTGGGAGAATTAGACACTTTGTCTAAGCTCCCCGAAATAGTCTATAATGAAAAATCTCTAAGTCTTTTGTTTTCTTTACTTATAAATTTGCTCTGTGACTCTAACAATAAGAGCACACATTGAGCTCTCAAACTGCGACTGGTTGTTTTAAAAAATCTCCTATGTCGCAAGGAAGATTTCTTCTCTGGACTTTTGTATATATATATATATATATATATATATATATATATATATATATATATATGGGGGGGGGGGTTCGTTTTGCAGCCATTAGTAGAAAGGTCAGAGAATGCGTGTGACTGTAAAATTAAAAGCATTCAGCCGTTAGAAAATGCCATGTGGTCGATGGTTCGAAACGGAATATCCGGAACAGGTAAGGGCACTTTTAAAGATGACAGAGGACATATCGCATCTTAGAAGTGTTATTGTTCTCTTCATTCCAGACGAATCCAATAGTAATTTCAGATCATCGCATATATTTACATACTAGCAAATATATGCATCCTCCGTAGGGTGAAAGTGTTTAAGTTTTAATGTAATAAATATTATAGTAAATTATAAAGGCTAATGAAACTAAATAAGAATGCAGATAAAAAAATTGAAACAGAGCGGAGTATAATCGAAAATAGAACAACTTATTATTGTTAAATTTTCGTAATTTAACTATTTACTTAAATTAAGAAATAAAGAATAACATTACAGTTATTTCTTTTTGTTAATGGATTTCTTTTAAGATTTATTGATGAGATGCTTGCTCATATTCATTAAGATAAAACCAAACAGTTAGAAATCAATAATACTTAGCACGTATTAATTAAAATCAAATTGTTAATATAAATATGCAAATTAGGCTTCCCGTCACACTGCAAACCGTAATTTTGTTGTATATATTTCGTCGTTTGGGCGGCTTAATGTTGGTAACAGCCAGAATTCAAGGGAGTCTATTCCTTTTTCACTAGCGCTAGACCAAGGAAATTATTTTAGCGTCTGAGGTGGAGCACCACATCTACTATCAGCTCCTCACTTTACCGCACAGATCCTGTGCTACTCATACGCTGAGTTGGCGAGGGCCGGTATCGAACCAGAACCTTGTGTTTCCTAGCCGAACGCTCTACGGACTGAGCTGAATCGGCCCTAAATAAATGTTATTTGTATGTATTCTATATATGGTCAACAGTGTTACTAATGTAAAACAATTTTATTAATAATTGAGCTTAAATGAAAATAAAATCATGGAGAATGTGACGTAAATAACTTAGGGAATTGCGACATGAGTAGTAATATAGTTTCGGTTACAGACAGACACACACACAATCTCCATTATAATACGAGATGTATTCGAATCTCTTGCATTTACCTTCAATATATTGCATCTTCTATATTGCATACATGTACAGGGTCCCAGAAGTGCGCACCATGTATGAAAATACATATAAAAAGTATAAAAAACATATGAATATAAATTTTATTCATCATAATCATAATAGATGCTCAAATTGTTCACCCTCTCTATTCTTGCACAAGATGCACTTTATACGAATGAAATTTCTGTGTCTTAAGAATACGATGTACTGATGATTTGCTAATCGTAAGCTCCTGGCTTATTTTCCTTACTGATTTCACGGGGCTTCTAGAAACATTCGTCAAAACCATAGTTGATGTTGCTTCATCAGTTGCACTCTTTCGTCGACCATATCTCTCGCGGTCAGCAACTGAGCCAGTTTCTTGGAAACGTTTTATCAAACGGCAGACAGTGGTATGGTTCAATGTTTTTCTCGCTCGGGATGAGTGCGGTTGAATTCTTTAGCTACAGAGCGGTATGTAGCCCCATCTCTTCCAAACATAAAAACCAATTTAACTCTTTCCTGTATTGTTAATTTCTCACCCATATCCAATAAAATCTGAAAAACAAAACGAAAAACAAAAAAAAAAAAAAATTATATGGTGTGCGACTTCTGGGACACCCTGTATATTTACCAACTCCTACGCACGAGCAGAATATGACAAAAGGTCAATATCTTAGCCGGAGTTTACCAGGTCTTAATTCAGAGTTTTTTCTTCTAGACTGGTAAATGAAAACATCCTCACCCAGGATTAGAACTCGAGTCCATTACCTACCATTCTAACCATTACACCACGCCACTCCATATATCGCACCTTACATATTTTGACACACATGCACGCATAACGACACACATTGATTACACTGACTCTATACATTGTACATCTTTGACCCCCCCCCCCCAAAAAAAAAAGAAAGAAATAGTGTGTCCTGAGTATGGCATTGAACTGCGTACAGTGATGAGACTCCAATTTGGAGCTCTGGGGAGAAACGCCTACTCCTTTGTTGATATTACACACAGTTTCGTAGTTACATTTTAAAATTACATCATCAGAAAATAATACTCCATACAATATAACTATGTGCAAATTATTTGTAGGAGAAATGAATACTTGAAACCATATAATTTGTACACATCATTAGCATTTCATTGGCATTGCAGTTCTTGTGCACCTGAAGTTACAAGAACTATATATATATATATATATATATATATATATATACCAAACTTGTTGGTAAACCCTTGCGGTATGAAAAAACCCGGCAAATAGTTTGATTGTAAAAATATACCACAAAACATCACCTGGGAAAAAAAAGAAAAGACCAAGATAGTCGTACCAACCGAAAATAATCAGTTGATACTATAATACTTGGCCAAATGAAAAAAACAATATATATATATATATATATATATATATATATATATATATATATATATATATAAAAATATATATTCATATAAAAACCGCTAGAGTACTAAAGCTAATAAGTAAAGAGTACTCAATACCTAAGTAGAGCAAATAAAGATAAACCTAATGAGTCAGATTTACCTACTAAAAGTTTCGCTGATTGCTCTTCAGGGCTAAGATCTGACAAAAGCGAAACTTTTAGTTGGTATATCTGACTCATTAGGTTTATCTTTATATACGTATATATATATATATATATATATATAATATATATATATATAATGTGTGTGTGTGTGTGTGTGTGTGTGTGTGTGTGGCTCTCAACTCGTGTTCGAATAAGACCATTTCCAGGTCTTTTTTTTCTCATAGTTGGCTGCCAGTAGCAATTGACACTGTATCCTTGTGTTTTCTCAGATGACTCACCAGGCCAGCCATGGAGAGACATACTCTTTCACATAAACTACATGTTGGAACTTTCCCATTCTTCTTGAATGTTGCTGGGCTGAAAATGAAAATATATATATATATTATGGCGTCAGTTTTACAAACCATTTTATTCGTTTAGCTTTCTTGAACTGCGAGAGGAATATGTACGTTTTAAAGTTGTAACCCATTCTTTTCTTGGTAAGTCTGAGATCCTATCAGTGCTTCATACGTATATCTCCCACGGGTATCTGGAGTTTCTGTTTGTTGCCCGGGTAGAAAGCCAATTTTTGAATTATGATCATAATCTTTTTAATCGAAATTTTGATTTTCTCTGACGCGTCAAGATCGAATAGCGATAGCAAGGTACCTAGGTCATCGATTCCTTTTACTGGGTGTTCTCCATCTGAGTCAGATGGTCGTCCGATGATTTACCTGAATATTCTTCGAGTATATATATATATATATATATATATATATATATATATATATATATATTAATCCTTTCGACACGACAGCCAATATATATAAAGGTATCACATATCTATTTATTTGATGGCAATAGAAAGGTTGTGACTGTTCTATTACCATCAAATAAATAGATATGTAATACCTTTATATATTTATTTTATATATATATATATATATATATATATATATATATATATATATATATATATATATATGGTTTGAATTCCGTTGTAGTTAAGCAGTATCAGTGACTTTTGTACCGGTATGATAAATTAAATCGTGTGATCCGAGGGGCCGTCACTTGCCCCTCGTCTAAAATTTCCGAGGTCGGATTATTGCCTAGCGCACCCAGAACGGGAATGGCGAAGGGGTCACATACTTTTTGCACTTGTCACTGGATGAGCTTTGGTTTGTGCATGGCTCCTCTCACTAAAAATCCCTTGTGTGAATCTGGCCAGGTGGAAGGTCAGGAGAATACTCACAATTTTTACACAATGATATCAACCAGGCTTCACGTTGCTTAGAATAGTTTATGATTCAGCAGCACCTTTCTTCTAAGTTGAGATTGTTGCGAGTTTACTTTTGAGAATTATTTTGCTTTTGAATCAGATTATTTTAGGAATATCTATTTAACCATCCACTCTGCACGAGCAGGAGACGCCACACGGTCAATTTTGAAAATAACTAGCACATTAACGTTATTATTATTAAAACAATATTCAATTGGTTAAATAATGCCTATTTAAAGCACACACACACAAACAAACACACATACAAAACACACACACACACACACACCAAGGGAGGTTCCCAACAAGAGGAACATTTACTAAGAATTTATTTTTCAATATATTTTTTAATACAATTTTAAAATCCCTTTTCATCCTTTGAAAGGCTCTTAGTTAAGTTTGTACTGATTAAGAAAAAGAAAACAAAAAAAAAACCCCAAAAACAAACAGACAAAAAAAAACAAAACAAAAATAATAATGAGCAGTCCATGACATAAAGCACCCCACTTTTCCCTTTACTTAGGCTAGACAGCTGGCTGGAGAGGCCTCCTCCAATCAATCGGCTGGTCATGTCAAGCCCTAGCATTTATATGATTGGGACCATATGACCTTTAGGCACCCCTTTTGCGAAATCGATTCATAAGGAGATTTTTTCCATTTACACCGTCAAAATCTGGTTGTTTGTTAACAGACGATTTTTAGAGTTTTTTTTTAAATTATAAAACTAACCTCTAACCCTAACCCTAACCCCTAACAAACAACCAGATTTTGATGGTGTAAATGAAAAACATGTCATTATTAATCGAGATCACAAAAGGGGTGCCTAAAGGTCATATGGTCATATGATTGTCTTGACTGTATTGCTCTTATGGCAAACCCCAACCCTTTTTATCATATATGTGCTAGAAGGCGGTGGCTGAGGGTCATAGTGTCCTGGGTATTACATTAAACTATTCTAGTTATAAGAGGTGTTCGTCCTATAATCGTTATTGTCGTAAGAAATGGACACGGGGAAACGAGTTCAAATTCTGGGCGAGAGCTAAAAATCGACATAACTCCGTAATTCTTGAAATTTGAAGTTCAAATTCTGGGGAGTGTCTAACCTTAACATAGTCCACACCGGGACAAAATTTCAGAAAAATTGAAGTGGGTCGGTGAGATGGCCTGGATGATTTAACATGTAATTATCCATTTTCTTCAAAGATTTTACACCTTTAATAAAGGCGATGATTTATCACCGTTTTCGTTCCAATGTCAATAACGCTTCATCATGGAGTGAGATGACTACTAGTGCCTACTTGTAGGTTTAATTAATACTGCTAAATAATTAGAAAGATAGTAAGGTAGATTGGCGTTTCTTGTATAATACTGCATTTAACATTGCGCTAATACTCTTTGGAAAGTATAAATCCAATTATCCTCCCTCCAGCTATGAGTAAATAATAGGACAGACTGGGCTCTTTAACTTTGGTTAGGTTGTTTTTTCTACCTTCCATATTCATATTCTTCCTTTTTTCTTCTTTTTCATCCTTTCTTTCTGTATTTAATTTCTTCTTTCTTTCCTTCTTTTGTTTTTTCTTTTTTTTCTGTACTTCTTTCACTATTTTTTTCTTCTTTCTTTCTTTCTATCAGTTTTCCTTCCGTCTTTCTTTTTCCTTCTTTCTTCTTTTTCATCGTAATTTGTGTTTTTCTTCCTTTATCGAATTTCTTTTAAAATCAATGTCATTTTTAGTGTAATATCTAAAAAAAAAACTTTTTCAGCCGTTCTGTCCTTATATTGAGCTGATATACTATTAGATAGATAGATAGATAGATAGATAGATAGATAGATAGAAAGGAACAGTTTGGCATAGATAGATAGATAGATAGATAGATAGATAGTATTGGAAATGGTTGGTACTAAGGATTATAGTTAGTCGATTCCCTCTCTCCAATGACCAATATTATTAATAGTATACCCGTGATAGATAGATAGAGATAGATAGTCTAGAATAATGAAAACTTATATAAATTTGAAAGTCCAGAAAGGAACAAGTCACAAAATCCTGAGGTCACACAAGATTACCTCACTCATTTTTACTTAAATAAGAAAACCAGCTAAAAATGAGTATTAACCACCGCTTAAAAATGACCTTGTGTCACATCCTACACGTGCGAAGGGGTTGGCAAATATACACAATAAGGCAAGCTTAAAGAGCGCATTCTAACCTACTATTTACCTATAGCTGGAGGGAGAATAGTCTGATCCATAACCTTTCCCAAAGGTATTTACGATACGTGAAATGCAAACAGCATCGTCCAGGATTTGAACTTGGGTCGACGAGTCCATTTCCTGCGACTCTAATCATTACACCACGCGCCTCTGGATGTTTTGTATCTATACACACACACACACACACACACACACACACACACACAATAATAT
>CM042159.1:3137430-3139930 GCA_023376005.1 Doryteuthis pealeii
CAATTTGCTTTGCCTCCCTTAATAATCGACATGGTTGTTTAAATATCACCGTTTCTAGCTAAAAATAGTTTTAAATAACTACAAAATACGAGGCTTTACTTAATGATTTAGTTATCATTCCACTTGGTTCCCTTTGTTCTCATAATTATATATACATAGATATAATCACTATGCTTACAAACATACACCCCCCACACACACACATATATATATAGATTCTATATTTTTACAACGAAATTTTATTTTGAGCTGATTTTGTAAAAAGACCAAACTATCTTTATTCTGATCTTTAAGTGTAAATGTTCAGACTTAATGTTGTTTTTTCGTATATTCAGGTGTCTAGATGGCTAATAATAATCCGGTTGAAGACGACCATCGACATGGTTAAAAGTGCTTGGGTACAAACTATAGGATACTTTCTCTGCCATCTGGACCCCGCACATACGAAAAACAAGAAGACTTGAACTTTTACACTTAAAAATCATCAATGTATTTATGAAAGCGGCTTTAACCTGGATTTATTCTTAATATTTCGAGATTAAAAATCTCATCTCTGAAGATCTCCGGAACTGAAGTTGTTGCTAGTGGCTGTCCATTTGGTTCTGTCTCAATTGCCTGCCAAAAATCTGTGTGTGTGTGTGTGTGTGTGATGTGTGTGTGTGTGTTATGTGTGTGTGCCTGTTCAACAGTTCTGATTATCATTCCAGATCTTGGCTCACCCTCTAAGCATAAACTTTTTTGTTTATTAACAGGACCATACTGATTATTCTTTTTTAATTTTTTTTATTATATGTGTGTGATTATATAATATATATATATATATATATATATATATATTATATATATATATTTGAAGAATAAAAAGAATAAAATATATGAAAAGTGTATAATAAGTATCAAAAATGTCATGATATATTCCAGCTACAAAAAAGTAAGTTAAAGTCCACAGCACAAATTGAAGAAAGAAGTTTATTATGGATTATCAATGCTTCTGATTTTTTTAAATAAAATTTATTTTATTTTACACATAGAATACGCATTTAAAAAAAATTCCAACATAAAAACCAGCGTTCGTTGTACCTCCTTCCTAACGTTATTTAATTCCGTCTTTCCTTCATAGGTTCCTCTTGATGAAGACGCTCTATGAAAACGGTCGAAACAGATTCTGTCAGCAAACTATTAACATCATTTGTTTAAAAAGAAAGTTAAATTCATATATATATATATATATATATATATATATATATATAATATTAATATATATATATATATGGACACTCAAAGATAAATATTTTACCAAGATTTGAAAGAGAATGTATCATTTTAATCATTTACATGAAACATCGAAACCTACAGTACGAGCATTGTGATTTGGAATGATTAGCCAAAATAAACATATTATCAGTCAATAGTGAGGTCCGATCTCCTGGACAAGTTGAAGCAACAGTTCTGGATTTTGAACGGTGCAAATGAGAAAAGTGTCCCCCACGAATCAAGATGCGCAAAAGTTGGTGCCTAAAGGTTAATATGGTCCAATATTTCTATTTCATAATATTCACATTTGATTGTAAACAATTATGAGTTTTTCAAGTAACTAACAAATAATCTTATTAAATTCCAAGTAAATTTTCTAATCAAAAAATCAATAATTGTTTGATATCATCGTAGTCCTATATAAAAAGAAGACCTGCCCACTAGGGGCTTTAGAACCAACCGACTGCCACTCTGCAGAGAGGTAAAAAACAATGGGACCACTGTTGTCATGAGTGGAGACCCCGGGATGCTTAAGGACAGTTTGGTGGATGTGCAGTCCATGAGCATTGCTAACACCCGACTTGAACCCTTACTTAGGCTAGACGGTTTGTTATCAGTGGTTGTATCAGTGCTGCTGTATGGCTGCACCACTTGGACCCTAACCGAAGCGCCTTAGAGAACAAGCTAGATGGAAGCTGCCACGAATGCTGCGTGCAGTCTTGACACAAGTCGTGGAAACAGGCACCCACAAGGCAAGCAGCTGTCGGTCACTTTCCACCCATCTCCAAACTATCCGAGTGAGACGGACAAGGCATGCAGGACACTGCTGGAAAAGCAGGATGAACTCATAAGCGAGCGTTCTCCTGTGCAAGCCCACATCATGGACATGCAAGTGTGGGGCGCCCAGCAAGGACCTACATTGACCAACTCATGCGAAGATGTTGGTTGTTTCACAGAGGAACCCCCCGGGTGCAATGATGATAGGGAAGGTTGGCGAGAGATTGTCTAGGATATCCGTGCTGGCATGTTTATGATTATTTTATTCAATTCTTATTGTAAATTATTGTATCATCATCACATCATCATCATCATCTCAGCTCATCATCATCATCAAGGATACAATAATTTAAATAAGAATAGATATAAAATAATCAATAATTTCAATTAAAGCAATTTTTTTTTTCATCAAATAATCACCAATGAGCATTTAATTATTGTAGAACAAATTCTTGGCATCGTTTTCTGG
>CM042159.1:3144930-3162430 GCA_023376005.1 Doryteuthis pealeii
ATATGAAAAGTGTATAATAAGTATCAAAAATGTTCATGATATATTCCAGCTACAAAAAGTAAGTTAAAAGTCCACAGCACAATTGAAGAAAGAAGTTTTATTATGGATTATAATGCTTCTGATTTTTTTAAATAAAATTTATTTTATTTTTAACACAGAATACGCATTTAAAAAAAATTCCAACATAAAAAACCAGCGTTCGGTTGTACCTCCTTCTAACGGTTATTTATTCCGTCTTTCCTTCATAGGTTCCTCTTGATGAAGACCGCTCTATAAACGGTCGAAACAGATTCTGTCAGCAAACTATTAACATCATTTGTTTAAAAAGAAAGTTAATTCATATATATATATATATATATATATATATATATATATATATATATATATATATATATATATATGGACACTCAAAAGGTAAATATTTTACAAGATTTGAAAGAGAATGTATCATTTTAATCATTTAACATGAAACATCGAAACCTACAGTACGAGCCATTGTGATTTGAATGATTAGCCAAAATAAAACATATTATCAGTCATATGGAGGTCCGATCTCCCTGACAAGTTGAAGCAACAGTTCTGGATTTTGACGGTGCAAATGAGAAAAGTGTCCCCACGAATCAAGATCGCAAAAGTGGTGCCTAAAGGTTATATGGTCCAATATTTCTATTTCATAATATTCATTTGATTGTAAACAATTATGAGGTTTCAAGTAACTAACAATAATCTTTATTAAATTCAAGTAATTTTCTAATACAAAAAATCAATAATTGTTTGATATCATGTAGTCCTATATAAAAAGAAGACCTGCCCACTAGGGCTTTAGAACACACCGACTGCACCTCTGCAGAGAGGTAAAAAACAATGGGACCACCTGTTGTCAATGAGTGGAGACCCGGGATGCTTAAGGACAGAATTCTGGTGGATGTGCAGTCCATGACATGCAACACCCGACTTGAACCCTTACTTAGGCTAGACGGGTTGTATCAGTGGTTGTATCAGTGCTGCTGTATGGCTGCACCACTTGGACCCTAACGAAGCGCCTTGAGAACAAGCTAGATGGAAGCTGCACAAGAATGCTGCGTGCAGTCTTGAACAAGTCGTGGAAACAGCACCCCACAAGGAAGCAGCTGTACGGTCACTTTCCACCCATCTCACAAACTATCCGAGTGAGACGGACAAGGCATGCAGGACACTGCTGGAGAAGCAAGGATGAACTCATAAGCGACGTTCTCCTGTGCAAGCCAACACATGGACATGCAAGTGTGGGGCGCCCAGCAAGGACCTACATTGACCAACTATGCGAAGATGTTGGTTGTTTCACAGAGGACCTCCCCGGGTGCAATGAATGATAGGGAAGGTTGGCGAGAGATTGTCATGGATATCCGTGCTGCATGATTATGATTATTTTATATCAATTCTTATTTAAATTATTGTATCATCATCATCATCATCATCATCATCATCAGCATCATCATCATCATCAGGATACAATAATTTAAATAAGAATTGATATAAAATAATCATAATTTCAATTAAAGCAATTTTTTTTTTCATCAAATAATCCACCAATGAGCATTTATTATTGTAGAACAAATTCTTGGCATCGTTTCTGGTAACTTTTAAAATTATCTCAGTGGAAGTGATTCCCAAGAAGTGTGTAAATGTGTAAACAATTCTTACTTATTCTTACGCAGTTCACTTCGAATTTCTACTTTGAATTTTACGATCAATTTCGTCCCAGACAAGTTCAATTGGTGAAAGAATCTGGAGACTGAAGCAGTCAAGTCATGATTTGTACAATTCTCTTATCTCTCTTTGATTTTGCATAATTTGAACACAGTTGTTTGGAGCTGTGTTTTAGATCATTATCTTATTTGAATTTTATATAAGGGTATGAATATTCCCAATTGGTGAATTTATTTATTCAAATATGAAAGAATATACATTTATAGGGACTTAGAGAAACAATTCAGGGTGGTCCTAACTTTTGATCGGTTAGTTGGTTGGCTGGTTTTACGGCATGTCAAACCTTATTGGGTTATTCTATGCCAAATACGTTTTGTTTTATTCATTCTTGATGGGTATTCAATAAAAAGGTGATTTCTATAAAACAACATTTTTAAAACTCATTTTTATCGACTTTTTATCTACATATCTACCCTAACAGATACTACCTACAACCAAAAGGTGGTCTCAATGGAGATGGGATCCAACCCCTCCTCACAGGTGCTGTCGGCGTATTTTACAGTCTCAGCCGATAGGGTGGAAAAATGATAGGCTATGCCTATTCATTACGTAACAATATTGGTCGGTTGGTTGGTTGGTTGGTTAGATTTTACGGCATCCTAACTCTTGTTGGGTTATTTTATGCCAAAGACGTTTTGTTTTATTTATTCTTGATGGGTATTCAATTTAAATAAAACTTAATTTTTTTAAAGCACATTTAAAAAAACTCATTTTTATCTATTTAAATCATAAATGGGGCCCTAATAGGTTATATTCACAGCCAACAGATTCCTACTGGGTGCACAATTACTGTATCCTTATGTCAGACTAGGATATTTCGTAAATAACCTCAAAGACTGATTGTTAAGAAAAGAGATTTGTATTTTTATTACTTTTCCTGGCTTCTCGTTTATTACATTGCGTTATTAGTTTTCACAGCTGCAGTCCAGAGACGAGACATGTGCTGACTGGCAGAATACGTACAAGACGGGAGTTGTTTATTTATTTATTTAATTTCTTTAGACAAATTTCTTGGAAATGTGTATTTTCCGAAAAGCAAGAACAAGATACACGTGCTATTCAATTGATTTTTTTTTTCTTCCATCTTTTTTTTTTCTTTTTTTTTTTCCTTTTTTTTTTTTTGCGGCGAGGTCAAGTTAAATTGGCCGAGGACGGATATTGATCTGTCCGTATCAGTAAAAAAAATATCCCATCCTTCACTGATATCATTTGTTTTGGAGTGGAGAGCAAGAGTGGAGAGTAAGAGTGGGGAGCAAGGGTGGAGAGCGAGAATGGGGAGAGAGAGAGTGGAGAGTAGTGTAGGAAGGAGAGTGAATGTAAGAGTGGAGAGTAAGAGTGGAGAGCAAGAATGGAAAGTAAGAGTGGAGAGTAAGTGTAGGAAGCAAGAGCAGGAGCAAGAGTGGAGTGTAACAGTGGAGTGCAAGAGTGGAGAGCAAGGGTGAGGAGCAAAGAAGGAGAGCAAGAGTGGTGAGCAAAAGTGAAGACCAAGAATGGGGAGGAAGAGTGGAGTGTAAGGTGGAGAGCAAGTGGGGAGCAAAGGTGGAAAGCAAGGGTGGAGAGCAAGTGGGGAGCAAAGGTGGAGAGCAAGGTGGAGAGCACGGTGGGGAGCAAAGGTGGAGAGTAGAGTGGTGAGCAAGAGTGAAGACCAAGAATGGGGAGGAAGAGAGGAGAGTAAGAGTGGTGTGCAAGGGAGGGGAGCAAGAGTGGAGAGTAAGGGTGGGTAGCAAGAGCGGGGAACATTTTAATGTCTTGAGGCATCATTGACATTTACTGTCTGCTAACAAGGCTTGCCTGTCTGGGGCTCTGAATACGCTAACTGTATCCCCTGAAGAGCTACCCAAAACGAATACCCTAGGTTTGACACTTAGCTGCACCCTATGAACAGATTAATGTTTTTATCTCTTGGGAATTTATAGTACTCCCTTCCTTGAAATTACTTCAAGGGTCACTCTGCCTCAGAATGGTAGTAGCTGATAGGGACCAATATATCTGTGTCAAATATGAAAAAATATACTTTTAATGTTGATTGCTTCTTTCATATATAAAAATATGTAAATTTTAAAGATATTTTACTCTCCCACACTATCAGACTAGCGGGATCTGTGGATATACCACAGTATGATAATTTAATTATCATAACGTTTTAAATGTTTACTTAAGAGCTATTTTCATATAGTATATGTAAAAAGTATAATAATCTACATTTAACTCTATCTCTCTCTTACTCTTTTTCTTTCTTTGTTTCCCTCTTTTAATTTTTTCATTATGTTCGATTGAAGCATATTAGTGTTATCGCTTCTGCATACTCATCCTCTCCCTATCTGTCCCCTACTCTTATCCTTTCTTGCGTTCTTCTTTCTTATTATATTTTTCTGTGTAGCATTTTTTATTTCTTCCCTTTCCTTCTTTATAATAAAAACGGAATGGTCCATTATTTAGCTGAGGTGACAAAACTCACAAGATATAAGAATTCGGCGGAGATAGTCAATATTTGAATGAATTTAATCTTGTACGGTCTCACTTTTAACCAGAGGGTGTTGCGAGATGATAACGATCGGATGATTGAGGAACAAGAGTATTAATATACAGATTGTTTCTGTCATATATAATAAAAATCAAGTGAAAATTTTGTAAATTTTAAAAATATTTTTACACACTCAAATTATTAGAATATTAACTAAATTATTTTTCAAAGTATTTCAAAATATTGTCTTATGAGGATGTTTGTGTTAGTATAGCTTTTATTCTAAGAATAACATTAACAAAAATGAATTAAAACTTAATTCAATTCTAATGGTTTATTTAACAACAAAACAATGACTAACAATATAAATGTCCTTCCTATGTATAGAGTTAAGTTTGAGAGAATGTATGATAGAGATGGAATTTGTGGATATCTGGTATCTTCTGTTTTAGTCAATTATCGTAGATAAATTCTGGTTGTCTGCTCCTGGAACCGGCCCGAAAATGTCTTTCTGATATTGGCGTAAAACATTTTGGGCCATCATGTCCAATCACAGAAAGGTTCTCCCTCACTTAACTCCACACAAGGGGTCAAAATAAGACAAAACGACGGGTAACAAATGCAGGAAAATGTATTAACAAAAGAGTAGACTATTACAGTAAAGAAAAAGTGGGAATTGCGTCCGACAAATAGAGTTACGAGCTGACTCGCATTGGCTTCCTCAAACCATGAATGTTCCTGTTACTTATAGTAACCGTCGGCGCATTCCACTATAGTCTATAGGGTATATCACCTATAACACTATACTTAATACAAATAATTTACAGTTTTATGTCATCAATTATTTCTATCGAATACCAATCATTTTGTAAACAGATCTATTGAACCCTAACAGTTACTACCACTGTGGGTTAGATTGGACCAGGAAATAATAGCAACGAAGGGGTTCTTCACACTCCCGTAAAAATCATTTATTTGCACATAGTTATATGGTTTCAAGTAACTAATAATAATATTTTGCAAGCAATTGTTGCTTCAAGTAAATTTTCTTCATTAAATAATCTATTCCCAGTGGCATCAGGTATCTATATCTAATATAAATAAATTCAAACAGATCTACTCGACTCACCGATCGGGCCCCTAACAGCTATCATTCAGAGCTGTTTATGGATGCCATGCCGAAAACCTGCCAGGGATGATGACTAATAACGACGGGTGGTGACTTGATGATTTGATAAATGTTAATGATGCCTGCCTTGTTTAAACCAAAAGTGGAATAAGGAAGACGGTTTCGGATTTGTTCGGAGACCTTGAATACCTTCAAAAACCCATAAACATTAATTTATATTTCAAATAGATTTATCGTATTATCAAAATATATTTCTAATGCATTTCTTTCTAACGAGTGACTCTTGAGAAGAAATGGGTTCCCTCATAGCAGGACACCTAGCTGCGACAGAGAGGAATTAATTATATGTAGGGCGAGAGAGCTATCAATCTCACATAACAATTACCAAGAAGTGGGCAAATTCTCTGACAGTGCGGATACACACACAGAGAGAGAGAGAGAGAGAGAGAGAGAGAGAGAGAGAGAGAGAGAGAGAGAGAGGTGGGGGAGAGAAAAAAAAAGAAAGAGCGAGAGTAGAAGAGAGGTATTTACACAGATGAGATGCATATTTTGTATAACTTACTTTTCTTCTTTGACCGTTTGTGATCACCTAGTCTTCTATTCTCTCTCGCCATGCTGGATTTTATTTCTCTTAGTCTGGCCTTCTTGGTTCTTCATCTTCTTTGTCGGTCTTCTATTTAATGCATGCATCAACCAACAACACCATGCTGCTCTTTAAAAACTTTGTTCTTAACTAACTAACACATCACACACGCAGGTGAGTCCAGCTAAGGCAAGAACGGTCTCTCTCACCCAACATCATGCCTGGATCTCAGGATCTAACTAACTCTCATATGAGTTCACATGATTTGCGGTTTTCCGACAAAGAGAGAGAGAGAGAGAGAGAGAGAGAGAGAGAGAGATCATACCCAAAGAAACAGTTTAAAATGTTCACAAGCATGAGTCTTACGCTCCGTGAAAGTTTCGTTAAAAGCTAGCCAAAATGGCGGTTCTCTTAAAGATTTGAATTCGAGGGATGAATTGAATATGGGAGACCCCGTGGTGTTGTGACGAAAGTGCTGGACTGCGGCATAATATAAAACAAGTTTGAACTCCAGCCTCGCTATTGAATTCACTTTCGGATTAATACCATTGAGAAAAGTATAAACCCCCTTCATCCTCTAGTTATGAGTCAAATAGTAACACTACTGTTATTCTACAAGGATGGCTTTGGCATTAAATAACACATAAAGGTTGATATGCCATTAAACAAAGAAACCAAGAAACCTAGGACGGACAGATATTTACTGAATAATAATGATATTTTAATATTTTCTCTGACGTCTTACACCTTGCTTTTCATTAGTCTAATGGTTAGAGTCGTAGGAAATGGACTCGTTAACGCTAGTTCAATTCCTGGACGAAGCTGTTGGAATTCCACATGGCACTAATACCCTTGGGAAAGGTATGAATCCAATTCTCCCTCCAGCTATGGGTAAATAGCTGCACAGACTGGACTCTTTAACCATGGCTAGGTAACCAGTCTAGGAGAAGGAAAACTCTGAATTCAAACCTATTAAACTCCGCTTAAGAAATTGACATTGTGTCGCATCCTACTCGTGCGGAGGGTTGGTAAATATATATACCTTGCTTTTCAATAACAATAACATTGTAGTGATGGTGCACCAGGTGACCATGTGACAATTGTAGTGATGGTGCACCACGTGACAAAGATGCTTTGTGATGGTGTCACCACGTAACAAAGATGCGTTGAGTAATTAACAAACTTTGATATGGTTTAAGATTTTATTTCAGAAGGAAACTGGAAAATTTTTCTGCTCGTTTCTGCCTTTACTCATCATCGGTTTTAACTCAGTCGGTAGAGCATTCGTCACAAAGTTTCATGGTTACCTGTCCTTCATCAACTAAGAAAGGCGAGTAGCACAGTTTCTGTGCAGTAGAGCGGGGAGATGGTGGTAGGAGCGGTGCTCCATCTCAGACACACACAAAAAAAAAACAGTCTCCATGGTCTGACGCTAACGAAAAGAGGATAGACTCCCTCTCTGTCCGACAGATACCGATAATGGACCATTCCACCTACTTTATTTTTTTAATTGTTTTCTGAAGCCATTTCGTTCCGTCCTCTGTCAAAGACTTTGCTGTTTTTATTAATTTTTATAAAATTAACTTTTATAAGATAAAAGCTACTTGGGCCAATGGCAGAATGTTCATATAATGATGAGTTCACATCAAGTGCTCAAACTGGTTGCCGTTCTGTTCAATACACTTTTCATATCTTGAAGAAATGGACCTAAAAATATCCTCCATTATCAACGGTTAGTCAAATCTGAAATAGAAAAAAAAAAAATTAATTATTAATATTTAAAGTTTGTATACATTATTTTGGGACACGCTATATATATACTATTTGCTGACGACGCAGCATTGACGTCACACACTGAAGAAGGCAACAGCTTGTCAGTCGCCTCACACATGCTTGTAGGGAGTTCGTACTTTTCATAAGTCTAAGTAAGACCAAAGTCATGCACAAAACGTGGACTCTCCTGTAAACATCAATATTGATGGGTGCAACCTTGAATCCGTGGAGAGTTTCAAGTACCTTGGGTCCACAGTCTCCAACTCAGTCTCCATTGACTTCATCGCGTCGCGGAATTAACACGGATATCCATGACAATCTCTCGCTAACCTTCCCTATCATTCATTGCCCCAGGGAGGTCCTCTGGGGAGCAACCAGCATCCTCGCATATTTAGTCAATGTAGGTCCTTGCCGGGCGCCCCACACCTGCATGTCCATGTGTTGGCTTCCACTGGAGAACGTCGCTTATGAGCTCGTCCTTGCTTCTCCAGCAATGCCTTGTCCGTCTCACTCGGATAGTTTTTGAGATAAGGGGCAAGTGACTGTACAGCTGCCTCCTCGTGGGGTGCTGCTTCCACGGCTTGTTCAAGACTGCACGCAGCATTCTTGTGCAGCTTCCATCTAGCTTAATCTCAAGACGCTTCATTAGGGTCCAAGTGGTGCAGCCATACAGCAGCACTGATACAACCACAGCCTGGAAGAACTGTCGCTTCAGCTTCTCAGGGAGATCGGACCTCCATATGACTGATAATTTGTTTGTGGCCGACCATGTCTTTGCTATTCGTGTATTAACATCACTCTCTGATGTTAATACACTCGATGGATACTGTCTATTAAATAGATGTATATTTGTCGTATATCAAGTTGGGTCTGATGGTTATTTCCTATAACTTTAATATAAACAAAGGGTAACCACTCTTGACTGATACATTATTTATTTATTTATTGATCTGCTAAGAAAAAAGAAGACGGGGTTAGTTTAATGGGAAAATAAAAAAAAATTATCAGTCAAGAGTGGTTCGCCTTTGTTTATGTTAGACTTATAGGAAATAACCGTTCTGACTATTTGGGTAGATAGGGTTCTGAATCTGTTAGTCTCTGTTTATCTGTTATCTCGATCTATTGATTCTGATGGATCTGTTATGTAACTCTGAGTGACTGTTCTTCCGGTATTAGGTGGCTATGTGAATCTTTTTCCTTGATATTCTTTTTAGAGACTTTTCCCGTTGATTTCTTTTTTGGGATTCCCTGTTTTTTTTATCCCGTGTCCTTCTTAGTTTTTCATTAACGATGTTGCTTCTCTTAAGAGTTCTTTATGTTATATTCATAAACTTAAATCATCTGAAAAGGGGAGAAATTGACCGAGAACAGACAGACCACAATTGCGTTTGTCTCGTTCGTCACCCAGCCAAAAACTGATTTTCTGAACTTTCTTTCGTTGGCTCTGTCCAATGAGAAAACAGGTCAACAATTGAACAAAATCTGTAAATCAGCTTACTCCGTACTTTCCCATAAACCCCTTATATTACATTTTACTACATTACAGTATATAATTGATAGGGAATCTATCAATTATGCATAAAGAGATTTCCGAAATAGCAGTAAAAATACTTATCAATCTATACATATATAAAGGGTAGTTGCGTGTATATGTATGCCCGGAGGAAACTTCGAAAATAAAACAATTAACAACAAAGTAAATATATATATACACATTAGATATCACCAGGGCTTGGTTTTTGAGCAAAAATAATAGAGATCTGCTTTATATTCGTGAAGATAATTAAAAAATAAAATTTAAATGATAACAGCATGGAATTCTTTTTTCATTTAATATTTTAGATAGTAGACATTAACATTTCTTTTCAGAGTAACTGGATTAATGCAAGGTCTATTTTTTTACATAGGGATTTAAATGGGGCATCGCACGAGAATTCAACTCTAGATTCAGTAATGATGGATCTGCGGGATTAACTTTAAAAATCCCCCTCTACCCAGGCGACGCCGGGTAGCCGCTACTAGTTTAAAATAATGGTTTGCATAGCTGAGTTAGTAGAACTTCAACAATTTGAATTAAATATACAAATAATACGAGTTCTGTTCAAAAAATATTCATACTCATTCTTCAAGTCTTTTCTCAAGTATCTTTGAGATTTTTCAAAGATTTCAACTAATGATAGATTCGATTCCAATTTTCATACGCCTAGGATCTTTTTGTCAGGAAAATATGAGATACAAAATTTACAGTATTCGTTTCTTTTTTTTCTTTTGTTGTCTGTTTTTTTAAAAAAGTTGTTTTTGGTTTTTGTATGTTTTTGCAATGGTCTTCGAGGCTTTTCCAAGTTCTCCAATAATGATGGACACTATTTCACCTTTCACATTCCCAGATGTTTTGGTGACTTATTTGTGTCAAGTCTTCCACTCATGTCTTATCTTGAAATATTTTCTCAAGTGTCTTTGAGTGTTCAAAGATCTCCACTCGTCATGGATTCAATTCTTCTATTTAGACTCCTAGGATTTTTTTTCGTCTGAAAAGTCGTCAATTGCATGGCTTTTTTGTTGTGGTTTTTATCCTCTTCAAATATTCCAATAATGAAACGTATGAGTTCACCTTTCCTTATAGTTAGATGTCTTTTTTGTTGACTTAACTATGCCAAGTTTTCTTTCCGTATCCATTTTGCAAGTCTTCTCATAAAAGTCTTTGAGAATATTTGAAGATCTCCATTACATACTCTTATGATTTTATTTTCTTAACCCCCCCCCCGAAAAAAAAACAAGAAAAAAAAACAAAAGAAAAACATGAAAACAATGCGGAGTGGTGACATAACTTTGGGGCCACCTTGTAGATCAGTCATAGGAAAATTACAGCCCACGGGTCACAACTGTCATATCTAGCTTGTTAACCATTGAACGACGATACGGGGTTCCTATGAAGTTTCTTTTGTTACATCCGAACCGTTTGCCACAGATAAGAGAGACTATTGTTGCTAACCATTACTCGATGGGACGTCCTATGCGTTGTAGGTAATTATCCAACTTGTTCGCCTCGGGTAGGATGTGACACAAGATCACAAATATGGGGTATCCAGTGTGGATCGGACATGCTATTTAGTAGCAATGGATCTGCAAGATTGCTAACCCTAACACAACGATGGGACGCCCAGTAATAGGATTAGTAGATATTTACTGTTGTACCGGCCGTTCCTACAGTGGAGAATAGACACCGGTTCTCACTATAAATAGTGAGACACCGAGTGGAAAGGTCGTACTGTTACTAGTCGTACATGTACCATTATTGTAAATACACTTGTCTTATTTTACCCTATCTCGACTTGACTTCTTTTTACTGTTGGGACTAACATCACAACAGATTGGCGGCGAGAAATCGAAACGAAGTCACTGCACAAAATCACCCAAAGTGATTAATATACAAGATCTTCACGGAAAACATCTTCGTCATTGCAAATAGATTTTTGGATTCGCAAGGATTAACAGCAAAGTAATTACTACAAATTCAAAACTTGCTACCAAAAGAAAAAAAAAATCGACAGCTAGAGAACGCGAAAATATTCTCAATTATTAAGTTAATGGAATACACTGACACCTTAAGTGTTCAAAAGAAAAAAAGTTGACTGCCTTCCCCAGACTCGAGAAATCTGTTCACGGTAAGACTTTAAATTTTTTAAGTTCACTGACTCGTTAAGATAATTTTGAGCAAAATTCGCTTGACTATTTATTAAAACGGTCTACAAATTGGCCAAGGGAAAGAAAAGGCAGACAAGAAAAAAAAATTCGCGTAAGTCATTTGTGTTTCTAAACAAAAGACGTTAAATAAGCAATTCAGAATTTTAAAAAAAAGGGGGTTAAAAAAGAAAAAAAAAATTCCGATGAAACTAGTCTTATTATGCTTATAGCGACGAAATTTATTTTGCTGTGTGTAACAACACAAATGGAAACAAAGAAATAAAAGCTGTGCTTTTTTCTTCTTTTGTGTTGAACAGAATCTATTGTCGGACTGTTTTTTTTTTTACGTGCAGAAAGAAAGAAAAAAAAAAAGACTTTTTATTAGTTTCTGTTTTCGAAAGAACTGAAACTAAAAACTGTATTAGTTGAGCAGACTAATTAAGCACGTTGAACGGAAAACTGGTTTGTACAAGTGTAAAAGAGGTAGTAATGATGGATACTGAATTCAAAGATTCTCTTCTTCAATTAGTTAAATTCCAAACGGAAGAAAATGTCGCATTACAAAGACAACAAATGCAACAACAATTAAACTAGAAAGAAAACGAATTGAAAGTGAGGAGAAATTTAAAGAGAGCTTTTGGACCAGCAAAAAGCCCAAAGAAAATAAATGCTGAACAAAAAGAGCTTGCGACCACACTGGAAGAAAAATTCCAAGAAAGACTGCTACAACAGCAGAGACACTTCGAAGAACTTTTGGTAAAAACACAGGAACAGAGGAAATTTTTAGAGGCAACACAGTTATCGAAAGCAAGCGAGAATCATAATGCATTCTCCCAGACGGCTGTGTGGAACGCTATTGAAAATTTCAAATATAATCCAGAAGACGATGTCACTTTTGAGCACTTCTATAGAAGATATGGATATTTTTGTATCGGACTGCAGTACATGGACAGACTCTAAAAAAGTTAGATTTTTGCTAAGAAAATTAGGGGCTGCCGAGCATACAAAGTTCGTGAATTTTATCCTTCCAAAAAAGACCAGTGAGTTGAACTTTCCAAGAAACAGTTACTTTACTAACAGAACTGTTTTCTACAAAAACTTCTTTTTTCACAGGAGATATAAGTGTATGAATGTCACTAGAAGAGAGGAAGACGACTACACTACGTATGCAAGTATAGTGAATAAGCATTGCGACGAATTCAAACTTGAGGAATTATCATCGGATAATTTTAAATGTTTAATATTCGTGCAAAGTCTGGTCTTAAAGACTCTGAAATCAGACGTCGTGTGTTAAATAAACTCGAAAGTGTACCGAATCTAACACTTCAAAACCTAGCAGAAGACTGTGAACGTTTGTTGCGTTAAAACAGGACAGTCGTGACATAGAGGATAGCGGAGTGTCGCACATTAAAAGGATCCATCAGAAGAAAAAATTGACTTCAATGAATAACCAGAGAAAAGACATGGTAAAAATCCACCAGGACCGTGTTGGAGGTGTGGAGACAAACATTGGTAATGAGTGTCCCTACAAATTTAAACAATGTGACCACTGCCACCAGAAGGGTCATAAGGCATCATGTTGTAAAAGAAAATCTGGTAGAAAGACATCCATTAAACTGACAAAAATTGAACCTGAGGAACAAATATCCGGAAATATGTACAGGTCAAAATGTTTTAAAAAGAAAGTAAGACTTCAGCTTGATAGTGGGTCTGACATTCCATCATTAATGTACAGACATGAAGAAGCTTGGGCGACCCACTATGATCAAATCACAAAAAACGGCGAGAAGTGTCAGTGGTGAAAAAATAACCTTCGAGGGGAATTATTGACAAATATTTCTTTCCAGAATAAAACCGAAAAAGCCAAAATCTTCGTCATGCGAAAATCAAATAATCTCTTTGGAACTGATCTGATCGAAAAGTTTAGACTATGGATCTGCCTTTAAGTTCTTTTTGCCAAAAGGTTGAGGATTCAAATGTGAGGCAAAAAACTCAAGAGGGAATTAAAAGAAAAATTTCCAGACGTATTTTCAGGGGGTCTTGGAAGGTGTACGAAAGCGGTTGCAAGATTTGAAGTCAAAGTGAATGAACAGCCAGTGTTCAGAATAAAAGAAATGTTCCATACGCTGCTATAGAGCAAATAAACGGTGAATTAGAAAGACTCGAAAACATGGTTGTCATTTCAAAAATTGAGTGGCGTTCACCTACAGTTTATGTTAAGAAAAAGAAAATTAAAAATATCTTAACGTCAGACTTGTTTCTGGCATATTATAATCCAAAGCGTAAAAAATCGATAACAAAAAAACGGTATAAAGTTGGTGAAAAAGGTTTTTTTAAGATTCACAAAAACAATAGGACTTTCTGGGAATCCGGCACTGTGGACAAACAAATAGGCAACATGGTCTATATGATTAAGGGACCAGATTTCGTGCACAAACGTCACACTAACCAAATCCGGAAAAGATACTCGAACAGTGAGGTGACCAGATCGCCCGAAGAGGACATCATGGACACAGTGTTTGATACTTTTCAGGTGCCCATACCAGAGACTACTCCTGAGAATAGGAGATCAAAAAGAAAACGGAAATCGACTGAGTTGATTATGGTGAACCCCAAACAAAAACGTTATTAATCCCCAGACGGGATATTTTCAAAGGGGGGTGTTGTACCGGCCGTTCCTACAGTGGAGAATAGACACCGGTTCTCACTCTAAATAGTGAGACACCGAGTGGAAAGGTAGTACTGTTCCCGTTAACGACAAGCTAGTCGTACATGTACCATTATTGTAAATACACTTGTCTTATTTTACCCTATCTCGACTTGACTTCTTTTTACTGTTGGGACTAACATCACAACATTTACCCACCTATTTCACCACGAGTAGGATGTGACGCATGGTCCCAAACATGGGTCATCTAGCGATGATTGATCTCACTGTTCAGCACGAATAGATCTGCGAAAGATTTTGTTATTGCAATGGCTTATGAGGTTTTTGCAAGAGCTCCACAAATGAGAGATATGATTTCTTTTAAGTTTTTATAGGCCATCCTTTGGCCTTAAAGCGGGAGCGCTTTTCCAGTGGAATTGGATCCCTGGTAAAGAGTCCCTCGATAACGAATCTTTTGTTTCCTTTGGTAAAGAGTTCTCAGTTCCAGGTAAAGAGTTCTTCGATAATGAATCCTTTGGTTACTCTGGTAATCGTGTATGTCTTTCCTGAGTATTGGTAAGTAAAGTAAAGTCGTCGGGGCAGCCTAAAGTCGGTATCAGCCAATCAGCGAGGGAGTCTATCCCCTTTTCACTTGCACAAGACCAAGGAGATTATTTTAGCGCCACACCTACCGTCAGCTCCTTACTTTACCGCACAGATCCCTGTGCTACTCATACGCTGAGTTGGCGAGGACCGGTATCGAACTAGGAACCTTGTGGTTTCTAGCCGAACGCTCTACCGACTGAGCTACCCCGGCCCGGATATGACCAGTGGGGGGTTTAAATAGTGTATATTCCACGCAGTATGTTTAGTGATTGTTTGCAGGAGTAAATCACGTGACCTTGGCCAGTCTATAAATCTTGGTTGGGAATTAGAGCACATATAAAAATATTCCAACAATTTCAACCATTATATTTGGTTGTTAAGTGTAACAAAATAAAGACAAATGACTGGTGAAAGTTGATACAATTGTATTGAACAAAGTAGTATTTACAGAAGGAAGGTGAAGTTACGTCCGACAATGCAGTCTAGAATGGAATAGTGTCGCTTGTTCCTCAAGCTACAATTGTCTTCGCTACTTATAGTAGTACTAGGACCATTCCATTATGTAGATAGGTTATATCACCTATAATAGGTTGAATATATGTATTTCGTAATATTTCAATTCTTCATCAAATACCTGATTATTCAGGTCTTTTCTGAATATGCTTCCCTAATGCTTCTTCCCATAATGCATTTTTGTTTGTCTTGTCTGTTTCAAGTCTTCCTCTCATCAACATTATTGAAGTCTCTTAAGTAGGAACACATAGATAAATAAATTGTAGTAGTTTGCAGCATAACGCGGGGATCGTATTTCTTCCATGTCGAATTTGTTTCTCTCGTTTGATGTAGCAGAAACGCATATGTACACCGTTTATGGAAGCGCGTGGTTAACGTCATGGGAAATGGACTCGTCACCCCGAGTTCAAATCCTGGATGTGGTAATTCCATTTCACTTAGCGCTAATACCCTTGGGAAAGGTATTAATCCTACTCCCCCTCCAGCTATGGTTAAAATAGTAAGGCAGACCGGGTTCTTTAACCTTGGTTAGGCAACCGGTCTAGGAAAAGGAAAACTCTGAATTCAAACCTGTTGAACTCCGTTTAAGAAATTGACCTGGTGTCACACCCTGCTCGTGCGAAGGGGTTGGTAAATATCTATATATATACGCCGTTTATAAGAATCTGTTCTTTGTATATAAACATCCCTCATATACAACAAAGTCTTTTCACTCTTTGAGTCTGAAGATATTCAATAATGAATTATACGATTATTATCTTCATACTCCAAGGAAGATGGAGGAGCACTTGTCTGAAAAATTCAGGTCTTTCTTACCATTAAGCAACTCCTCCACACAAGCAGAATGAGAGATTATTCGACTAAGGCCGAATACTCAGAATACACGTCTATCTTTTGGCAAATATATACAAAAATCTAGGTACACCTACGCATATGAATTCAAACGTTCTGAGACGTAAAACTTTTGATATTATATATATTTTAGGATTCTTGAATACTTTTTTTTTTAAATTAAAATATTTTGAGTGACACATTAATCGACTGATGCTGCGCAGAGAACCTCCCAGGTGCAATGAATTATAGGGTTGGCTGGCAAGAGATTGCCATGGAGATCCATGCTGCTAGCATGACATGATGATGATGATTTTGTGATTATATATATATATATATATATATATATATATATATATATATATATATTACCAACTCCATCACGAGCAGGATGTGACACAAGATCAATTTTAAGCGGGGTTTCACAGATTTGAATTGTTTTCCTTCTCCTAGACCGGTTGCCATTTCAAAGTTAAAGATCCAGTCCGCCCTATTATTTACCTATAACTGGAGAAAGAATAGTTAGATGTATACCTTTCCCAAGGGTATTAGCACAATGTGAAATGCAACCAGGCTCGTCCAGGATTTAGATTCGGGTTGCAGTGCCTATTTTCTTAAGATGATAACCATTACACTTTTTGCCTCTTTTTGAAAAGGAAAATCGCAGTATTTGTTGCAGTGGTCTTTGTTGGTTTTCCAAGCGCTCCTAGAATGACAGAAGGTGCAATTTCAGACTTTACATTCCCTACTTATTTCCATTCTTTCACGGATGCCAAATTCTTCAGAACTTAAAAAAATGTGATTCTGTAATTACACCTCTTGCCGTTCGATCATTTTCATGCACGGTACGTGCATGACAAAGATCGAACGGCAAGAGGTGTAATTTACATATTACGGCTAGGGAAACTGTAATTATAGCAATCAGTTATTCACACTGAGGCAAAACGAACCAGGCAGTGGGAGGAGTGACAGTGGGAGAAGTGACAGTGTCGATGATGGAGAAAATAGTGTATATTGTTCGTTTAACCAAGGATTTGAACTAGCGAGTCCGAGAATTCGAGAAAGAAACGGTGTTTACTGGGAATCTGTACCCCGTTAGAAGATTGTCCCGAACTTTTTGTGCGTTGGCTTTTCTTTAGATTCTTATCTTCATACTCCCATAATGCTCTGTCTTTTTTAAAGATCAATTTAATTTTTTTATTTTCCTTCATTATATTTTTGTGAATGACATTCCCTTCTTTCTTCTTTCTTCGTATATTCTCATATTTCTGCAAGGGTCTTTTGAACAGCTAATTGAAGTTTGGTGCAATGAATGGAAAACATTTGTTCTCGTTGGCATTAGCGATGTGATCTGGAAATAAACTCTTTTCAAAAGCGCAGGGTCAATTTGCTGTGTTATTTTTATTAGGAGTTACTTAGTTTCGCATTGCTATTCAAGAGAAACCAGATTAGCCCGGAGCTGATTATTTTAAAAATCCGTTCTAATGAACATTTGGATCAGTTCCAGCGTGTATAATTAGA
>CM042159.1:3167430-3169930 GCA_023376005.1 Doryteuthis pealeii
GGAGACTTGCTGTCACTCAGACCCCAGTGAAAGACTATCAGCTAACACTGATATGAAAACTCAAAAGGAGCAAAAAAAAAAAAAAATAATAATTTATGCACGGTTATATGGCTTCAAGTAACTATTAGTATAAAATAGTATTCATAGATTTGTACACATTTGTATGGAATCAAGTATTCCTATCTAATACAAATAATTTGGGCAATGGCAAACTTGCAAGGCTGCGACATCGCAGTAAGCGAGTTCGAACAGCAGTCTCGTCATTACATTCACTTTCGGACTATTACCCTCCGGAAAATTATGAACCACCTCATCCCCTCAGTTATGGGTTAAATAATATCACTACTTTTCTTCTAAAAGCATGGCTTTGACATAAATAACACACAAAATGTTATTTGCCAATAAACAAAGAAATAATTTGCAGACAGATACATGGTTTCAAGTATTCCTATTTAATACGAATATCTTTCAAATAGAACTATTTGACTCATAGATTCCAATTCAGAGTGGACCTGGGAGTAATATCAATGAAGGGGTAAATTCACAATCCTCAGATTTCCCGTAATAGAGTCTTACTTCCTTATAGAGTTTAGTATGGATTTTTTTAGATGGTAACCGTCTGCAGGGTATACCTATATATCTTGCGTACACCATGATAGGCTTATAACTAAGAAACACAAAATGTGTCTTTTTTTTTTAACTAATTAAGCGATATAATTCAATAATTAAAAAGAAAATTAAAAAATATCGTCTACAGACACCTCCAACCCCCACCCCACTCAACTCCTGTCGATATGAGTTGAGTTTTGAACTTCAAAGACGAAGGTCCCATGGAATATATCCAATGTATCGTACATATTAAATATGTAAATATACAACTGAATAACGGCGAAAAGATGTTTTTAAACATTATACATTTAGAATCGTCGTCTAGGAAACAATTCACGTTAAGAAAATCGCGTCGTGTCAATGTTTCTTTTTTTTTTTTTTTTTTTTTCATACAGAGCGTAATATTTTGAGCATCAGACTTTTGATAAAATAAATTTACATCTCCTTCTAATTGACTTGGTGCTTGAAATGGCCGGAGGAGTTAATTTGCTTGCATCTATCCAAGCCGTACAATAATGATTAAATCTATTATTGGATTGGTATTTTCGAAATTGTCACGCTGTTTCCAAATCAGTTAATCGTTTGGTGTCTGTATGCACATCGAATAAACTGAATGATACTCGATATTTATATCAATAAATATACACCAAGATACAGTCAATTTCTCAAGATTATTTTAATGAAGAAGTGAACTGGTTAACATTAGAATAGCTACGTGCTGGCGAGAAGACAGAATGAGGATAATCGATTTGAAACAGCAATACACACACACACACACACACACACTAATATATATATAATATATATATATATATATATATATATATATAGAAAAAAGTGAACGTTTCTGATGACGAACAATCACCTAAAAGTGATGTTCCGAAACCATTGGTAAAACGGACTTTTAAATGTATTGTAAACAATAAATAAATAATTACAGCTCTTACAGAAGTAATTGAGCACTTTATTATCATTTCTCCAATACTAACAAAGAATTAACTATATATATATATATATATATATATATATATATCTTATTATAATGGAGATTGTGTGTTTTTCTGTCTGTAACCGAAACTATATTACTACTCAAGTCACAATTTCCTTAGTTATTTACGTCACATTCTCCGTGATTCTATTTCTATTTAAACCTCAATTAATAATAAAACTGTTTGACATTATTAATACTCTTGGCCTTACCTAAGTACTAATAACATGCAATTGTATTTATATATACAACAAAATACCAGTTTTCAGTGTAAACGTAAAGGTAATTTGCATATTGATATTAAAAAAACTGATTTTAATAAAAATGTGCTTGGTATTATTGATTTCTAATTGTTTGGTTTTATCTTAATGAATATGATTAAAAATCTCTTCAATAAATCCTAAAAGAAATTCATTAACAAGAAGAAATAACTGTAATTTTATTCTTTACTTCCTATTTTAACTAATTAGTTAAATTAGGAAAATTTAGCACTGAAAAACGGAAGTGATGAAAGAGTAAATTTCAGTTGTTCTATTTTCCGATTATACCCACTCCGTTTCAAATCTTTTTATCTGAATTCTTAATTAGTTTCATTAGCCTTTCTGATTTAATCTAATATTTTATTACATTTAAACTTAAATACTTGCACCCGGAGGGTGCATATATTTGCTAGTATATATAAAAGTGTAATCATACATCATCCCGCTGGAGCAGCATGGCTTCATCGATTTGCCTGTGACAAAACCTGTGAAGGCTTTGCCTATGTTACCCCCTAAAAGTGTGCAGTAAAAACCAAGATTTGGTGAAAGCTGCCCCCATACGACCAGAGCTAAGACACAACGACTAGCCCGACTACTGTGACCTGCACATTAGTCACAAACACGTGGAATCATAATCTCGATA
>CM042159.1:3174930-3187430 GCA_023376005.1 Doryteuthis pealeii
CCCCCCCCCGCCCGACACTACAGGCGAAATCAAGGGAGTGACTCGAATTTGAAGAGAAGTACAGTGATCCATGAAGAAATAAGTTCGGGTCTAAGTCGAATCTCGGGAGCAGCCGTGAATGTTAGAATTAAGTTTGCTCTTTTAATAGCAAAGATTAACCAGTCTTTCTCTCTCTGACCGGACAACCTACGATAACGAGCCAATAATAAATCCTTATACCTTAATTGAAAATTATTACTGTGTTTGTGTGTTGTTTTTACACCTGTCTTTTTGCCCGCTGACTTATGCCTGAATGATCACGTGGCATAAAATATCCTGTTATCCACTTTACATACGTACAGATTAATGAAAATCACTTCAGTCAACTTACGAAAAAAAAAAAAAAATGAAAAAAATACAAATAGAGAAAACAATTAAAATATATAGAATAATGAAGATATTTACCATCATAACTATATTATTTTTATTACAACTGTCAAAATTATGCGACCCTGGGCGCAAGTATTTAAGTTTCTATGTAATAAAATATCATATTAAATTAGAAAGACTAATAAAACTAAATAAGAAAGAATATAATATTACACTTATTTTAAAGTTATTCTAATTGATTTCTCTATAAAATTATATATGGGATTACTTTTAATACGTTTAAGAATAAGATGATAGTATTAGAAATCAAGATTTTAAATGCATTAATAACATGGGCAGTTTTGCGGTAAATCTAACTCAGCTAGACTTTAATAGAGATCCTCATTAATATGCTAATTAAAATTAAATAATGATAATGGTTTAGCTCAGTCGGAAGAGCACTTGTCATGGATACCAGCCCTCGTCAACTCAGCGCATGAGTAGCACAGGGATTTGTACGTTAAAGTGAGAAGCTGATGATAGGTGTGTTGCTCCACCTCAAATGCAAAAACAATCTCCCTGGCCTAGTGCTAGTGAAAAGGGGATAGACTCCCTCGCTGTCTGGCTGATACCGACATTAGGCCACTCCGTCAACTTTACTTACTTTATTTCATAATCGTTAAGAATATAACTTAAATAACTAATGAAATTGTGACGTAACCGGTGACATAGTTTCGGTTACAGACAGACAGTTACATAATCTCCATTATAACAACTAGCAAATATATGCACCCTCCGGGTGCAAGTATTTAAGTTTTAGTATGATAAAATATCATATCAAATTAGAAAGGCTAATGAAACTGAATAAGAATTCAGATAAAAAGATTTGGAACAGAGGGGGTATGATTGAAAAATAGAACAACTTTGAAACTAACTCTTACATCATTTTGCGTTACTCCCATCTTTCATTGGTAAATTTTCCTAATTTAACTATTTAGTTAAAATAGAAGTAAAGAATAAAATTACAGTTATTTCTTCTTGTTAATGGATTTCTTTTAAAATTTATCCCCGAGATTTTTGCTCATATTCAATAAGATAAAACCAAACAATTAGAAATCAATAATACTAAGCATATATTTATTAAAATCAAATTTCTAATATCAATATGCAAATTAGTCTTCTCATTCACACTGTAAACCGCTATTTTGTTGTATATATAAATATAATTGCATGTTATTAGTATGTAGATATGGTCAACAATTAATAATGTAAAACAATTTTATTAATAATTGAGGTTTAAATGAAAAATAAAATCATGGAGAATGTGATGTAAATAATAAAGGGAATTGTGACTTGAAGTAGGAATATAGTTTCGGTTACAGACAGACAAACCCACAATCTCCATTATAATAAGATATTACATATATTTCAATGTTGTTTTAAAATAATTCTATATAAAATTATTTATAAGATTGCTTTTAATACGTTAAATGATTATTTATTAAACCCAGCTCCTTATGTAAATTATTCCCACCATATATTATGTAAATCTTTATTTCTTAGATATATATAACACATACTTAAGGATTTTAAATGCATTAATAATATGGGAAGTTTTGCGGTAAATCTAACTCAGCTAGACATTAATAAAGATCATCGTCAATAAATAAGTTGCTGATTAAGATTAAACAATGACTTTCAAAATTGTTGAGAATGTAACTTAAATAACAAAGGAAAGCGTTACGTCAGTGGTGACGAAGTTTAGTTTACAGACAGACACTTACATAATATCCATTATAATAAGATTACAACTAGTTAATCAAGCAAATAAATATAAGACGCTGATATAAGTATAGTGGTATAGCGGAAGTAATTAATCTATGAATATCAGACATCTACGTCTAGTTAGGCAGAGAAGAAAAAAAATAGATTGATAAAATGGAGATCTAATCGCCAAAGTGTTTTCTCGGCATTCTTTTTTTTCTTCTTCTTTTCTTTTGAAGACAAGAAAGATGCTGTAAATAATAGAAAGAGAATCACGACTGACAAAAGAAGAGAAACGAGAAGACACAGGCAGATCCGTCGGTTGAGTTTCAGACGTAAACATTTATGCGAAAGCCAATTCGCCGTGATCAGTTCGGAAAGTGTATCACGTGGTGTGATGAATGTTAAATGGTGAAGCACGGTTAGATTAAAGAGGTTCAGTGAAATATCAGGCGCAGTGAAACGCAGAGTCATGCGAAGAAAGTTGAAATCGTATTTAGAATTCAAAGCATGACGCAATCACAACACAGAAAGCAAAGAGGTGTGCATTGATAAGGCAATGTTATCTATCTATCTATCTATCTATCTATCTATCTATATATATATATATATATATATATATAACTGTTTATACAGAGGTTTTAGTGAGCATCTACCTATGTGTACTTGCAGACACATCAGAGGGATTAAATAGTATCCTGAAGAAGGCAAAGCCTGAAACCTTAGGTAGATGCTCACTAAAACCTTTGTATAAAAAGTTATATTTAATAAATAAAGCTCTTACATTTGTAATTGAGCTCTTTATTTTCCTTTATTTCATCTTAGAAAAATTACAAATATATATATATTGCTTTGAATTTGCTTAATTGTAAATACGATTTCGACTTTCTTCGCCTGAAATAAAGAAAATGATATTACTTTTTGACTAAACTTCGTATATATAGCTAGCGAGTTAGATAGATAGGTAGATATATAGATATAAACAGAATGATGGATATATATATATATATATATATATATATATATATATATATATATATATATATATATATGTTGCAGATTGTGCGTCTCCGCATGCTTCTGTACGTAAGTATATATTTATCACCATATGTATTTACCTATCTATCACAGTATAATTATATCTATCTATCTATTTATCCATCTATCTATCTCCGTATGTTCATATATTTATATGTTTTATCTATCTAGCAATCAATCTTATTCAGTTGATATATATCTACTAATCACAGGTTCTTTCTATCTATCTCAATATATTTCTATTATATCTATATATCTATTTTAAGTTTGTTAATATATCTATCTATCTACTGGTTTTAATTTTCTCATAACTATCTTACAATTTTCATATATACATATCTATATTTTTGAATAAAAATAGCTCGATGATATATATATATATATATATATATATATATATATGTATGTGTGTGTGTGTGTGTATGTGCGTGCGTGCGTGCGTGCGCGTGTGTGTGTGTGTGAGTTTGTGTTTAGAATATGTGTATATTCTAAATTTTGGAAATTACTTTGAATTAATTGGGGATTATAATATCCCTGAGGCGCATGGTGTAATGGTTACCATCGTAGTTTCCTACGACGGCAAAACGATTTCAAATACTGGACGAGCGCTAATACCATTGGGAAAGGTATGAACCTAACTATTTTCCCTTCAGATATGAGTTAATAGTAGGACAGACTGGAATCTTCAACCATTCTAGAGAAGGAACATTCTGAATTCAAACCCGTTAAACCCCGCTTAAAGAATTGACCTTGTGTCACATGCTACTCGTGCGTAGGGATTGGTTAATATGTACAACATCCATCTGATAAAGTGTCCTTGTTGTATACTCTCTTTAATTCTATTATTCTTCTGCTCATCTTTGGTATCTTACGTTCTTCCTCTTGTGTCTGGACTTCGTCTTGGGGACTTCGTGTCTGGTCTTTCTATTGGATTTCTCTTTATCAGAAGCCCTGTGTCATTGGTAGTTTTTAGATAATAACCCAAGACTTTGATTTGCTTTAGATCATATTTTATTTCGAAATCCCCACCAGACTACCTGCGCAGATTGGGTCGGCCGTGCGCTTAACACGACTTACCACCTTCGTGGTTTGGCCGATACTGAAACTAAAATCTCTTTCTAATCTAAACCGGAAGAGCGTCTTCTCCACCGATTCTCACGGTATCCCCCAGAAGAAGGATCAGACTGAGGTCAAGCCGAGTCACTTAATCCTTCAAGGCCGCGGGCTGCAAATTATAACAGCAATTTTGGTTTCTACACTAATGGTGCATAAGTGTTAGGAATCTAATAATTATGTAACATTCTGGGCATGATGTCGAACTTTATCTAATTATGAAGTTCCAGTTTTGAAGCTTTGGGTGTGTGGAGTACTCCTACATCACCATTACTCCCAGGTCCACTTTGACTCGGACTGGTAGTAACTATTGGGGTCCTATCTATGGGTGAAATAGAAAAAAAAAGTTAAAAAAAAACGTGTTTAAAAATTGAGTTTTAAAAAAATTGAAAAACTTCTTCGGCATAAAATAACCCAACAAGGGTTGACATGCCGTAAAGTCCACCCAACCAATCTACCATCAACCGTCAGATAAAATAGATTATCAAACAATTTAAAAAAATGTTATTTTTATTTATTCAAATGGTAAGTGACTTTAGCGTCCACCCTGTATGCTGACCTGGAAATATTTCATTGAAGGCAAATGTCATTAGGGTGGGGCGGTGTGGTGTGGAGAGGTGGTGTGGGAGAAGCGGGAAGCAGATGTTTAAATAATTTGTTCGAAACCTGAAACAGATCTGGCATATCTAGAGTTTTCATGTGCAGGGGCTGAGAGGCTCGCTATCACACTGAAAAGGTCGTGAAGCGCGTGCCACCTGGGGAATGAAACGAGCGTATCAAAGATACGGGTTGAAAGAAGTTCTCCACGGAGTTGGAATTAGCAGTTAATTGAGATCCCCTTTCATATAGAAAAGGGAATGCGCTCATGATGTAATGGTTATCATCGTAGCAAACGGACACGGTGAACCGAGGTCAAATCCTGGTCATGTCAAGCCCTAGAAACTATATGATTGACCCGATCGTATTCCTTAAATTGTTCTATGACACACACACACACACACACACCACTTTTTATCAAATAGGTGTTAGAGGTCGGTAGCTGAGGGTTAACCACTAGTATTCATTAATACACATGAATTTAATGAAAATTATTTCTAGTAATTTATTAATACACATGAAATAAATGGAATTTATTTATACCAATTTATTGATGCACATGAAGTTAATGAAAATAATTTTTACCAGTTGAAACAAATCTGGACTCGCTACTTCTATTAAAATTTTTCACCAGAATTTTTGTGGCATGTCAGACACTTAGAAAACTTATCTAAAATTTTTGAAAACAATTTCTTTGACAAGAAATTCTCTCCTGACGATGATCTAAGGTCGAAACGAGTTGAGAACATTTGAAAAATAAATAACATAAAAGAATTATTCCTTTTTTTCCTATGACTTTTTTGTTAATTATACATATATATATATATATATATATATATATATATATATATATATATATATATATATATATAAGGCACTTTACTACGTAATAGATAATAACTATTCTCCTTCCATCTATGGTTATCAGCAGATATGATTCTTTAACATTGGTATGACAACCAGTCTAGGAGAAGGAAAACTCTGAAATCACATCTGTTAACCTTGACTAAAACATGACCTTGTGTCACATCCTGCTCGTTACCGAGTTTGGGTTAATCTATACATATATAAAGGGCAGTTGTGTGTATATGTATGTCCGGAGGAAACTTCGAAAATAAAACAATTAACGACAAAGAAAAAATATATACACATTAAATATCACCAGGGCTTGGTTTTTGAGCAAAAATAATAGAGATTTGATTTATATTCGTGAAGATAATTAAAAAATAAGATTTAAATGATAACAGCATGGATTTTTTTTGCATTTAATATTGTAAATAGTAGACATTAATTTTTATTTTTAGAGAGGCTGAATCAACGCAAGATTTTTTTTTTACATGATAATTTTAATGGGGCATCCTGCGAGGGTCCAACTCATGATTCGATAATAAATTATTACTGAATCTGCAGGATGTTTCGTGGACCTGCGAGACTAACTTAGAAAAAAAATTCTACTACCCAGGCGATGCCGAGTAGCTTCTAGTGCACTTATAAATGAGAGTTGTTCGAAAGACAATGAAATCCCTGAAAATTATGAGATCTGTACAATTTCCACAGAGGACATATCACACATTTTTCCTAGACTAAACTGATAGCCTGACAAAAATCTGTAATCCTTTTTCATTTATCCTGTCAGCATGTACTCCCCGATCAGTCAAATAAATTTTGTATTATTTGTATTTTTGGGGCTGTTGTTCTCATCTTTATTGTTATATACACAACGTTCCCGCCGGTGTGCCCTCCGGTTTTCTATAGGCGTTTCTTGTCAAACTCGGAAACTTTCTCGAATACGGCAACTTCGAACCGAACCCTTTATCCAATCCACCGGACTAGACTGTTTTCATCTCGTTAACCATAACCAGGTACAAGTGTTAAGCTATGTTAAGTATTCTATGTTATTATTGCCCTTGACCTGGATTGAACCTGCAATCGACAAATGATTGTCACTTAGAACAATATTAACTTAACCCTTATATCCGTTGCACAATGTGTCCAACTGTTTCAGAAACATCTGAATAAGGCCGGGTGGCACATCAACCGAAGATTTGTGTATGTCACAATAAAGATATAGACAACAAAAAAAAATATAATAAATACAATAAAGATGTAGACAACAACAAAAAAGATGTAGACAACACAATGAAGATGTAGACAACAACAACAAAAATATGTAGACAACACAATAAAGATTAGATAACAACAACAAAAAGAAGATGTAGACAACAACCAAAAAAGATGTAAACAACAACAACAAAAAGATGTAGACAACACAATAAAAAATGTAGACAACAACAGCAAAGTTGTAGACAACAACAAGAAAAAAGATGTAGACAACAACGAAAAAAAGATGTAGACAACACAATTAAGATGTAGACAGCAAATAAAAATCCAAATAATATAAATGATCAAACCTTATCTGAAAGAATTCAGTCAAATATTAAAATTCGCTCCTCCTGATTATGTGTCAGCATCAACAGTACGAACACTCGACATACTACATGTGAAATCCGATTCATTTTCGTAATTAAATTTGTCTATTTATCTGAAGAGGATTATAAGTTTTAGGATAAAGCCTTGTAGATATAAATCCTCTCGATTTTAGTACACATATATGGAAGATGTAAATCAGAAAAGGCGGATATTAACAATGATTTTTATTATAAAGCTATAAGTATAAAATATCTATAGAAAGTTTTCTGTAGAGAAAGATAAGCAATATTTTTGGATAAAGTATTTTAAACAGCGAAAATAACTGCATTTTGTATGTGTGTTCACGTATACGAGGTATGTCAGAAAAGTTCCAAGCTGATCACATTTATCGATGTGAGGGGGCATCGTCCACTGCGAGTTCTTGCCACAAGACCAGCCAACCAACCAGCATGTCTACAAAGCGATACCGTGGCGTTTGCTTCGTCCAACACGCGAGAAGAGGCGAGAGATGTGGCAGGACAACTGGTGGGTACTGCCCCATGACAACGCACCTGCCCACACTGCCCTGAGTATCCGAGAGTTCCTGGCTCAGAAGAACATCTCTGTGCTGGAATAACCTCCCTACTCGCCCGACCTGGCTTCATGTGATTTTTCCTGTTCTCCAAGCTCAAGGGAGTCATCAAGGGAACCCGTTTTGAGGATGTGCACGACATCAAAAAGGCCATGACTACAGAGCTACGGAGAATACCGGAAGTATCATTCTAGGAGTGCATTCAGGCGTTACAGAGAAGGTGCATTATATTCCCGGGGATTACTTGTAGTTTGTAGTTTTGATTTGAAATACTTTTTTGTGACAACAGCCCTGGAACTTTTCTGACATACCTAGTATGTAAGGGAAGTGGAAAGGAATATACAGCAGTACTCAGAGTCTGTTGATGTGTAAGACGTAGGAATTAGTGTGGAAAGAGGTGAGAGGTGTGTAGGGTGTTGGAATAGTATGAAGTGAGAATTCAGTAGCGTGTTGGCGTTGTATTAGGTGAGAGGTCGGTCGAGTGTTATATTAGACTCGTCCTGTAGTCTCTGTCCCTTGTCTTGAATCGTAAAATATATCTCTTTTTATAGACAATAGCGCCTCTCGTAGGGTAATGGTTAGAAAGGTAAACTTACAAACCATGACTAGTGAGTTCGAGCCTCACTGGGTACCCCTTACATCCGGCCTTGTGCCTCATCTAAGGGAAGCTTAGTAAATGAATATAGACAACAGTGAATCAAAGTAGATCAGCTGAAATGAGTTCGTATTTAGGCGTAAACATTTTTGATTGGTTTAAAAAATATTTTGTGTCTGTTTATTCTATCGAAGGGCTGCGCGGAGCATTCCGGTGTATGGACCATTCTACGACGCAATCTTCTCGAACGTTAAAGGGTGAACACCCTTTCCTTTGTATCGTCTATTTTTATTTTACCGCTACATCTAACTTTTCCTCTATGTAAAGAAAGGTTTTCAATAACTTGTAGACATCCATATGTCTTTATCTGATTGTTTCGTTATCGAGATTCGATCTTTTATTAATGAAATCCCACAAAATAGATCGCTATTTTCGAAGCATGTTGGCGTTAAATGGGAGCTGTCATACACTTCAGGTTGAATAGTAACATTTCGGAAATTTAAGCTGAATTTTACCGGAGAGTTTAGCGGCCAAAACATTGGATTAAGAGAATAAGGGCGAATAAATTAATGAATTAATTTATTATAGTAACAACATTTATAATAGTAACAGCATGGTAAACGAATGAACAATGAATATTAGTAACAGTATTTTTAATAGTAACATCATAATAAATGAATGAACCAATGTATAATAATAACAGCATTTATAATAGCAACAGTATAATAAATGAATGAGTCAATATATAATCGTAATAAAATTTATCATAGTCATTGGCATTTCAGTCTCGGAAGACTATACTAAAATTTTTATGTACCCCTGAATTTACAGCGCCTCCTGTAACTGTAAAGTCCGATGTTTGAAAAACATTCTCGATCACAGATGTCGCATTTGAAGGCTGTCCTTGAAGATGTTGATACTCCGGTGCTTTGTTGTAGCTGCTTTCTTCTGGACCTCTTAGCTTCATGGTGTTGCGTCAGGGAGACTTCTGACATGTAAAGTCCTCTACGGAGAGTCTGCCGCCACTGAGGGTGGTCCTGAGCCACATTTTCCCAGCTGGAAGGGGCAATGCCAAAGCACCTGAGATCATTCTTGCAGACATCCTTGAATAACAGTTTATCATAGTAACAGCGTTGTAAATGAATGAACCAATGTATAATAAAACAGCATTTATAAAAGCAACAGGATAATAAATGAATGGATCAATATATAATCGTAATAACATTTACCATACTAACAGAGTAGTAAAAGAATGAACCAATGTATAATGATAACAGCATTCATAATGTTACATAATCTATGCGGTTGCATAAGATTATTGTCAATCCCCTGTAATTCTGAGGGGATGACCCTTTTCATATCATGGCCGGGTCCTTCCATGGAAAATTACAGAAGCCCGCCAAATATGTGAAGTCACGTGGGACCTTTTTTTGAGTCCCCAGTTTACAGTTGGACGTCAGGCAGAGCGGTCGGCAATTTTATGCTCTGTCTAAACTGGAACTCACGCGCGCTATGTTAGTTAACAGATGTCTGGGTTGGGGATTTACCAAATAAAGTAACATCAAAGTAAATCGTTTATAAGTCTTGTGTTTATTATCTAAAAACTAACAATGACACAGGGCTTCTGATAACGAGAAATCCCTATCAGAAAACCAGACCGAAGTACTTAAGTCAACTCCAGACGCAAGATCTTAGAAGATAGCAGATCCAAGATGCTAGACCAGACCAAGTCAAGATGAAGATATACCAAAGACGATCAGAAGCATACCAAGACGGCCAGCAGAAGAATAGATGTCCAAGTAAGTGAAGAAGAAGAGGTATGCAACATTATAATTATTTAGTGCCGGTGAGGAAGGCGCTATGCAACAATAATAGTAACATCGTAGTAAATAAATGAATAATTATACAATAGTAACAGCTTTTATGATAGTAACAGCACAGTAAATGATTCAATGTATAATAATATACAGCATTTATCATAGTAACAAGGTAGTAAATGAATGAATAAATGTATAATAGTAAAGTAAGTAAGTAAGTAAAGTCATCGGGGTGGCCTAAAGTCGGTATCAACCAGACAGCGAGGGAGTCTATTCCCTTTTCACTAGTGCAAGACCAAGGAGATTGTTTTTGCGTCTGAGGTGGAGCGCCACACCTAACATCAGCTCCTTACTTTACCACACAGATCCCTGTGCTACTCATACGCTAATTTGACGAGGGCCGGTGTCGAACTAGGAACCCTGTGGTTTCCAGACGAACGCTCTTGAACATCTTGAGCTAACCCAGCCCTATATAATACTGTAGGAAGCGCGTGGTGTAATGGTTAAAGTCATGGGAAATGGACACGTCGCCCCGATTTCAAATCCTGGACGTGGCACTTGCATTTCACTTAGCGCTAATACCCTTGGGAAAGGTATGAATCCTACTCTCCTTCCAGCTATGGGTAAATAGTAGGGCAGACTCGGCTCTTTAACCTTGGTCAGGCAACCGGTCTAGGAGAAGGAAAACTCTGAATTCAAACCTGTTAAACTCCGCTTAAGAAATTGACCTTGTGTCGCATCCTTCGCGTGCGGAGGGGTTGGTAAATATATATATAATAGTAAAAGCATTTGAGAAATGTAAGCTGAATTAGACCGGAGACACTAGCAGCCAAAACATTGCAAGAAAGAGAAGAACAACAAAGAAATAAACGAATCAATGTATAATAGTAACAATATTTCGAAAATTCAATTTGAATTAACTGTTTGAAAAAAGAAAGTATAAATTTCTTGTAGACCTTAACTCGATTTGTTACAGTGAGAAAAGATTAATGAATTCCTGCTGATGTGTTTTCTTTTAAAGTTTTGCTTATCGTTTTGTATATTCAACTCAGCTTTTTCCCGATTCTGTTTGTTTTTCTTGTCACAATACATACATCCCATTTATCTTGAACGTCAATAATTAATGATCTTAAACTTATATACGTTTATTTTTTTATTCATAGATAAGTTGCATTTTTTCTGTTTCTTGTTCTTCTCAGAATTTAGCAAGATGAATGAGATGCTCTCCGCAGCTTGCAAAATTCAACTTGTTCTGAAATTATCGCACGGATATTCAACCCAATATCTATTTAAATGGAGGATGAGGATTTACAAAAAAATGGAATTGTGATTTCCCTGGAAAGCTTGAGGTAAATGAGAAGTCACTCATGTCTCAAATGATTAGTTTGTATGTATTTCTGGAGACCAACTTTAAGGACGTCTAGAAAGGAACAAGTCATTGGGTCCCGATTACGCATTGGTCATACAAGACTAACACACTCCTATATACTCAAACAAGAACAACAACCACAATGTGGAACATGTCAAACACCTTTGACAGTTAAACACTTATTCATGAAATGCAGGTTTTTTGCTCACATCAGAAATCGTTATTTTAAAACAAACAATATGAAAGATATATTTGAAAATGTCAACATGGAGGATATTCTCTCCTTTTTGAGGGAAATAAAATTATACCCTAGAATATAGACATGAAACAAATCAATACCATTCAACATAATCCCCAGTAATACTAACACATTTTTAAAACCAATTACTAAAAAGTATAAATATAAATACACGATATGTATAACTTCCTAACCGTTAGGCATCATATAACCCCAGACGGGTTGATATGGCGTTAAAATCAATGAACAAACAATCAAACTTCTTCGTAGGAACAGGATGTGACACAAAGTCAATCCTCTGGAGTTTTAACAGATTTGAATTTCAAATTGAAAATCCCAGTCAATCGGGAATTAGCGTTATGTGAAAAGCAAACAGTCTCAAACAAACAATTAAATCATTGTATTAAAAAAGAGCTTCATTGGTGTCGTGTTAAAACTGAAATTTTATTCATCTGTAAATTTTTGATTATAATCAGAAATGAATTTATAATGTTCCATTCCAGTTTTCAAATCGCTCTGTTTTTATTTGTCTATAATAAACATTCATTTATTGGTTTAAATTCTTATAATACATGAATATTATGTCCAGGGATACGCTAACACTGAATATGATGTATGGA
>CM042159.1:3189930-3197430 GCA_023376005.1 Doryteuthis pealeii
TTTCACATAACGATAATTATGTAAAACAACAATTATAATAAAGGTTTCCAGAAGCTTCCATGCTTTTTGAATATTGTAAATATATTCATTTTCTCTCTCTCTCTCTCTCTCTCTCTCTCTCTCTCTCTCTCTCTCTCTCTCTTCTCTCTCTCTCTCTCTGTGAACCTGATAACTGCTTAAAGTCTACACTGTTATATATTAATGCATTTGCGACATAAAATAAAATTGTCTCACTTTTCATATTCGTGATGGGCTTCCTATATAATGTGTCGTTGGGAACGTGGCAATTCAAACCCTTAGACTTTCCTCTTTAACTGATATGACTCAGAAAGCAACAGAGGTGAGACACTCACTTTTTAGTGATCCGTACTTTTTGTGGAAGGTACGAATTCAACTATTCTCCCTCTAGCTATGGGTAAATTATAGAACAGACTGGGTTCTTCAACATTGGTAAGACAACTGATCTAGCAGAAGGAAAACTGATATTCAAACCTGTTAAACTCCACGTAAAAATTGATCTTGTATTGCATCCTGCTCGAGTGGAGGGGTTAGTTTTACGGTAGTTTGATGTGATGGTTCTGGTAAGAAATTTCTGATATGGACACATTTTTAAGGACTTTAATATGGGCCAGCGAGGTGCTGGTACTACTACTAGTACTACTTCTGTTGCTACTACTAGAAGGGTAGACAATAAAACAGCGTGAAGTAAGTTGGATAAACACAGTGAAAGTTCAATTAACGATAAAAACTGTCCATGCCTGCAATTATAAAGATGATCCAACTTAAAGAGACATTGTCTCACAACATGATGTTACAGTTGCTATATTATACAGTAGAGTCCCGTGGTGACTGCGAGTTCAAGTGGCGTCGAAAGCTGCATGATCATATCAGCTTCCGAAATTATAATTTGATGAACGAAAATTATATGGACGGAAAGGGTGTTGTGATGTGCATGATTTAATAGAAACCTTAGCAACTTTACTGAGATTATAACTCCATACATAAGAAAAGGAAGGAAAGATGGAGATACCAATCAACAAATGTGGAGAATGTGGAAACTGCTTAATCTCAGAACATCTAACAACTCTACTACTACTACTACTACTACTACTACTATAAAATAATAATAATAATAATGATGATTAGGTACCACCAATTTTTCTGTGAAATTTACCCCCCCCATGTTTAACACAATGAACTTGCATAAAGATTAATATTATCTAGAAAATATTTTGTCCATTCGAAAGAAAAAAACATTAAACAAACTCCTGATGGTTTCAAAAAAATCCAGCTCACGGAAATAATTAAAATTATGAACGAAAAACAAAGTTTACATTTTTGCACCGTTAAATCAATTGAAATTTAACGTAGCCAAAAACAAGTTATGACTAAGGCTAATTTTTTTTTAATTCTATGATAAATGAATTAATGGTCTGATTTTCACGAAAATTTCCATTCTAAATTTTAATAATGGTGATTCGCTTCCGGTTTTTGTCTGTAACAAAAACTACGGCATTGTTTACATCACATGATTCCAAATCGTCATAACATAGAATAAATACACACAAAATTTGAGCATGCATCATTAGACGATCCTCATTGGGTTTTCTTAAACAAGTTTTAATGAATGCATGTCTGGTATTATATATTTATATATAGTTTGTTTTATTTTTATATATATTTAAGTTATCAGAACAAAGTTTCCATTTCAATACTTAGGGTACAAACTCCCAGACATTGAATTTTTAAATCCCACACCCTCAGGTAATATATTTAATTCATTTTTAAATCGCCCGAATCTGAATCTACTAATTTGTTCCGTACCCCCAGCTATTTAAATGAATTATATGTCGAATCTTGAAGAGTGTAATGTCTGCTTGAAATAAGTGGAGAAGGTTTGCAGTGTGCCAATCCAACAAAAAACTTATGGATTGCATGCTTTGAAAATCAGCATTCTAAGTTCTATCTTTTTACTTGTGTTGGAACCTCGATCTCGTTTTCTTGAGATACGCATTCATTTCACTTAGCCAAGCTTCGTCAATGATATAAGATTCATTGTGTCTTAGAAATCAGTTCGCTTGTTGTGTGAATGTAATTGTAACTCTTAACGTAATTGTAGCTCTCAACATCAACTACAACAACAACAACGAAAAGAAAAGAAAAGAAAAAGGAATTATAAGAATAAAAAAAAAAATTTAAAAAGTAAGGTAAAACTTTTATAACAAAAAGAAGAAAAAAAGGAATCTTGATTCGAGAAGCTCCTTCCCACTTATGACCTGTTCAATACTAAAAGGAGCCCTTGAACAATTCACGATCTCTCAATCTAATCATATACCAACGTTCGTTTTTAATGTATTTACGAATAAACTATTTTTGTTCTTATTTTTGTATTTGAAAGATAATGTCTTCGGCTTTTTGTCCTATTTTGAAGAACCCTTTTTTTTTGCTTTCGTTTCTATATTCCATCTATTGTCATTCTTCCTCTTGAGGCCGTTTTTCCCATCATGCAATTTCCTAATGTGCTCTTCTTCCTCTCAGCGTCTGTCATTCCTTTAGATAGCTTGTCAGTTCTCCGCCTTCAATCTTTTCCAATGTATTCTAACCATTTACTTCTTTCGAATTTCGTGAGCAATGGCATGTCTCCCCATCCTTCTTACTTTTACATTAATACACAGAAAACAACTCTATTATGTCTGCCGTCACACACTCGCCTCTTTAGAGGTGTTTAATTTGTGGGGATCTTATTGTCGACTGGATCCGGTTCCTTCTGTTGGAAAACAGTTTTTAAATAAAAAAAAATAGTTTTTTTTGGGTTTTTTTCTTTTAGTTAGATATTGAATTTTTTTCAAAATATCGAAACTTGTTTATTTTTATTTTTTTTCTTCTTAATAACTTTTTATTGAAAAAATCTTTTTGTTTCTTTGTAGTGACTGCCTCGCACGAATCTGATGCCATTTTTCGCATGTATCATTATATTTTCATTTGAATGGACAGATTTAGCTCAGTCCGTAGAGCATTCGCCTGGTGAACCACAAGGTTCAGGGTTCTATACCGGTGCTAGCTAATTAAGCGCATGGGTAGCTACAGGTTGGTTCTGTGCGGTTAAGTGAGGAGCCGATGTTAGATGTAGCGTCCTGCCTCAGACGCAAGAAAATCTCCCTATTCTAGTGCTAGTGAAAAGGGGATAGACTCCCTAATACTGACAATACTCGTCTCTACGAGGCTCACATGTTGGTACTAAAACCGTAAAGATAATTCTTCACCCAACCTGAGAAGGGACGTTACCTTTTCTACTTCCTGTCCCCAAAGGCACAGGAGAGTTCTAGTCCCTACATCGATATTAAACGTAGCTACAGTCAATCTCATTCCTTATCTGATGGTTTTGGAACTGTTAATAATATCAGCTCGACCATTTTTATTTTTAAAATTTCTTATTGTTTTTTTTTTCTTTCTCATGCATAGAGCAAACCTTTCATAGTAAATTGGTCTTCCCAATTTATTGTTGAGAGGATCTACTTGCTTTCAGATATTATTCATGTAAATTTAATATTTCGCTCCGGTAATTTAGGCACGATTTAATAAATTATCTAAAAGTCCAATGTGCGCAGAAAGCTGTATCTTTTATACTTTTTTGATAATGCGTTTCCCCAATTGAGTCGAAATTGGCAAAAAAAACCCAGTCAGATAATGATGTTACGTCACACTACATTTACAATTTTGTATGATTAAAATTCCTTTAGTTGGAAAGGAATTACAATTGATTAGGAAACTTGGGAAAGAAATGCTGGGCCCTTATCAGGGATCTATCTATCTATCTATCTGTCTATTTATCTATCTATCTATCTATCCCACAGTACATTAACTGCTTGTCTATTTACGAGAGTAATGCTCAAGGTTAGGTCCTCTTATCTAGAAATAATAGAACCGTTTATTCTTAATGATATTTCCATCTATTAATAGTGGAGATTCGCTTCCGGTTTTTGTCTGTAACAAGAATTACGTGACTGCTTACGTCACATTACCCAAAATCGTCATAACAGAATAAATACACTCAAAATTTGAACACGCAACATTAGACACTCCTCATTGATTTTTTTAAAACAAGTTTTAATAAATACATGACTGGTATTATATATCTATATATAGTTTGTTTTATTTCAATACATATTTAAAGTTTAGATTTCAAATTGTTTTATTTTTTTAATCCTTTAATGAATTTGATGATTTTACTTACTTAGGGTACAAACTCGCTGACATTGATTTTTTACTCCCACTCCTCAGACAATATGTTTCAAAAATGTATTTTTACATCGCCCGGAGGCCGTTTTTTTATTTTGTACTAGTTATTTTAAAGTTTGAACAGGTGTCTTCTATTTTCTATTATAATTGCCATTCCCATCTATGCATTCTTGTAGGCGATATGCCTGTTTTTATATGCCCATGTCCTACCTGATCGTAGACATGTCGTTCAACCTCGTCATCGTTGTCGACAACCTACACCCCTTGCGGACGTTTTTGACATCCATGTACGATTCTCCATAAAATTCCTTTGGCATGGTAAAACTGAATAATGGAGCGAACTTCACACTTTAAGGTAGTGTGGATCGGGAGCTCCATCAGAAACAACTGCCTAGCCAAGACCGAGTATGGCAGTGAGGTTCGGGCTGGGGCAGGCGGAGGCTCAGGCTCAACAAAGACACGGACAGTTTCTGTGCATCCCCAACGCTTTGGAAACCTGACTTTTCGGATTACCCTCGTATTTGTTTCAGTATGTTTGCCTCTGTCTTATCATATTCCCCATCTCTCACTGCCCCCTCCATCTCTTTCTGCCCCTCTCTCTCGCCACACACACACGCACACAAACACACACACACACACACACACACACACACAAACACACACACACACACACAGACAGACACACAAACAACCACACACACACACACAACACACACATATATATATATATATATATATATATTCATTCTTATCTATATTATTAAGCCATTTAACTTGCAAGCAATATATAAATTTAACAGATATCTTTGCTTAAGTCAATAAATTCCAAAGCGGTCATAGCAAGAATGATTATATTGAGTTTATATCCACTCACAAACCAATTAGTACTGCCACATCAGCGAACAGCACAAGTTGTTACAGACGCTAATGTCGTATTATTCCCCTTACACTGTGCAACAAATGTTCAAGTGTGCATAAATTTAACAGCCGATCCTAAAGATGAATTATGACTATCCTAAACATCGCGCCTGATTATGTTCAACGCCAAAATTAGCAAGATAGTTCGAAAGATGTCCAGAACGAATTAAGCAAACCCCGTAGCCATGCTAAAGGGACATTTTATCTGATCATGTTTTAATTCCAAACTACCAAGAATACATACGAGCTTAGTCTGAAAAGTAATACACATCATGATTACTGTACACCTAACACTAAAGAGGCCGGGTTAGCTCAGTCGGTAGAGCGTTCGGCTAGAAACCACAAGGTTCCTAGTTCGATGCCGGTCCTCGTCTACTCAGCGTATGAGTAGCACATGGATCTGTGCGGTAAAGTAAGGAGCTGATGGTAGGTGTGGCGCTCCACCTCAGACGCCAAAACAATCTCCTTGGTCTAGCGCTATTGAAAAGGGGATAGACTCTCTCGCTGACAGGCTGATACCGACTTTAGGCCGCCCCGACGACTACACCTAAATAGACTTAAACAAAAATAGAGTTGCTTCCCTTTGATCAGTCAAAGCGTTTTGTTTACATTGTTTTGAACGCAGCGTTCAGTTCCTGTTAAGCGAGAATTAGAAGCATTTTCTTGTCTGTGTTTTACACAGACAAGAAAATGCTTCTAATTCTCAAGCGAACTTAACAGGAACTGAACGCTGCGTTCAAAACAATGTAAACAAAATCTTCTTAATTTTATAATAACCTTGCATTATTATTCCTATCTTTCATATAATTTCATTTGTATGTTAAAAACATAACAATTACTTATCTATTTTTCAGGTTAGCAACCTTTATTTAAAATCAGTTGATTAAAGCTGCTTCTCCCTTTCGGCGGGCTTAGAAAACGTTGACTGTATCCTCTGCAGAAGGGTAAAAAAAAAAACATCCCCAAAAAGATATTCCCTAGGTATGAAACTAAACTGCAACCGGTTGTAGGGCTCAAGTTTTTGAGATCTGGGGAGTGTGGAGTACCCTTTCATTGCCATTACCCACAAATTCACTTTGACCCTGAGTCATAGTACCTTTTTGTGTTGGTTTGGTCTGGTCTGTTTTGTTTTACGGCATATAAACCTTAGTGGGTCATTTAATGCCGGCAAAGTTTTGAAATAAATTCATTCTTAATGGATACTCAGTTTTTTTAATAAACACATTTTTCTATTTAACCCATAGATGGGACTTCCTATCAGAGTGGACCTGGGAGCAATAGTGATGAAGGGGTGCTCCATATTGCCCAGACCCCCAGAGCTGGAACCTCACATTCAGTGTTTAACGTCATACCCAGGACATGAAGTCACTCAGACACCGCCTTCTAGTACCCATATAATAAAAAGGGTTGGGTCTTTCCATAAGGGCAATATGGTTGGGACAACCATATAAGTGCTAAGGCCTGACATGGTCAGCCGATTGATCGGAGGGGGCCTCTCCGACTGTCCGTCTATCCTATTTATGGTCCAAAGTGGAGTGTTGCATGTCATGGATTGCTCATTCACCAGGATTCTGTCCTTAAGCATCACGGATCGCCATCCCCGGCCAACAGGTGGACCCATTTGGGGGGTCTTACTCCTCTACAGAGGTGCAGTCGGTGTATTATAAAGCCCCACCGACAGGGCTAGTACTTTTTTGGGCCCTATCAACGAAATACTTGATACCCTATTACTATACATTATTTGTATTTAGAATATTTACTTGAAATCTACGTACAAATAAATGATTATTATTGAATAGAAATAATTACTTGAAAACACTTAAAATTTGGGAATTAGATTGTTTTATAATTGTAGATCCGGATTCGGCTCGAAATATTTTTACTTTGCTCAGGGAGTTGGGCTGATTTCAAAATGGTATGATATGTTGGGATACATACACAATATTGAAATGAAAAATAAAGGAAAGAAAATGTTGAATGGATAAAATAGGATTTATTTTATTTTATTTTATTATACTGACACGTGTTTGGGCCAGGAGTTTATCCATATATACATATATTCTATCAATTATTATTTTAAATACAAAATAAAATAACAATAAAAATAATAAAAAAACTACGAAAATTTCTTTTTCAGTATAGAAAGAAATAACGGCCTTCGTCTTTGATACTAAAAAAAATTGTTTGTAGTTTTTCTATAATTGTTATTTTATTTTATATTGTATTTAAAATAATAATAGATAGAATACACGTGTATATGGATAAACACCTGGCCGAAACACGTGTCAGTATAATAGATTAAAATAAAATAAATCCTATTTTATCCATTCAACATTTTATTTC
>CM042159.1:3202430-3209930 GCA_023376005.1 Doryteuthis pealeii
ATATTTCTTGTCGGATTCGGGAACCTTCTCGGGAACCTTCTTTTGTACAAGGTTTCGGTCGATATGCCCTCCTTCTTCAGGTACTTTTTAAAAATTTTTTATCGGATTCAGGAACCTTTTCGGAATCGGGAACCATCTTTTCCAACTCGGGAACTTTCTTGTCGTAATCGGGAGCCATCACGGAACTTTGAACCTAACCCTTTATTTAGTCCACGGTGGTATCCTGTTCTCATTCCGCTAACCATAGCTGGGTAGGAGTTGTGTTAATTATTTTTCTATGTTACTCAGGATGGAACCCAGAATCCAGAGATAATTGTCACTTAGAACTGTCTTAAGCTAACTACCTTATCCACTAGGCCATTGGATAATTGGGTGTGACTTTTGGGAACTTATAAACCTACTGTCTTGTTTTGGCTAGAATATCTACCTATTCATTTTACAATAGTCCGAATAACGCAGATAATACTAATCATCAAGCCTCATCTCAAACATTCAGAGAAATAATGAATTATGAAATTAAAATAAAATATAATAAGGATATAAATCAATATAGAAAACTGACTAAATCATTTAAGAATAAAACAAATTGAAAGAGTCAAGCAGTAAAAATAAAACATATAAAATTGTAAAAAAAAAAAAAAACAAATACAAGAGAAATAAAATAAAAATTACATAATCATAAACTTTTTGAATTCTGGTTTGGTTTGGTTGGTTGGGTTTTACGGCATGTCAACCCCTTGGGTTATTTTATGCCGAATACTTCTATTGGTAATTTGGTATTCAAAAATGTTTAATGCCGAAAAGTTTTGAAATAATTTCATTTTTAATGGATAATACAATTTTGTTTATAAACTCATGTTTATTATTTAACCCATACATGGGACCCTAACAGGTACTACCTCTCCGGGTCAGAGTGGACCAAGGAGCAATGGTGAGGAAGGGGTACTCCACATTCCCCAAACCTCCAAAACTGGAACCTCACCATCAGATAGAGTTTAACGTCATTCCCAGAACATGTAGACCCGCAGCCACCGTCTTCTAGCACCCATATGATAAAAAGGGTTGGGAATTGCCATAAAGGCTATAGTGTTGGGGCAATCATATAGGTGTTAGGGCTTGACGTGGCCAGCCGATTGATCGGAGGGGGCCTCTACGACCGTCCGTCTAGCTCAAGAATTCTGGGTAACGCCGGCTGACTTTGCTAGCATATGATAAAGTGAGATGTCAATATTATTTTCATTTTTGAAGCATTTAGACGACAATTTACCTATCTCAGCCTGTAATACCCAGACGAATAATCATATTATATAACTAAAGAAGATTACTCAGTAAATACGCAAATATATACAAAAATCTAGATGCATCTATGCATCTGATTTCCAACGGTCTGAGATGTACAATTTTTGTTATATATATTTACTGATTCTTTCTTGCATTCATCTTTTAATTAGAATATTTTGAGTGACAGACTAATCGGCTTTTTCTGCATTATATAGAAAGGTGAGATTAATTATTTGATTATATATATATATATATATATATATATATATATATATATATATATATATATTTATATATATATATTCATGTATTCATTTCTCTACATAATTATATATATATATATATATATATGTATAATGTAATATGTACATAATATATCATCATCATCATCATCATTATGTCGTTCTATCAGTACAAATTTCCATGACTCTCCCTCTCTCACTCACTCCCCCTCTCTCACTCCCCCTCTCTCACTCTCTCTTTCTCTCTCTCTCTCTCTCTCTCTCTCTCTCTCTCTCTCACGTGCGCCTTTTGTTTTTATTGGTCATCTCTCCTTGCAGGTCCTCTTTACGACCTCCAGTATTTGCATAGAGCTGATCAGTAAGTTTTTGCAGGTTAGCCTAGTCTTGTGCACCCTTTGTCTGGGTATCCACAGGAGAACATCACTTATGAGTTCGTCCTTTTTTCCCCAACATTGTTCAGTATGTCTTGTTCGTCTTAGATTGTTTGTGTGATAGGAGCTAACTGACCGTGCAGCTATTTTTCTGGGGTGATATATATATATATATATATATATAATATATATATATAATGGCTGTCAACTCGTGTTCGAGTAAAACCATTTCCTGTTTTTATTTTTATTTTTTTAGATTTGTTTTTTATCATAGTTGGGTGCCAGTAGCATTTGACACTGTATCCTTGTGTTTTCTCAGGTGACTCACCAGACCAGCCATGGAGAGACATACTATTCCACATAAACTACATGCTGGAACTTCTCCACTTTGAATGTTGCTGGGCTGAAAATTACCCTTTCTAATAGCCCGCTTCAATTCTTGGTGTTTAATTCAGGTGGGCTCAAATTCTTCGACAGACAGGTATATGGTGGCTCTCCAGCCAGGTCTATTACAAGCTAGCTTCTCCCAGTCCTCCACAGCAATAGCAGTGTTCTTCTGTGTACTTGAGGCAGTCCTTAAACCTCAATTTGGGTTTGCACTGACGACGTTTGCCAGTTGAGATTTCCCCGTAAAATAGTTGTTTTGGGATTCGCTAATCATTTATGCGAACTAGATGACGAGCGAAGACGTGATCTAAGGATCAAACTTTCAATACTAGGCAGGTGACATCTTTCAGGTATTGTGGTGTCTGGTGTAACTGACAACCATTCTATCCCTAAAGTCCTGCGAAGGCAATTCTGATGGAGTCTCTTGAATGTCCTGAAATTTTGTTTGTTAAAAACGCAGGTTTCACAGGCGTACAAAAAGGTAATGAGCACACAGACTCTGTATACACTCAGCTTAGTGATGTTAATGCCACATTGGCTTCAAACCCTCTTCTCAAACAAACCAAAGGATCTCGTTGCTTTCTGTAACCTGAGGGGAATTTCTCTATCTAAAAATTTGTCCTGTGATAATGTGCTCCCAAGATAGACAAAGTGATGGCCAACTTTGAGGCGTTCACTATATACAAAGATACTGGGATCCACAAAGCTTCCTATTTTTGTCTGTAACAAAAACTACGTCACTGCTCACGTCACATTACCCAAAATCGTCATAACATAGAATAAATACAATCAAGATTTGAACATGCAACATTAGACAGTCCTCATTGTTTTTTAAAACAAGTTTTAATAAATACATGACTGGTATTATATATCTATATATAGTTTATTTTATTTTAATACATATTTAAAGTTTACATTTCAAATTGAATTATTTTTCAATCCTTTTATGAATTTGATGATTTTACTTAAAAACTCGCTGACATTGAATTTTTTACTCCCACCCCCAGGCAATATGTTTCAAAAATCTATTTTTACATCGCCCGGAGGGTGTTTTTTTTGCTAGTATATCTAATGAACATTTTAAACAACCACATTTTAAACAAATTTTAGTATTATGTGCGTTATTCGGACTATTGTCCTCATCTTCATTGTTAGCTGTACAACGTTTCGGTCGATATGCCCTCCGGCCTTCTTCGAATAATGCAGATAATACTAATCATCAAGCCTCATCTCAAACATTCAGAGAAACACTAAATTAGGGCCGGGTTAGCTCAGTTGGCAGAGCGTTCGGCTAGAAACCACAAGGTTCCTAGTTCGATACCGGCCCTCGCCAACTCAGCGTATGTGTAGCACAAGGATCTGTGCGGTAAAGTAAGGAGCTGATGTTAGGTGTGGCGCTCCACCTCAGACGCAAAAAACAATCTCCTTGAACTAGCGCTATGGAAAAGGGGATAGACTCCCTCGCTGATAGGCTGATACCGACTTTAGGCCACCCTGATGACTTTACTTACATCTTTTATTATTTTTACACACACACACACACACACACACAGATATATATATATATATATATATATATATATATATATATATATATATATATATATATATATTGGTTTGGAGGTTGATTTTGAAGGCTATCACAATGCAAAATCTCTTTTTCAAAAGATCAGTGGAACAGTTCCAGTGATCTTTTGAAAAAAGAGATTTTATCTCGAAAATTCAAGAATAAAATACAGGTTAACACACAACACCATTGTTACTTTATTCTTTACACCCGCATTATGACAGCGTTCAAAACCAACCTCCAAACCAATATATACACAATGCTTCAAGCAAATTATAAAACTCCCTTATATATATATATATATATATATATATATATATCGGATTTCAATTCCGGCCGTAGGTAGCTTACAAAATGTCTAGCCACACTGAGGAGACTTGATAAGTCGAAACACGTGTCTGTGGATGACCCTATAATATATATATATATATATATATATATATATATATATATGATGATCCCAAATTCATAACATTAGTTGCTCAGTCCTACGCACTCAGTCTCCATTTGAAAGTTTAGACGTTGGAAACTCCAAACGCGATCCTTTTTGAATCCACCTTGTATATTTCCAGACTTTCTTGGTTTTAATATTGCGTTGTTTGATGCATTATTCACCTATTCAGTCTGAAGATTCTGAGATTAAATAATTTCATTATTATGAATAGTATTCAGTCTTCTTGTGATAACTCGATATCTTCACTTCAATGTGACCTGTGTTGCGTTAAGCTAAACTGAATAATCTGTCTATCTCTCTAACTATCTATCTAGATAGATTGAAGCTATCTAGATAGATTGAAGCTATCTAGATAGATTGAAGAGGACCAATCGAATGGCCATCACGTTCACCACACCTAACACCAACGGACTTTTTTTTCTGTGGGGTGTATTGAAAGATCAGGTTTACAATCTTAAGACGAAAACAATTCCAGAATTAAAGAATGCAATTTCAGATAAATTTCATGAAATTACCATTGAAATGTGTCAAAAAGTTTGTAAAAGTGTTGTTGGTAGATTTCAGAATTGTATGGAACACAAAGTGGGACATTTTGAACATCTCAAATAAATGACTAAATTCTAAAACTTTATATCTTTTGTAACTGTTTAGTTTTAATTAAGTTAAACCTAATGAGTCAGATATACCAACTAACAGTTTCGCTTTGTAGCTCATCAGGGCAAGAATCATGCTTGGAGCAATCGTACTTTTATACATTTATATATATATATATATATATATATATATGTGTGTGTGTGTGTGTGTGTGTGTCTGTCTGTCTGTACGTGTGTGTGTGTGTGTGTGTGTGTGTGTGTGTGTGTGTGTGTGTGTGTGTAAGGGTGAATGGTATCAAAGAAAAAAACTTAACAAACCGTCATTCCGTAATAATTTATTACGACCAGAAACTCAAAAGGCTTTTAAAAATTTTAAAAAGAAATCTAGATCCTTAAAAATTTAAAAATACGGAATGACAGTTTGTTAAGTTTTTCTCTCTTTGAAAGTTAAATATTGCTCTCTATTTAATCTAATTTATTGATTATTATACATTGAGCTCTCTTTAGGGATCTATAAAAATCCTTGTATAAATTATATGTTTGCACCTACAAGAGCATACAGTATGGATATACAGTGAGATTTTGAAGATCCCAAATAGAATTATCCCTTACAACCAGTCATTTATATAGCTTGCATATTCAAGTAAAGAAACAAAAACGCCCTCTGGGTGGTGTAAAAATTAATTTTGAAAGAAGTTACCAGCGGGAGTGGGAGTTAAAAATTCAATGTCAGAGAGTTTGTAGAATAAGTAAGTAAAATCATCAAATTTATTAAAGGAGTAAAAAATTAAAAGAGATTTGAAAAAGGAACTTAGTTCTCATAACTTTAAATATATATTAAAATAAAACAAACTATATATAAATATATAATACCGAGCATGTATTTATTAAACTTGTTTTAACAAACAATATGGACCTTCTAAGGCTGCATGCTCAAATTTTAAGTGTATTTATTCTATGTTACGACAATTTGGGTAATATGACATAAGCAGTGACGTAGTTTTGGTTACAGACAAATAGAGACAGAATCTCCATTATTAATACTAGCAAATATATGCACCCTCCGGGTGCAAGTATTTAGGTTTTGATGTAATAAAATATCGTATCAAATTAGAAACTATTTAGAAAATGATAAACTGAGGGGGTATAATCGAAAAATAGAACAGCTTTAAATCTAACTCTTCCATCATTTTCCATCACTCCCGTCTTTCATTTTTCCTAATTTATCTATTTAGTTAGATTATGAAGTATTTAATAAAATTACAGTTCTTTCGTCTTGTTTATGGGTTTCTTTTAATATTTATCCCCGAGATTTTTGCTCAGATTCATTAAGAGAAAATCAAACAATTAGAAATCAATAATATTAAGCATATATTTATTAAAATCAAATTCTTAATATCAATATGCAAATTAGCCTTCTCGTTCACACTGTAAACCGCTATTTTGTTGAATATATAAATATACTTGCATGTAATTAGTATGTAGATTAATCCACAGTATTAAGAAGATATAACAATTTTTATCAATAATTGAGGTTTAAACAAAAATAAATTCAAGGTGAATGTGACGTAAATAACTAAGGGAATTGTGACTTGAGTAGTGATTTAGTTTCGGTTACAGACAGACAAACACACAATCTCCATTATAATAAGATATATATATCCATTATTTATATATATATATATATATATATAATATATATATATATATATATATATATGTGTTGTGTGTGTTGCTGTTTTTGTTTATTTGACCAGTGATTATTCTTTTTTACTTGTTTCGTTAAAACTGACTGACAAGGGAGTATTCGTAAGTGATTTGTACGTACAAATACTTTTGAGATGAGGTTTATCCTGAAATTTTCCCCCAAAAAGTCTTTATGCAAAGCATTAATTATACAAGCTAAAAAAAAACAAAAAACAAAGCTAAAATCTCTTGACATATCTTCTGAACATGGCCAACATGTTCTGTTCGTGTTTGGCAAGGAAAAACGATTTCCAATTAGCATGAAAAGCGCACAGCACTATTAATTTCAGTACACCAAACAACACGTTGATATGACAGATTCTTGTAACATCAATTGAAAAATGGGTAATAAATTATGCAAAGTGCGATATTAACATTATTTTTGAGAAATCCTACATACATTTTAACCGCCAAATATTTCATTGTTATGTAACAGAAGAAAAACTTTGGAAATTCTTTTTCAGTTAACTTTAATAAAACACACACACACACACACACACACACACACACACACACACACCACCCAGTCGTCTGGTGCGTTAGAATGCACCGACTGCACCTCTGCAGAGGGGTAAGACTCCCCCAATGGAGCCACCACTTGGCCATGGGTGGTGATCCGAGATGCTTAAGTATAGAACTCAAGTGGTTGAGCAGTCCATGTTGGCTCTTTCTTGAGCTAGACGGGCGGTCAGAGAGACCCCCTTCGGTCAATCGGCTGGTCACGTCAAGCCCTAGCACCTATATGATTGCCACAACTCTATTGCTCTTATGGCAATCCCAAACCTTTTTATCATATGGGTGCTAGAAGGTGGTGGCTGCAGGTCTACATATCCTGGAAATGACGTTAAACTTTATCTGA
>CM042159.1:3217430-3239930 GCA_023376005.1 Doryteuthis pealeii
ACAGGATTGTGTGTTTTCATATCCTTTTAACTATACTTATACCGTCAGATTCATTTCCTTACTCTTAACTTATATATATATATATATATATATATATATATATATATGCAATAAATATAATATACAATATATATATATATATATATATATATATATATATATATTATATAAATATACACTATATATATAAATATACAAATATATATAATATACAATGTATATATATAAATATACAATATGTATATATATATATAAATATACAATATACAATATATAATATACAATATATATATATATATTGTATATATATATATATATATATATATATATATATATATATATATATATATATAGAATATACAATATATAATATACAATATATATATATATATATATATACACATATATATATGTATATATATATAGAGAGAGAGGGAGATAGAGAGAGAGAGAGGGAGTAGAAATATGTATATATATATTGAGCAAACGCACACCCAAGAAAGCAGTTGTACGGCCACTAAACTCAAATTATACAACCCATCAAATAAGACAAACAAGACATGCTGGACGCTGCTAGAGAAGCAACTACAAACTAATAAGTGACGTTCACCAGTCGACAACTATACATAGACACATCGTATTCGGTCGCCCAGCAAAAAATTCAACAGAGAGAGGGAGAGTGAGAGAGAGGGGAGAATCATGGGAATCCGTGCTGTCATTATGACCTGATGGTGAAGATGGCAATTATAAAGTACAATACAGGCTGTAACATAAGTTTTATATATCTAAAAAATTTACATAAATGTTATCTTTTTATATGCGTTCTTATTTAGTTTTCTCATTTTTTCCAATTGAATCTGATATTCTATTACATTAAAACTTAAATACTTGCACCTTAATGTCTAATATATATATATATATATATATATATATATATATATATATGTGTGTGTGTGTGTGTGTGTGTGTGCTTCCCACTCCCATGGTTGAGCACTGTGGTGGTACATTAATTGTAACTTCATCGTTTGGTATTAGCCCTTACCCGTGTCTGTTTACAGATTTGACTTCTCTGGTGATTGTAAAAACATACCACCGTAAATAGGTAGCAATTAATTGTTATAATTGATAGCCGCAAGGGTAAGGAACTTGGCAGACGAAAATTATGTCGTGTTTCGATCCCGGCTAGAAGTAGCTGTTAAAAAAAGTCGAGCCGCACTGATGAGAAGCAAACTTCGAAACACGTGTCTGTTGATGACTTATATATATATATATATATATATATATAACCCTTTCCTGCCATAGACAGTTGTACAGCCGAGGGTAGTAGTTTGGTTTGGTTTGTTTTGTTTTACGGCATATCAACCTCAGTGGGTCATTTAATGCCGATAAAGTTTTGAAATAAATCAATTCTTAATGGATAATACAATTTTTTTATAAATACATTTTTCTATTTAACCCATAGATTGAACCCTAACAGGTACTACCATTCCGGGTCAGAGTGGACGAGGGAGCAATGGTGATGAAGGTGTGCTCCACATTCCCCAAACCTCCAAAACTGGAACCTCACCATCAGATAGAGTTTAAACGTCATTCCCAGGACATGTAGACCCGCAGCCACCGCCTTCTAGCACCCATATGATAAAAATGGGTTGGGGCTTGCCATAAGAGCAATAGGGTTGGGAAATCATATAGGTGCTAGGGCTTGACGTGACCAGCCGATTGATCGGAGGGGGCCTCTCCGACCACCCGTCTAGTCCAAGATAGGGCCAAAGTGGAGGGTAGTAGTATAAATTGATTCGATTTTTTGGCATTCCCCGCCAAGAAGGCCATCATCATCAGGCAATGAACATTTGAGATCTGTGGGTGTCTCCTTTAAAATTTAAAAGATATCATCCAGGTAATCAGCCTTTTTCGTAGTTGTCGTCATCATTAGAAGAGAAGAAGTAATACTCGCAGATTGCGTATTGGGCACACCCACATTACCCATTCGTACCTGTTAAAAGGGGAGGATGCCCCCAGTGTACCCAACAAGCAAAGTGCAACTTACAACCAAACATATCCTTCTAAATTGTAACATCCTTAAACATATCCGCACTAATTACTATCAAGCAAGAAACCAGAGGGACATCTTTAAATATACAAACCCTGAAAATATTTTAAATTTTCTAAAAAAAAGAAGCAACCTTTTCAACAGGATATAACAAAACATAACCGAATATGTCCATAGTACCACTACTTTAAAGACTGAAATCCAAAATAACCTTTGTTGGCATTAAATGACCCACAGAGGTTGATATGCCGTTAAACAAAACTCAAACTCATCATCATCATCATCATCATCAAGCCGAGTTCCCATGACTCTCTCTCTCTTTCTCTCTCTTTCTCTCTGTCTCTCTTCTCTCTCTCTCTCTCTCTCTCTCTCTCTCTCTCTCTCTCTCTCTCTCGCCACCCATCCCTATCAGTCATCACTACTGGTAAGGCCTCAACACAGCATTCGGAGTCCGCACAGAGCTGATGAATCTAAGCTTTTACTGGTCGCTCAACACCATTGTGCCTATGTGTAGGTATTCTCTGGAGAATGTCACCTCTGACATGCGTGAAAGGAGCAGGCAATACCTGCTCCTTTCGATTTAAAGGGGCAGGGCTGTATTTATTGTGCAGTAACTGAGGCGCCTCAAGAGAGGAATGCCGACGGGATACACGCAATTTTTAACACTGGCCACCACATGAGCATCGGTTTGTGCGTGGCTTCCCACGTTAATCGGACTTTGAGTTCAACTAATGTCAGTAAATAACGGCTAGTTTGTTATTACTCAACGATCTTAGAAATACATTCATATTTGCATAATTTTTTGTAACGAACAATGCTGGTAAACTTTGTTTCTCGTGTCTTCTAATCGACAAAGGCAGACTGAAATCGTATTCCTTCTTCCCAAACAAAGTCTGGTCATTTTGATGACACTGTACATTTCTTCAGTCTCCCTCTTTCACACTCTTTCTCACCCCCTCTCTCTCTCTCTCTCTCTCTCTCTCTCTCACACACACACACATACACACACACACACACTCACACACACACATATACACATACACATGTCCGTTCTATGTGATCCAACCAAATGTCATTCATATCCTGATTTTCTTCTAGCGGTCATTTGCTCTCTCTCTTCTCTCTCTCTCACACACACACACACACACACACACACACACTCACACACATACACATACACATATCCGTTCTATGTGATCCACCAAATGTCGTTCATATCCTGATTTTCTTCTAGCAGTCATTTGCTCTCTCTCTCTCTCTCTCTCTCTCTCTCTCTCTCTCTCTCTCTCTCTCTTACACACACACACATATATACACATACACATATCCGTTCTATGTGCTCCAACCAAATGACGTTCATATCCTGATTTGCTTCCAGCCGTCATTGACTAAAGACAACCGACTGTTGCTCTTGAGTTCTTATGTACACATCAACTCATGCATATTCACATTACAAATGGCCGTTTCCTCGAAAGATAAGCAAATCAGCACGTTCTTCTTTTTTGCTTCAGGTAAGCGAAAATCATCATACTTTTAGGCTGACATTAAAAAAATGTTCTTAAGTAAATAAAATAAGAATAAAATAAATAAAATAGAATGAAAAACTTTTCCGAAAAGCAAAAAAAAATCTTTTCATTTCATTCACTAGATGGGCAAACTGTGGCCTGAGTTTCTTACTGAATCGTCTGGTCCGCCTTAGATTTCAATTCTTTATAGAAAGTATCTTTTTATCGAAGAGAAAAAAATTAAACTTTTCCCTATTTCTAAGACAGATGCTTACGCGTATAATCTTCTGTAGTAAAAATCGTTGTGGTATTTTCAACATAAAAAATAAAGTCGTCGGGGCGGCCTAAAGTCGGTATCAGTAAGGGAGTCTATCCCCTTTTCAATAGTGCTAGACCAAGGAGATTGTGTTAGCGTCTGAGGTGGAGCGTTACACCTACCATCAGCTCCTTACTTTACCGCACATATCCCTGTATTACTCATACGCTGAGTTGGCGAGGGCTGCTATCGAACTAAGAACCTTGTGGTTTCTAGCCGAACGCTCTACCGACTGAGCTACTTAATGATGAGTCAATGTCGCCTGCGGCACACCTCTCGAAAAATGATAACCATTCCTACATTAGATATTTTTTTTAAATACCGAAAACGAAACAAAACAAAACTAGTATCGAGATGAGCATAATATGGGAAGATAATATCTTATTATAATGGAGATTGTGTTGTTTTTCTGTCTGTACCGAAACTATATTACTATTCAAATCACAATTCCCTTAGTTATTTTCGTCATATTCTCCATGATTTTATTTTCATTCAAACCTTATTTATTAATAAAATTGTTTTACATTATTAATACTGTTGGCCATATCTGCTTACTAATAACATGCAATTGTATTTATACAAGAAAATAGCATTTTGGGGTGTGAACGGGAAGGCTAATTTGCATATTGATATTAAAAATTTGATTTTAATAAATTTGCTTAGTAAATTGATTCTAATTGTTTGGTTTTATTTTATAAATATGAGCAAAAATTTCGAGGATAAATCTTAAAAGAAATCCATTATCAAGAGATATAACTGTAATTTATTCTTTACTTCCTATTTTAACTAAGTAGTTAAATTAGGAAATGATAGAAGAGTTGTTTTACTTTTCGATTATACACCCCCGCCCTTTGTTTTAAATCATTTTATCCGCATTCTTTTTTAGTTTCATTAGTCTTTCTAATTTAACATATTTCATTACATTAAAACTTAAATACGTGCGCCCGGAGGGTGCATATATTTGCTAGTGAACATAATATGGGAAAAGGCCAAATAAAGTTTTTTTTTAAGTAAATTACTTTAGAAATAAAAAATATCGAAAATAACTGATATCATTGGATTTTACGCTTCGAATTGTGCAGGAAACGCCATTAAACAATATTTTAAAAAAATGCAATTGATGCTTCTTGTGACGCATGTTAGAATGATAGGCGTGCAAAAACAATGATATCATTATTTGAATACGATCATCAAAAGTTATTCGACGCCTTCTTTGTTCAACAGTCAAACAGTTCAAAATCATTTCCCAGGTTGGGTCATTGCTATGCACGGGTACAGGAAGGACGAAGGATAAAGCGACTGAAACGTTGTGTTTTTACATACCACAATAAATATGAGGACAACAGTCCAAAAATTCAAAATTATTAAAAATAATTAAAAAAACAAAAGAAAAACAGAGCAAAACAGATGGAAAATAAAATTCTAAAATCTTGAATACGTCTGTTTCAATTTACTGAATTTTAACATTCAGGTACCGCAACTGGATTACAGTAAATGATCACGTATACATAATTCCCGGATGTTTGCCATTTTTCTTTCTCTCAGCGGAGTGACAGACGATGATGGAATTTAGGTCCGTTAAATACGATTTAGCCTATATATATATATATATATACACTTCCAATAAGAGAAAAAACTCAACAGACATTCATTTGGCTTTCATGAATTTATTTCTCTCTCTCTCTCTCTCTCTCTCTCTCTCTCTCTCTCTCTCTCTCTCTCTCTCTCTTATTTATTTCAGAATATTATTTATACAATCCATGCAATCATGTTGCTTTGAAATTATCCCGTGTCAAGTGAGTGAAATTATAATCGTATTGTAATTCATCAAATATCCGTCCGTCCATACAATAAAGATTCCACCATTTTTGCCTGGTTTCAACCAATATTTCCTGAATTGTTAGGGTAATTCATAAAAAGGTTTTAGACTCCAAGTTTATTTAATTTCTTACTCTTCAAAATGAAATTACGTCTTATACCAATAAAACATTAATCAATCACAAATTGCCATGATTAGGGAAGTAACTTAGTACGACATTTAACATTCACACACACATACACACACACAGAAGAGAGAGAGAGAGAGGAGAGAGAGAGAGAGAGAGAGAGAGAGAGAGAATTTGAACTCTGGGCACCACATTTTGTACGACGATAACCGTTACACGAAATGCACCTTCAAATGGATAGCGTTTTCAAATCCGAATTTACTCAATTCTTCATTGTTAATCCAGGGATATTGTTTTTGCTAAGGTGGGAGCCACACTTACCGTTACCTCCCTGGCGCCTTCTTGCACAGATCCGATTACTCAAGCTGTGCTACTCATGTGCTGATTTGGCGAGGACCGGTATCGAACCCGAGGCCTTGAGATTTCTAGGTGGATACTCTAGCACTTGACCTAAATCGGCATCTTCATTCATTTAATAGTAACGTATATGTTTAAAATACAAGAACATTTCAATTCTACAAGTCGGTGATTTAAATATGTACATACACATTTGAAAAAAAAATGTATAGCAGGTATGGTATCTAATTTTAATTCTCGATACAAACACATCTCGAACATAAGAAACATATATCTACATTTTCTAAGATTTCCTTTTATTTTTTTGATGTACGATATTTGTGTCTAATGAGAACGAGGTCATTGCATTCAATGAGAGAGTGCTTCACTGAGAACAACTCTTAACACTCTACACAACGACTGTGCTTCCTATTTGAGTATGAAAGAATGTGGTAGTCTTGTATGGGTGATACGCGACCGTGATAAGCTGGCTTCTTCCTTACGGGTTGTTCTGGAATTTAATTAAAATTTCGCAAGGAATTAAAAAAATTCTTTATTCTATTTCTTTAATTTTATTATTTATTTATTTAATTCATGCGGGCAATTTTTTTCTCGTTGTTCTGTTGACGTTTGAAGAATATCTTGTGTAAGGAGATTCCTTGTTAATTCTTCATTTAGACGTTACTTGCCTCTAGTTCTTCCACCGAATATCACATGGGGATCTTACACCTATACGGCTTATATAGTCGTGATATTCTTGTTACATAATTGATCAATAGGAAGACCGCTTTGTGTGTTATTCGAACCCTGACTGTCAAGCTAACAGGCGGGGAATCCAACCATTACACCAGCTGGCCTTTTCCAGATTTTTCGTTTTGTTTAGAAGTAGGTTATATTCCACTTATGGTGACTTTTACTACACGACAGTATGAGAAGTAAACAAACAAACAATGTGTTTTTTGATATGGCTTTATTTAGCCGACAATTTTTGGGAGAATATGTGCTTAATTGAAGTCCCCCCAAATTGTTGGCTAAATAAAGCCATATCAAAAAACACATTGTTTGTTTGTTTACTTCTCATACTGTCGTGTAGTAAAGTCACCATAAGTGGAATATAACCTACTTCTAAACAAAACGAAAAATCTGGAAAATGCCAGCTGGTGTCATGGTTGTCAGCTTGACAGTCAGGGTTCGAATTACACAAAAAGCGGTCTCCCTGTCAATAGCTCTGCTGATGAGGCCTAATAGGCCAAAATTTACATAATTGATAAAGTAAAAAGTAAAGTTATTGATTCAAATAACCATTCTTAATACGAATAATTTGCATACAGTTGTATGGTTTCAAATATTTCTATCTAATACTAATAATTATATTGTTTCAAGTAATTAAATCTAATAGATATAATTATATAAAGTAAGATCTGAAACACGTGTTGCATATGTAAGATAAAAAGAATACATTTTTTCTAAAAACATAATACATTTTGCGGACCTTCTTTTTTTATAAAATATTGAATTTTCTCCCGTTGGAACCAGAACAACATTATATATATATATATATATATATATATATATATATAGTTGTAGAAAAGTTATTCTTCTACCACGGCTTCGGTGTTCTAAGTAAACCGTCCCCAGGAGAACTAAGTAAATCTATGTGGCTAATGTGATATATACTCGCCTGGTTTAAGATCTTTTTAATTTGATGTCTCCTAAAAGTAAATTAACTTTTGTCTCTAAAGCTTGTTTCTGTGAAGTTAGTTTAATGCTCTATATTTTACAAGATATATTGAGCCCTTTTGGATTAACTACTTATGCTACTACAATGATTACATAGTAATAACCTGTTAATATATATATATATTAGTGTATTACATTAAGTAACATATTTTTGTTTATCTTATTTCCTTTTCTTACATGTGTCTAATTCGGTTGTTTTTTAAATATATATTACATTGTTAAGTTTTTCTGTTCTATTAGGAAATGTGATGTTACAAATTTTACAAAAAACAAGACAAAAACAATATACAACAATACTTTCAATTTGTAAATTTTAGTAATATGTAATAATTTTAAACTAAAACAAAAATACAAATCCTGAAATATACAAATTCCAAGGATTTAGTTTCAAGAATTATTTTCCTCTTACTCCCTCTCTAACTACTGTCTTCCACTTTCTCTCTCATTCTGGTGTTCCAAATTTTATTTTAGTTCGGTCATGGACCGGATACTTTAGCTAGTATATATATATATATATATATATATATATATATAAGATATCGGACTACCATGCGGTCGGTCTGAGTTCGACCCTAGCCAAGATAGTTGTGTCTAGCCACACTGAAGAGGCGTGAAACGCCGAAACACGTGTTTGTGGATGACTTATAATATATATATATATATATATATATAATATATATATACAGACACGAGTAGGATGAAACACAAGCTCAGTTTCTTAAGCGGAGTTTAACAGGTTTGAATTCAGTTTTTCTTCTCCTAGACTGTTGTCTACCAAGGTTAAAGACCAGTTACCCTACTATTTACCCGTAGCTGAATTGAAATACAAACTGCATCATCCAAGATTTGAAGTCGTCTCGCTGTGTCCATTTCCAACGACAGTAACTATTACAAGTGCCACCGCTATGAAGATAAGTCTAAGCGATATGCAACGTTCTTATCCGCACCGACAAGGCCGGGAAGAGACGAAGATAAATGAACGCCAATCCATTTATTCGCACAAATATGCTTTTGATATACCGGCCAGCAGTCTAACCTGCTTAAGAAATCATCTAACACAGAAGTTCTTCTCTTAACGACTTTGCCGAGACTCATTTCTCATTCATTCGCTCTCCACCATGCTCTCTCGAGGGACATGAACTGCTAGCTAGAAAGATATATATATATATATAGATAGATAATGGATAGTTAGGAGCAAACTAAAATAAATCGATGGAACAGACTAAGATAGTTTCATATACTACGATATATAGATAGGAACACTAATGCAGTCGAATAGACTAAACAGATTTACAGATACATAGGAACAGGCTGAGATAGGTAGGAATTGACTAAAATAAATAAATTAGATAATAGATAGATAGATAGGAACATACTAAGTTAGATAGATAGGTAGATAGATAGATACCGTCTAGAATATATAGGATACTATATATATATATATATATATATATATATATATATATATATAGAGAGAGAGAGAGAGAGAGAGAGAGAGGGGGGGAGGGGAGAAAGAGATAAAGATATAGATAGATAGATAGATAGATACAAATAGACAAAGAATGAAAGAAAGATCGAAACATACTAAAATAGATAGATCGGTAGATAGATAAGAACATACTAAGGTAGATAATAACATACTAAGATAGATAAAAAGTGAGATAGATAGATTAATAGATATGAACTAAATTAGACAACTACAGACGTTTTAAAATTATTCTACCAGCGCACATTCACACGAGGTTTTATCAGACTTAACAATGGAGGCATTCTTACCTGTTATAATATATATTGTTCTACGTCGGAAATATAGACTAGCTCAGAATGGAAGTGTTCATCTAATTCCATAAAACTTAACTCTTTCCCTACTTTAAACCGCTCACAGCAGCTCTCCCAACACTGTGGTCTACGGATACCACAGCCAAGCAATGTACAAAAACTAAAGGTTAGTTCATTATAAATGAACAGACGGACTCAGATTACAATAATAATATGACTTTATGTAATAGAATGAGTACTGAGGTGAACAGATAGTGAACTTTGAATATCCATCATACAGGTAATAATTACTAACAAATTTCGAACAGCTATGGGGAAATTTGGTAAGCAAAGAGTTAACGAGGTTTAATATTGAAAAACGTACATTATACGTTCATATAATCCTATTTTTGTGTAGCTGTTTCTGAAGGAATTTGTACACTGTTATAGGATTGTATGGTCTCAAGAATTCCTATTAATACTATAATTACGAGGGGTGTTCAATAAGTAATGCCCCTGACCCACTTTCGGTTGTTTGATCTAGCTGAAATTTTGCATGTGCAATTATTTCTATCTCTATAGATTAAGCCGCAAATTACAGCTTTGAACAAATTGTGGTTTCCGATTGACAGGTGTTTTAACTGAGTCAGTGTGAAATGGAGCCTGTTGAGTGTCGAACAATCATCCGGTTTTTGTATTTGAAAGGACGCACACCCACGGGAGACTTTTGAAAGTTACTGATGGTGATGATGCCCCATCATATGACCTAGTAAAACGCTGGCATCGTGAATTCAAACTGGTCGGAACTCTGAGGAAACAGCTCCAAGATCTGGTCACCCATTCTGCATTGATGAGGTATCTGTCCGTCAAATTGAGGCTGCCACTTTGGAAGATCGACGCATAACTATTCGCCAAATAGCCCATGAGGTCAAGATTAGTACCGGGTCTGTGGAAAACTATCATTCATGGCCATTTACATATGCAAAGGTGTCTGCAGATGGATTCCAGGTTGCTCACTTTCCAGAGCAGGAACGCGTCGAGTGCTCGATGATGAATTTGGAGATATGCTAGAAGACGGGGTCAACATTTTTCAAAAGACTGATTACACAGATGAAACCTGTGTCCATCACTATGATCCAGAGATTAAAGCCCAGTCAATGCAATGGAAGCACCTTGACTCACCCCTCCAAATAAGGCAAGGGGACAGCTCCGCTGGCAAGGTCATGCTCAAGTCTTCTGGGACCAGGACGGAGGAGTGATGACAGATTTCCTGGCAAAGGGTACCACAATTATAGGAGCCTATTATGCTTCACTTTTGAGGAAATTAAGAGAAGCTATCAAAATCAAGAGGCGGGCCAAGATCAGCAAGGCATCCTCCTCCTACAGGACAACGCTCCGGTCCACACTCGCGTGTCGCCAGATCAGAAGCACAGGCATGCAGCTATGAACTCCCCATCCCCTACTCTCCTGACCTTTGCACCCTCTAACTTTCACCACTTCCCAGCCATGAAGTTGTTTTTGAAAGGAAAGTGTTTCCCAGATAATTGAGTCTTGATTTCTGAAGTCACGTCGTGGCTGGAGGACCAACTTGGGTCTTCTACAAAAACGGTCTCAGAGTGCATCAAACGATGGGAGAAAATGCATAACTCTGGGTGGTTCCTATGTAGAAAAGACTAATACTGTGTCGTTTTGTTGCTCTACTGCTATGGAAAGTTGGTCAGAGGCATAATATTGAACGCCCTCGTATATAGATTCAATTACTATTTCAAGTAACTTTTCTGAATAAAATAATTAGAGTTATATAGCGTCAGTATATCGCCCTGTCGACTGGGGCAGTAGATAACCGACTGCCTCTGCTGAGGGTAGAAATCCCCCCATAGGGCCAACCGTTGGCCGTGGGGTGATCTGTAACTCTAAGGACGGAATCCTAGTGAAATGACGTGTGAGTAATGGCAGTGAAGAATCTCCACAATTTGAACCTTACCATCAGATTCCATTTAGTATAATACCCAGAACACACCTTTTTAACGGGGTCTTACCCCTCTGTAGGGTATACAGTCAGGATATTCTGAGCCTCGACAGGATTGAATACTTTTGTGACAGCAATGGTAATTTTCTCATGAATATTAAAATTGACCAATTAGTTTAATTTAAAATCCTAATTGAAAAATAATTTTTCTGTCGCTGTTATTAAATATTTGGCAATTGTTCCGAGATAAGACTGCGCACATCCATGGTTAGTTGAAACATGTGACACCTGGACCGCTAGCATCATAATCGGGGATAAGTACTTGTCGAAGCGAGCAATTCTTCAAATACGTGGTATTGTGTTTGATGTATAATTCTTTGAATGAATGAATTTGTTAATGGAAATGAATATTTTTCAGTAGAAATTTACACTGGGAAATAGTTATTCTATATCTATATATTATTATATCTATATCTATATCTATATCTATATCTATATCTATATTATATATATATATATATATAATATATATAAAGTAAGTAAGGTCGGTTATCAGCCAGACAGCGAGGGTGTCTATCCCCTTTTCACTAGCGCTAGACAAGGAGATTGTTTTTTTGCGTTTGAAGTGGAGCGACACACTCCATCAGTTCTTACATTACTGCAGAGATCCTGTGCTATTCATACGCCGAGTTGGCATGGGCCGGTATCGAATAGGAACCTTGGTGATTCCTAGGCAGATATTCTACCGACTGAATGCCATTTTATTTTAGACAAACATTATAGGCAAAGAATCATAAGATTGATGCAAATCGCTCAAGATTCATCCCTGCCAACTGATTCCCGGGGGTCGCAATGGGTAAGGATGGAGAATTTGTCATGAATAAAGTATCGTAAAATAAAGTATGAATAAAGTAATCATTTATGTTAAATAGATGCCCCCCAAAAAAAGTACTAAAATGTGTTTTAAGAAATTTGAGTTTTTGAAAAATAATTGAATGCCCCAAAATGAATAAAACAAAAATGTATTATCTGCGTTATTCGGACTAATGTCCCATCTTCATTGTTATCTGTAACGTTTCGGCCGATATGCTGATTCTCAGGTATTTCTTGTCGGACTCTGGAACTTCTCGAACTCGTGAACCTTCTTTTCGAACTCGGGAACTTTCTTGTCGTATTCGGGAGCTATCACGGAACTTTGAACCTAACCCTTTATTTATTCCACGGGGGTATCCTGTTCTCATTCCGCTAACCATTCCCCGTGGAATAAATAAAGGGTTAGGTTCAAAGTTCCGTGATAGCTCCCGAATACGACAAGAAAGTTCCCGAGTTCGAAAAGAAGGTTCCCGAGTCCGACAAGAAATACCTGAAGAAGGCCGGAGGGTATATCGGCCGAAACGTTGTACAAATAATAACACTGAAGATGGGGACAATAGTCCGAATAACGCAGATAATACTAATCTTCAAGCCTCATCTCAAACATTCAGAGAAAAACAAAATGTATTTGGTACAAAATAACCCAGCAGGCTTGACATGCCATAAAATTCAATCAAAAACAACCACAAGAATGGATAAAACAAAATGTCTTTGGCATAAATAACCTAACAAGGGTTGCCATGCCATAAAATTCAACCACCAATCCAACATTGATCTTCGGTATGGTTTGAGAAAGACCCAACTTCCTCAGCACTAGACAGGCTACACAGCTCCAAACTTTTGTCCTCATTATGTCGTTTATAAGCTGAAACAATCTTGAGAGTTTCCAAATTTTACTGGTGACTCCAAAATCTTGTCTTTTTTTTTCTTTTACGGCACGTTGCGCAGTCGGCCAAAGAGATCTGTCTGTTAGTTGCATATTACCAGACATGAATCACGTTTTTGTTTCGGTTGGTTTTTTGGCATAAATGATTTTTCTTTGAATTAAAAAAAAGTTCTTTGGAAAAATCTGAATTTTGAATGCTTTTTTTCTCTTCTTTGCATTGTCGAGAAGTTTTCGAGGTTGAATTCTAGAAAAAATGCAAAGCCATATCGAGGCTGTGAATTTTTGTGTATTTCTTTTATTGAAGAAGTGAACACAGTCAGAGTGTGTCGGCAGAAATATTTTATGATTATTTCCTTTATTTTATATCTTCTTATGACCAAATCACACACAGAAGACCAGTTGGTTGGTTGGATTTTAGGCATGTCAACCCTTTGGTTATTTCTTTTTGTCGAATACGTTTGTTTTATTGATTCTTGTTGGGGCCAAAGTGAAAAAGTTGTCAAACATGAGTAGTTGGCGAATACCAATTGTTATAAAAGCCCTTTGAACAGTTCCAAGAACCTAGAAAAGAGCGCTAAACTGGGCCCCTGTTGGCCGTGGGTGACGACCCGTTAGGCTTAAGAACAGAGTCTTGGTGGATGGGCAGTCCATGACCTGCAAACTCCACTTAGACCCTTACTTAGGCTAGACGGGCGGTTGGATAGGCCCTTCCGATCAATCGGCTGGTCACGTCAAGTCCTAGCACCTATATGAATTTCCCCAACCCTATTGCCCTAATGGCAAGCCCCAACCTTTTTATCATATGGTTGCTAGAAGGCGGTGACTGAGGGTCTACATGTCCTGGGAATGACGTTAAACTCTATCTGATGGTGAGGTTACAGTTTTGGAGGTTTGGGGAATGTAAAGCACCCCTCATCACCATTGCTCCTGGTCCACTCTGGCCCGGAGTGGTAGTACCTGTTAGGGTCCCATCTATGGGTTAAATAGAAAATGTAATTATTAAAAAATTAAAAGAATGAATTTATTTTAAAACTTTATCGGCATGAAATAACCAATGAGTTGACATGCCATAAAACCCAACCACGAAACCCCCCAAAATGTAGAAAGAGACTGAGGGAATTGGTTGGTTGGTTGGTTTGTTGGTTGGATTGTGTGGCATGTCAATCCTTGGGTTATTTAAAACCGAAATAAATTTGTTTTATTCATTCTTGTTGGGTATTAAAAACATAATCCATTTTATGATCTATTTAACCCATAGATTTGATCCTAACAAACTATCATTCTAGATAAATAGGGTGATGGCAATAAAAGGGTGCTCCACACTCCCAGAATTGGAACCTCATCATTTGATGCAGTTTGACGTTATATCTAGGACATTAATACCTTCAGCCACTGCCGTCTAGCATATATAGGATACAAATGGTTTAGGGTTTGCCATGAGATCAATATGGTCGGGAATCATATAGGTGGTGGGCTTGATGTGACCAGCAGATTAGACGAAGGGGCCCTTCCGACGACCGTCCAGACAAGGAAGGGCCAAAGTGGAGTGTTTGGATGTCATGGACTGCTCAGCCACCAGGATTCAATCCTTAAGCAATACAGGTCACCACCCATGACCAATAGCTGTCCATTTGTGCGGGTTTGAAAAAAACAGAGTTGCAGTCGACTTATTCTTTAGCCCCAGTCCCGAGGAAAATCAGGGAGATCGGATAAAACGGTTAGAATTTTGGATTGAAGTGTAGACGCAGTCGGTTACTATAATTTGACTAAGAAACGTCTGTTCCAGAGACTGCTTCACTTCATAACAGTTCAGGACACACGTCACTGATGATGATCTTTTCCAGGCATGGCTCACTGATTTATCTTTAATGGCAAACAGAAATTACCAATATGATTAAGTTGAGAACTACGATGTCGCAGTTCAGCACGTTAGCCACTACGCTATATGGACTCCCTCCTGATTATTATCATTAGTTACTTGAAATGACACAATTGTGTAAATTACAAGACGGCAATGGTTCGTAGCATACGTCGATTGCTCCCTCTGCATAGATTTAAGACTCCAAAACTTCATGAGGATCCCAAAACATGGCATGGATACAAAATTTCCGGGACTCAGAAAATATACATATACACAAAAAAAAAGGACAAAGTGAGATTGATTACAACAGAAAGTAGTAATAATAGATATACTTTAAGGGACAAATAAAAGTCATTGGGGTGGCCTAAAGTCGGTATCAGCCAATCAGCGGGGAGTCTATCCCCTTTCAATAGCGCTAGACCAAGGAGATTGTTTTTTTGCGTCTGAGGTGGAGCGCCACACTTACCATCAGCTCCTTACTTTACCGCACATATCCCTGTGCTACTCATACGTTGAGTTGTCGAGGCCTGTATCGAACTAGGACCTTGTGGTTTCTAGGCGAACGCTCTACCGACTGAGCTAACCCGGCCTAAAAGAGGACAAATAGAAAATAAAATAAACATCTAGAAAAAAGCAGAAAGAAAAAATGCATGTTTGGTTGGTTGGTTAGATTTTAAGGTATATTAACCCTTTTGGGGTTATTTTATACCGAATACATTTTGTTTTTTATTCCTTCTTGTTGAATATTCCATTTTTTTCAAACTCAATTTTTAAACACATTTTAACACTAATTTTTATTTTTATCTATTTAACCCTTTAGATAGGAATCAAACAGGTACTACCATTTCGCGTCAGAGTGGACCTGGGAGTAATGGTGATAAAGGGATACTCCACATTCCAAAGAGTTTCAGAATTGGAATTTCACTTTCAAATCAATTTTGTTAAACTCCACTTAAAAATGACCTCGTGTCACATCCTGCTTTGAAATACAAACGGATTACCTAATCCCTGCTGGAAGACAGACCTAATTTTAATCAACAAGAAGAGAACTTATTCAAGTGCATACTGCCGTTTGTTTGTTTGTTTATTGATTTTAACGGCATATCAACCCGTCTGGAGTTATGTAATGCCTAACGGTTAGGAAGTAATACATATCGTGTATTTATATTTATACTTTTTAGTAATTGGTTTTTAAAAATGTGTTAGCATTATTGGGGATTATGTTGTATGGTATTGATGGGTTTCATGTCTATATTCTATGGTATTTTTTTCCTCAAAAAGGAGAGAATATCCTCTATGTTGACATTTTCAAATAGATCTTTCATATTGTTTGCTTTATAATAACGGTTTCTGAAGTGAGCAAAAAACCTGCATTCAACTGTCAAAGGTGTTTGACATGTTCCACATTGTGGTTGTTGACCAATGTGTAATCGGGATGCAATGACTTGTTCTTTTCTAGACTTCCTTAAATTTGGTCTCCAGCCTTCCAAAGTGGTTTGATTAGGAATAGTTTATAATGCATACTGCTGTGGCAGCCGACCAACGTTTAAAAAAAATGAAAGATAAAAAAAGTTAGGAAAATACCTGGATCTTGACAGGTAAGTGAAAAATTGTGGACCCTGAATGTGACGGCAATACTCATCGAGAAACTGTAAAAGAGACTGTGTGATTTTGACTACAGATGAAGACCATCCAGACCAAATTTTTGCTAAAATCAGCTAGGATACTCAAAAGAGTTGAGGAGATCGGATTTTGTTTGGTTTGATTTCTTTATTTAATGACATATCAGCCTTTGTGGGTTATCTTAAGCCAAAGCCATCCTTGTTGCAGAACATCAGCGGTACTATTCAACCTATAACTGGGAGAGATAAAGGTGCTCATACCAATCCCAATAGTAATAGTGCGAAAGTGAACATTATACCAAGAATTGAGAAATGAAGAAAGATAGAAAGATATATAATGTGAAGAGATATTCAACAATATATAATATGAAGGTAGTATAAAAGTATACAAAAGAAAAGAAGAAATGCGAAAGTGAAAATCATACCAAGATTTGAGTTTGGTGATCTGAGGAGACTCGGTGTCACTCGGTGTCACTCGGTGTCACTCAGTGACACTGAGTAAAAGATCAGAGACTCGATGACACCAGCGAAAAATCCCCACATATAATTTGTCTGAATTTTGGAAATAAGGCTTGATAATTCATATTATTTAGATTTTTCGGACTGCTGTCCTGATTTTGATTTTTATATATACAACGTTTCGACCGATGTGCCCATCGGCCTTCTTCAGGTTTTTCTTGTGAAATATAGATAAAGCTGGCGTGAAACATCCATAAAGAGTAAAATTTCAATGAAGCCAGAGTTGTTATCATTGAACATTCAATTGCCAACAACAAAGAAGAGTTACATTCATTTAAAACGGTCTTTAAATAGATAAATACATAAAATCATTGGTGCCTGAAGCTTTTTTCTAAACATTCATATACCGTTAAAAATTATGCAATCTCTCAATAGGAAGCCAGTTTTATAAAACCGTTAAAATTTTCGGTTCCCATGAAGCGAAACGAACAGGAAGGAAGAATGAAAGACATTAGAGAAGTTCTCTTTTTTTTAATACAATGGGAATTGGAAGTAATCTTTAAAAAAATCAAAAAGGAATCATGGAATTATGGAAAAATCAAAGAGGAAGAACAGTAAAATAAAATGATGTAGATGCGTAATGAAGAAATGGTAAACTGGAGAGAAAGTTATACAAAGACGAAAAGAAAGAAGAAAAAGAGATACAGAATCGAGGGATGTTGTTTAGAAGGTTAAAAGAAAAAGAAAAAAAAATGGCAGTAGGGAAAAAGAATAAAGTTGTCCAAAGATCAATTGATAAGAGAGGTAATAGGGAGGGGTGTAATTAGAAGATAATGAGGAAGATAAATGGGGAAAGGAAGCAGTTGAGGAGGAAGTGGTTTAGAGGAAGATGGAATAGAGAGGATAAAGTAATATAAGTAGAGGAGAAGGGAATGGTGTGAGGAGAAGCTGTTAATGAGTAGCTAGAAGGAATGGGAATAGGATGTACAGGAAAGATGAGGGGAGGGTTGAGAGAAGAGAGGCTGAGAGAGGTAAATAGAGAGAGGGAATGGAAACATGATAAGCTGTTAGTGAGAAGGTATGGATTAGGAAGGAGAAGTGGGATTCGTGGTTAAGAAGATATGTATGTCGGAGGAGAGAATGAGGGTAGGGAAGAACATCAGTAAAGAAATAAGTGGTACAATGAAGTAGGAAAGATGGTAGAAGTGTTCAGGAGAAGGTAAGAAATATGAGGAAGAAGAGAGGAGCTGTTTGGAAGAAACGTCTATAGATAGGAAGGGGAAGTTATAGAGTAGGAGAGGAGAGAGTGAGAAGAAACATTTAAGGAGGAAGTGATACGAAGGAGGCGAGGAAAGGGGAAGGGAAGAAGAAGTATTAATGATAAGAGAAACTTTCAAGGTGATGGAATTGAGAAGGAGGGGCGGAGTGAAAAGAAACAGCAAAGTAGGAGGTGATACAAAGAAGGAGAGGAAAGAGAGTCATTATGAAGCAGGTAGAAAGAATGAAGTAGCAGTATTAGGAGACAATTTTAAGGTGGTGGTATAGAGAAGGAAGAGTTAGGGTGAGTATAAAGAAACAGTGAAGGAGGTGGAGGAGATACAATGGAGGAGGTAAGAATCGTTAAGGAGAAGGTAGGGAGGGTAAAGTAATAGTGATAGGAGAAAATGATGAGGTGGTCGTATAGAAAAGGAGGGGAATAGAGTTGTTAAAGAGATGGTAGAGAAAGAGAAATACCAGTGATAGGAGTAAATGATAAGGTTGTGTTATAGAGGAGAAAATGACGGAATGAGAAGAACCACACACACACACACACACACACACACACACACACACACACACACACACACAACACACATATATATATATATATATATATATGCGGATTGCAGTCGGCGTGCTGGGTTTCCATTCGTTGAGAGGATAATAATAGCGCCAGGGTACCTGTTTGTGTATTTTGTATATGGGATAATAGTGTTATTTGGGGTATACATTAGAACTGAAGTAGTAGATTCAAATTTACTTAATAATAATAATAAAAAAAATGAAAAAATAATTTTTTTTTAAATAAATAAATAAATTATAACAAAACAATAGATTTAATGGTGTTCTGTATGTTTTTCTATCTGTCGTTTTAGTTTATGCTAATTTTTTTAATTCACGGTGGTAGGTACTATATTTAATGCGTTTGCTCCAAATCTCTTTAGTCGGATTTTCGCTCTGAAGAGCATTAAGCGAAACTTTTAGTAGGTTTGTCTGACTCATTAGATTTATCTTTATATATATTATATATATATATATATATATATATATATATATATACCAAGCTATTGGTAAACCTTGCGGTAAGAAAAAAATAGCAAATAGTTTGATTGTAAAAATATACTATCAAACATCACCTGGGGAAAAAAATGAAAAAAAGAAAAGACCAAAATAGTCGTACCAACCGAAAATAATCGGTTAATACTATAACACTTGGCCAAAAGAAAAAAATATATAAATATATATATGAAAAATGTATATATAAACCGCTAGGATTATTTAATGATAAAAGTAAAAAGTGCTCAATACCTGAATAGAGCAAATAATAAAGTTAAATCTAATGAGTCAGATATACATACTAACAGTTTCGGTTAGTAGCTCATCAGGGCAGAATTCTGACTCTCTCTATATATTATATACCAATAAGTGTCTTAAACAGAGTTAAACAGGTTTGAATCCAGAGTTTTTCTTCTCTTAGAATGATTACGCATCTAAGATTAAAGAGCCCTGTCGCCTCTAATATTTACCTATAGCTGAGGGGAGAATAGTTGGATGTATACCTTTCCTAAGTGTATTAGCGATATATGAAATGCAAACAGCCTCGTGGAAGAGATGTATATGAATTTAGGGAACTTTGAGAAAGTGAGGAAAAAAGGGAAGAGTTTAGAAGAAACTGTCGAAGAGAAAGCTTTGATGAGAAGGGAGTAATGGAATGAGAATCTATTAAGAAGGAGGTGGGATTGACGAAGAAGGAATGGGTTGAGGAAAAGCTGACGAAGGAGAATCTATCAAGAAGGAGGGGATTAAGGGAGAGGAATGTGGAAAAAATGTATTGTTAAGTAGAGACTGGAAGAAGGCGTGGATAAAGGATTATCGAGTGGAGTGAATAGAAGAAGTAAGAATGGAATGATTATAATATGTAAAGAAGTTATATTTAAAGTTGGAAGTCTTAAAGTAACCTTCCAGCATGGGTACATGTGTGTACATAAAACATTCCGACAAAGATGTGATCATATCTATCTATCTATCTATCTATCTATGTATGTATCTATCTATCTATATATATGTGTGTGATCATATCTATCTATCTATCTATCTATCCATCTACATGGGTCTGTTTATGTCTATCTATCTATCTATTTACCTTAGTATGTTCTCATCTTGGTCTGTTTATATCTATCTATCTATCTATCTATCTCTACCCATATGACCGACTTTATTCTGGTGAGCGACGGAGATACATTTAAGACAAAGATATATAAAACAGATACATAAACGTATTATGAGGAAATAGGCGTACGACTTGCGTTGTAGGGAATGTCACTTACTAGTAGCTGGTGAGGGGGAGGCAAATCCCCCCACCTACGGGTTAGAGGCGTCAGCCGCCTAGACCATGTTTACTCGTTGCCGGCCTAGGAGGTAAGAGGCAGGAATTCAGATTTCCCGGGTTGTGGCCAAATACCAACGCCACCTATCGGCGAACACTGCAGCAAGGGATGATAACCCAACATTATGAAAGAAGAGAGTAATGGGAAGAGGAAGTAGTTTAGTGGATGAAGAGAGGGTAATGGGGACGAGAAGCAGGAGCGGTGCTTGAAAGAAGGACAAATAATTGTTGGTTAGTTGGTGGGTTGGATTTTCGGCATGACAACCTACGTTGAGTTATTTTATGCCGAGGACATTTTGTGATTCATTCTTGATGGGTATTTGATTTGTTATTTATTTAAACTCAATTAAAAATAAAACTAATTTAGATGGGACCCTGGCATGTACTGCTACTCCGGGTCAGAGTGGACCTGGTAGTAATGGGCATAAAGAGGTACTCCACATTCCGCCGAGTTCATGAATTGGAAATTCACCACTAGATGTAATTTAACGGCATACCCAGAACAGTAAGACCTTCAACCATCGCTTTCTAGCACATATATGATAAAAATGATCGGAGTTTGCCATAAGGGCAATAGGGCTGGAACAAATCATAAAGGTGCTAAGGCTTAGTGTGACCACCCGATTGATCTGAGTTGGCCTCTACGATCGCTCGTCTAGCAAAGTGGAGTTTTGCATGGCATGGACTGCTCCAGCATCAGGATTCTGTCCTTAAGCATCAAAAGTCACCACCCACGACCAACAGGTTGCCCAAATAGGAGGATTCTACCCCTCTGTAGAGGTGCAGTCGGTGTATTCTTCTGTCCAAGCCTAGAGGGCGTCAGAAGGAGAATATATCAAGAAGGAGGGGGATTAAAGAAGGAATGTGGAAAATTGGAACTGGTAAGAAGATTCTGGAAGAGGACATAGATGAAGGATAACCGAGAGGAGGAAATAGAAGAAGCAAAAATGGGGGGAAGAGGAAGAGGAGAGAGAGAGAGAGAGAGAGTAATGGGAAGAGAAGTAGTTTGGTAGAGGAGGAGGTGGTAATGGAGGGAGGAGCTGATGAGAAGTAGGATCAGTGCATGAAAGGGGGACGAATGAGAAATGGAGGAGGGAAATAGAGAAATGAGATATTTTAAATCTGGTGGCGTAGATAAGAGAGTAGAAGGAGGTGAATTTCTTAAGGAGGAGGTGGTAAAGGTGAGAGGGGCAATGGAGTGAGAATAAGCTGATAGTGAGAATACTTAGACTAAAGAGGAAGTTGTGGGGGGAGAAGCTGTTAAGGAGGAAGCAGTAAAATAGGAGTGAGAATGGAAGTAAGAGTAGACGTTTGGAAGTAGGCGCTATAAAGGAGGAAGAAATAGAGGAAACGAAAGATGTCAATGAGTAATTAGAGAGGGTTAGTGAGTAAATGCCGTCCAGAGAGAGAAGGAATAGTGTGAGGAGAAGCTGATATGGAGTATATGTATATTAAAGTAGAAAAAGATGAGAAGAGGGAATATGAGACGGGGGAATGGTGTGAGGAGAGTGTTAAAGAGAATATATATAGAGA
>CM042159.1:3249930-3264930 GCA_023376005.1 Doryteuthis pealeii
GTGATTGAAAGCAGACCCCGATAAAAAAAAAAAAAAACTTGCGCGAAAGCTTGGGAAAAATTTTAAAAATCACCAAGAAATGTTACGTAGTCTTTAACCAAATACGTAATATATATATATATATATATATATATACATATATATATATATATATATAATATATATATATAATATATATATATATATATGTGTGTGTGTGTGTGTGTGTGTGTATGTGTGTGTGTGAAAATAAAATGGAAATTAATCCGACAGTGTGAATATGATAAAATGAAAAAACAAAGGATGTTTACAACTGCATCAGGAGAGAGTTTGCAAACCGTTTCGGGGCCTTTCTCTCGGCGGTTTAAAAAGCAACACCGGCCCTTCCTCACTAATATGAGGACCCTCGCAATATCATGCATCGACCGCACGTGGGTCGGTCATCAACAAAAATAAGACGGGAAAAATGACCGTTAGCAAAAACAGAACGCTGCTAGTCAAAAGTTGGAATTAATCAAAAAATGCGCTGTCTATATTAAAAATAAAATGAATTTTATTTAAAAATAAAATGAATTTTATTTAAAAATAAAATGAACCACTTTTTTAATTTTAAAAATAATCAGAAGCATTATAGTTATAAAATAAAACTCAAAAAAGTCTGGTGTAGAGTAATTTAAAAAAGTGTAAATTTGTATAAAAAGTGTATATAAATATCAAAATTATTTGTAATACAATCCAACTGTAAATATATATATATATATATATATATATATATATATATATATATATATATATATATATATATTAATACTGATAATATGGTATTCTATATTGATAAGTAAATAGTTTTCAATATCTCCGATAGAATTTGCATATTTGAGTTTGGGTAGCGTGGATAGGAAATCAACGGCGCTTCGTTACAGACAGTTTTTCGCCAATGCGATCTTCGAATCAAGATTTATCTGGTTTCAAAATCGCATAGGTGAGAAACTATCAGTAACCAAGCGCCATTGATTTCATGTCCATGCTACACTAATATATATTCATATACATATATATATATGTGGAGAAAATTTAGGAGAAAAAACACAGAATGTTACGATGGATGGAAAATTTATTGTCGATACTTAAGTATTTCTGTTTTACATTGGAAACCTTCTTCAGGACTAAGAATTTCTGTGGATAGACGATGAAGGGTGTTTTGTATGCGTTGAATTAGAAAAATGTGTGGAAAAAAAAGTTATTTACCGTTAGTTGCGTGGCGTTTGTAGTTGAAAGTTAATGACGTGATTATTGCATGTGAAAGCGAAAGTTAATGATCAGAAGACGTGAAAAGCCCTGAAGAAGGTTTTCTCTGTAAAACCGAAATAAATTTTCCATACATCGTAACATCCTGTGTTTGTTTTTCTAAATTTTCTCAACATACTATTGGATTAATTTCCCCATCTTACACACAACACACACACACACACACACACACACACACACATATATATATATATATATATATATATAATATATATATTATATATATACTATCAAAAATAAAAAACGCACTCCGGGCAATTTAAAAATAGATTTTTTGAAACATTGTCTGAGGGGTGGGAGTTAAAAGTTCAATGTCAGCGAGTTTGTACCCTAAGTAAGTAAAATCATCAAATTCATTAAAGGATTAAAAAATGAAACAATTTCAAATGTAAACTGTAAATATATATTAATATAAAACAAACTATATATAGATATATAATACCAGTCATGTATTTATTAAAACTTGTTTAAAAAAAACATTGAGAACTGTCTAATGTTGCATGTTAAAATTTTGAGTGTATTTATTCTATGTTGTGACGATTTTGGGTAATGTCACGTAAGCAGTGACGTAATTTATTGTTACAGACAAAAACCGGAAGCGAATCTCCATTATTAATAGATACATATATAAACACACTCAGACACACTCAGACCCACAGACACACAGACAAATACACACATACGCACGTATATGTATGTGTATGTGTGTGCGCGTGTGTGCAGAGATCCTGATATAAAAAATAAAAACTTCTAATCTTATATTTACTAATTCTATAGATGAACAACCAATGTTCAATATCCCTGTGGACAAAAGAAGTTAAATAAAAAGCTTCAATGGATTCTAAATAAAAAATATATGATGTTGATTATATCGTTGAAAGGAAACAATGGTGATGAAATGAAAAGGAGAACATTTCAAACAATAAATATAGAAGATTGAATTCAGATTTAGCAAAAAGACAATGAGATAAAGCAATGCATGAACAAACTGCTAAAAAGAACCTTGTCTGACGGAATATATATATATATATATATATATATATATATATATATATATATATATATATATTAGTTTTTGAGAGGAAGGAAATGCTAACGAATCAGAATTTTGACTATCGGTAAAATAGAAAAATAAACCACAACCCAAAACCAAATAAACAACAAAAAACGATAATTCAAGATAATAAGTATTGGAAAGTGCTCGATACGTAATTGTTGAGCCGGTTTAGGAACCGAATGAACCACAGATATTTACTACCCAGATTTCACTGAAAGTATCTTTAGGATAATCTTATATAAATATATATATATATATATATATATATATATATATATATATATATATATATATATATTGAATAATCACCAAAAAGCAAAGTCGGTGAATACCGCATGCAACGTGCGTAACATTAAACAGCTATTTCGACCTAATTAGGTCTCATCAACAGTGTAGGATGAGACATAATTAGGTTGAAACAGCTGTCTAGTGTTCCGCACATCGCACGCGGTATTCGCCGAGTTTGCTTATCGTAATTATTCAATTATATATCAAATTCTCTCTCTCTCTTTCTCTATCTCTCTCTCTCTCTCTCTCCTCTATATATATATAATATATATATATATATATATAATATAATATATATATCAATAAAGGAAGGAAGAACTCAACACCGTAATTCCATAATAAATTTATTTCGACCAAAATTGGGGCCCATATAAATCTAAGTTGATTTAAACCGGCTCCCCAAATTGTCGTCTCATCAGATGGGTCTCAATTCACTTATGGACAAGCACATCACAAAAAAAAACAAAAAGCTGAATATATATAAATTCAAACAAAAACAAAAAATAAAAAATATAAAAAATCTTTTTAACAGTATAGGATTGTAACTATAGAAACAGGAAGTGAATGAAAAAAAGAGATACATTTCAAGGTTGGCTTCTTAGGGTGTCCAGACAGACAAAAAAGTGACAAGACAGAAAAAACTGAGTAGTATATTAAAATATAAATAGACAAGTATAAAAAAAAAAATTTAAAATTTAGCACTAGAGTATAATGATGTATAAAAGAAAATACTAGTTATGAATAAATAAAAATAAATTAATAGTAAGATAATAATAATAAAAAAAGGAATAATAAATAATAAAAATAAAATCAATTAAAATAATAATACTAAATAAAAATAATAATAATAATACAAATAATAAAAATAATAAAAAAATAAAATAATTTGAAAAAATATATAAATTAAAAATAATCATAATAATAATAAATAGACGTTTTTACCCGCACTTGAAATTTCGAGAGAGAGAGAGAGAGAGAGAGAGAGAGAGAGAGAGAGAGAGAGAGAGAGAGAGAGAGAGAGAGAGAGTCATGGATACCCAAGCTATCAATACATGATGATGATGATGGTGATAATGGTGATGATGGATGAAATTGCAAATTTCCTGCAGAACATTTCCCTACAAAAGTCACATCCCATCGAAGACGCTTTTCCCCGCACTTGAACGTTCGAGAAGAGAGAGAGAGAGAGAGAGAGAGAGAGAGAGAGAGAGAGAGAGAGAAGAGAGAGATAGATAGAGAGTCATGGATACCCGGACTATCAGTACACTATGATGATGATGACGATGATGATGATGATGGATAAAATTGCAAATTTCCTGCAGAACATTTCCCTACAAAAGTCACATCCCAGTGAAGACGCTTTTCCTCGCACTTGAAAACAATCCTGGAAGTCTCCTCAGTTGACGCCGATTTCAGTTGGTTTGTCACGACCTTTTTACATTTTTCTAAGTGTCGCAAAACATGCAACGGGTCGTGATGGCGACCACAGCGCTTGTATTTGTTTCTTGGAAGAACAGCAAAAAAAGAGACACATGTCACACGAGGGGAGGTAATGAGGCTGTGGTACCAGCGGAATATCATATCAGCGAAAAAGCTCTCAAACACGGCTCTATTTTGTGTTCTCTTTTCGTGACACTTCCCTATACGCACACCTAATAATCTAAGATTTCTCGGAAGAACGTGAATTGTGCGAGGCAATCCTGAATTGAATTTCACACGTGCTTGAAGGTCAGCGTTTGATCATCTGATTTTAAATCACGCTTTTCAACGTCGAAATGAGAATTAGTGTCGTTTCTTTTATCAACGATTTCGTAAGTGTGGAATTTCAATCTTGTGCATTATTATTATGTGTTTGTTGTTTTGATTTTACGGCATGTCAACCCTTGTTGCATTATTTTATGCCGAATAAGTTTTGTTTTAGTCATTCTTTTTGAATATTTATTTTTCTTCCAAACTCAATTTTTCAAAAACAAATTAAAAAAAAATCATTTTTTAAATCTATTTAAGCCATATATAGATCCTACCAGGTTGTACCTCCCCGGAGTTTAGTGGAAAACGGAGTAATGGCGATAAATGCGTACTCCACACTCCTCAGTACTCCAGAATTAGAACTTCACCTTTCTTGTTGGCATCCTTCCGTCTACAAAAGACGATGGCGTACTGTCCACTTTTTAAAAATCTGCATCTGCCTGAGTGGCTGAACAGACCAATCTTTGAATAGCAATCTGAACTGCAGTGACTGCAAACAAACAGTAATGCTTGCTGGAGTTGCTGTTGTCTCATCTTCCTTTCGCCTCCATCTATCAGTAAAATATTAGAGAAGACAGGGATCTTTGGCTAAGGCAAGGAAACACATCTGGGAGAAGGCCAACATTGAATTCAAAACCAGTTGATTGACTGATTTATCATCTTTACATCATGGATATTTGGTGTCTGTCTGTCTGTAACCGAAACTATGACACTACGCGGAACTATGCAAGTTCCACAATGAGTATTTAATTTAGAGTCAAAATCATTAATACGTAGATTAAAGAACAATCATGAATTATATATATTCAGAAATTGAGTATGCAAAATTCAACGGTCTACATTGATTGTTAAAACAAGTTTTGATAAATACACGCCCAGTAACATTGATTCATACATAATTTGTTTTATTTCAATGTATATCTAAAGTTATCTCACGTATAGAATTCTTATCGTCGATCCGAGTTCAATTCCTGGAAGAAGCTGTTTGAATTTCACATGGCGCTAATACCCTTGGGAAAGGTATGAATCCAATTCTTTCTCCAGCTATGGGTAAATAGCAGGGCAGACTGGGCTCTTTAACCTTGGCTAGGTAACCAGTCTAGGAGAAGGAAAACTCTGAATTCAAACCTGTTGAACTCCGCTTAAGAAATTGACCTTGTGTCGCATCCTACTCGTGCCGATGGGGTTGGTAAATATATATATATATATATATATATATATATATATGGTATTTGCGGAAAAGGTGCCTTACCGGTGAAAATGGTCACAATGGTTAGTTGATGCAAGTTTCACAATGATAAGACAGCGATATAACAAATATAAAGTGCTCAATACGTGACTAGAGCAAATTTATTATAATAATGGTACACAGTAATAACCTAATCGAGTTTCTCCATAAGGATCTTCAGGGTTAAATCCACTGGATTAATCAAGATATTGATTAATTGTAGTCGATTGCACGTGTGTATTTTTTTGCGATGACGATTAGTTAAAGATCTGCAGTCAAAGGAACGCTGGCTTGAAATTTAAAATGAGCGGAAGTGGCATTTTTCCGAAGAATCAAAATATAAACATTGTTAGAAATTCGTTTTGTACTATTGTTTTAATGGTTTATGATAATAATGAGGAAAAAATACACACATGCAATCGACTGCAGTTAATCAATATCTTGCTTAATCCAGTGGATTTAACCCTGAAGATCCTCATATTGAAATTCGATTAGATTATTACTGTGTACCATTATTATAATATATATATTGTTGGAATTTTTTATTATAAGCCGTGTGCCAAATGGTCACTTCTACGTATAGACTCGCCGACTACCATGTGACCAGCCTTGTTGTCCAATCACTGGCAGTGTTCTACTGTTGTTGTTATTTATGCTGGCTGATTCTAATCTTAGCTAACTACTACTTGGATCTACTTGGACGTCGGACCTAAAGGATTCTATACCACAGGACTTATTCACTTACCAGAGGATTCTCTATCACGGGACTTATCCACTTACCAAAGGATTCTATAGCTCGGGACTTACTTATTTACTTTGAGTTCTTTCCAACTGGCCAAGGATGGCGGCCAGATACTTAACACACACACACACACACACACACACACACACACACACACACACATACATATATATATATATATATATATATATATATATATATATATATATATATATATATATAAGGTTAGTAATCAACGGAAAGCATTAAAAATGTTTCTTCATATTTTATTTGATTACGATTAAATTTAAAAAACAAACTTTATCCTACCAAAAACGCAGACTGTGGTGCCATTATTATTTTTAGCATCAAAGGCGTTATTAGAGTTGAGAAAAATTACTCTTGGAGAAATTTCTGAATTCTATCGTAACTTTTTTTAACTGATTAATAAATACTCAGAAAAGAAGATTCTACATGTGTAATCATTTCTTTTTAGTCCTGAACTTTCTATGCGACAATATTTTCCCCCTTTTTTATTTTACAATCTAAAGTTCAGGTTTTGTATTCTAAACATTAACAGATATCAGGTTTCGTTCTGGAAAAGAATAATATTATAATTAGTAAATCCTTAATCCAATTACAGATAAAACGATGAATGAACAAATGTACAGCTTTGGAAAATCGAACAGTGATCGAAAAAAAAACTTAATAGCAGCACAAAATAATGCCAGATGGTCTAATTAGCACAAGAGAAATACAAGAGTGAGTGTGACTGGGTGGGAAAGGTGAACCACTGGGAATAGTAAATGAGATTAGAATTTGGCCATGATGACAAATGGTATATGCCAAAATTAGATTATCTGCTAGAAAATAAAATGCATAACATTCTCTGGAAATTTGAGATGCAGACTACCCACCCCTAGTCAGAAAATTAGACCAATTGCTAATTGCTAATAATAATAATAATAATAATAATAATAATAATAATAATAATAATAATAATAATAATAATAATAATCTATTAATAATGGAGATTCGCTTCCAGTTTCTACATCACTACTTACGTCACTATACCCGAAATCATCATAACATAGAATAAATACACCCAAAATTTGAGCATGTAACATTAGACAGTACTCATTGTTTTTTAAAACAAGTTTCAATAGATACATCCCCATTATCATATATTTATATATAGTTTGTTTTATTTTAATACATATTCAAAGTTAATAGAACTTAGTTTCGATTTCAAATTGTTTTATTATTTGTTTTTTACTCCTTTAATAAATTTGATGATTGCATGATTTATGGTTTTTAACTTCCACCTCCTCAAGCAATATCTTTCAAACACTTATTTTTACATCGCCCGGGGGTCGTTTTTTATTTTGCTAATAATAATAATAATAATAATAATAATAATAATAATAGCAGCCGATCACAGAGTGAAGCTGAAGGAAAATTAAAAGATGCATAAATACCTGGGACCTTGTCAGAGAATTGAAAAAGCTGTAGAACATGAGAGTGAAAGTGATACCAATTATAGTGGGTGCACTTGGAACAGTCCCAATAAACTTGGAAAAAAAGACTGGAGGATCTGAAAATCAGAGGAAGAAGTGCGACCATCCAGACTACTGCACTGTTGCAATCGATTAGAATACTCAGAAGAGTCCTGGAGACCTGAGGAGACTTGTTTTCACCCAGACTCCAGTGAGATACAATCAGCTAACGTTGATGTGAAAACCTCAAAAGGAGTGAAAATAATAATAAAAATAAAAGAAAATGTAATCTAATAGATTTTGTCATTTCAGCGGATCATGAATTAAAAATAAAAGAAAGCGAAAAGATAATTAAAAATACCAGGATCTTGATCTGAAAATCTAAATAGCTAAAAATAAGTTCCCATATAAATTAATGGTAACTGCATCTTCGACTTACGAAATGTTTCATTCAAACCTTCGTTCAGTGAAGAAAACACTGGAGGATTATTTTGTGTGTGTGAGGGGGGGGGGTAAAACGTGCAAATCGTCGTCAAAATAAAAACGGAAGCTTATTTGGTGGCGATCCATGAATTTTACGAATGTGTATAAATTAGTATTTAAACCTTCTTTTTTTTTTTGCTTAAATTTGAATTTTAGCCCATGGGCTCTGTTGCTTGTGTTAGTATTGCAATGTATAATTTCAATTAAACTTGGTTTAAAACAAATATTTTTTAACATTAAATGTATAGTAATTTTTTGTTGTTGATTTTTAAGCAATACTTAATTAAAAATAACCTTAATTCCCAAACCCCAAACCGTAGCCCAATTCGCAAAAATGTTCATTCATACACTCTAGTTAAACAGTCATGGATCACCACCAATTAAGTTTCCGTTTTAATTTTGGAGACGATTTGCAAGTTTAACACACACACACCCACACACATACATAAATGTCGGCCTGTACGTGAACTCTGATAAAACTGAGTTCATGTCTTTCAAAAACAAAAGCGACATCTCAACCATCGATGGCAAACTCCTAAACTCTGTAGAACAATTTAGATACTTAGGCAGTAACATCTCCTCCACAGAAAACGACGTTAATGCACGCATAGGAAAAGCATGGGCCGCTATAAATAAACTATCGATTATATGGAGGTCCAATCTCACAGACAAGTTAAAGAGACAGTTCTTCCAGGCCGTTGTCGTGTCAGTACTGCTGTATGGCTGCACCACCTGGACCCTAACTAAGCGACTAGAGAATAAACTAGATGGGAGTTGCACAAGAATGCTGCGGTGATCATGAACAAGACGTGGAAACAGCACCACACGAGAAAGCAGCTGTAAGGCCACCTACCACATATCACCCAAACCATCCGATTGAGACGGACAAGACACGTGGGACACTGCTGGAGAAGCAAGGACGAACTTATAAGCGACGTCCTCCTGTGGAAGCCAGCACATGGACAAGCCAGTGTGGGCCGACCAGCAAAAACGTACGTTGATCAGCTCTGTGCGGATGCAGGATTCTGCATAGAGGACCTCCCGAGAATGATGAGCGATAGGGACGGATGGAGAGAGATTGTCATGGATATCTGCACTGAAAGCGCGACATGATGATGATGATGATGATGATATACATATAAATACGTAAACACACACACACACACACACACACACATATACATATATATAATATATATATAGGGGTAAACTATAGACACGTGTTTCGAGTATCACCTCTCATCAGTATAGTTATACGGTTTTAGCAGCTGCCTCTATATATATATATATATATATATATATATATATATTGACAGCTAAACAAAAAGCAAACATATTTGTTCGGGATTTGAACTCGGGCAGCCGATCCACTTCCTAAGACCATAGCTATTTCTCCACGATCTGCAGATCAAAAGGAATGAAAATAAAAGAAAAGCAAAGATCGAAGAATTTCCAAGACATTTCTTGATACTTTGTATTGAATAGTTTGGATGTTGCGTTTGCCCGAACGCGCCACCCGCAGAGATTCCTTGCCGGACAAAGGTCAGCAAAATAAGCGAAATATCCTTAAATTCAGTAAAAGAAATTGAAATGTCAAGATGATACGCGAACGGCTACATGTTGACGCCTCCAGGCACAATTTGGCAGCAGTGGCAATTTCAGGTGTCCCTAAACTAACTTCTCTAAATTCAAAACGGAATAAACAAAACCAAAAAAAAAAAGAAAAAAAAGCCCAAAATAACAAAACAAAACAAAGCAAATAAACAAACAAACAGACAAAAAACAAAAACAAAAAAACAACGATCAGACAACTGAAGGTCAAACCACATGGCGTATACAACGTTTTTTGCTCTCTGATTCTTACACACACACACACACACACACACACACACACACACACATATATATATATATATATATATATATATATATATATATATATGTATGTATGTATGTATAAATGCACCTTGGTGAGGTAACTTATTTCGCAATGTAATCTACTCGCAAACTTATTACTTTCGAGCAGTTAGATCGAACCACACAAAGTTAGCGATGCTTGCAATCTTGTGCCAAATCGAAACTACAGTCATTACACACACATATATATATATATATATATATATATATATATATATATATATATAGTTCTTTTTAGACGGCAATTTTGGTCGAAACCTGGAACGTACATGTCTGTGCCCTTTAAAATACTTGGACTAGCGCCCTGTAACAGTACAAACACACACACACACGCACACACACATACACACACACACACATACAAACAGACACACGCACACACATACGCTCTCTCTCTCTCTCTCTCTCTCTCTCTCTCTCTCTTATAATATATATAAAGTAAGTAAAGTCATCGGAGCGGCCTAACGTCGGTATCAGCCAATCAGCGAGGGAATCTATCCCCTTTTCACTAGCGCCAGTCCGAAGAGATTGTGTTCTGCGTCTGAGGTGGAGCACCACACCTACCATCAGCTCCTTACTTTACCGCACAGATCCCTGTGCTACTCATACGCTGAGTTGGCGACACACACACACACACACACACACACACACACACACATATATAATATATATATATATATATTATATATATATATATATATATATATATATTATCTTTAGAGTAATTTTATTTGGTTCTCTAAACAGTCACTATGATATATTTTATTTTAGAATGTTTGTAACTTTGCGACTCGCTCTTTTTCTTTTTTTTTTCTTTTTTTTTTCTTTTTTACAATAAGCATATGAAAATCTCAATATATCAGGAATGAATTTATTTCGATTACCTTTGCCTCTAGAAGAAGCAAAGGTAGCCGCAAGATTTTTTTCTGATACATTAAAGTTTTAATATAATTATTTATCTATAATATACTCTGTATACGTTAAAGAAATATCCTCATATTTGATATTTATATGCATAAACGCAAAATGTTTATATGTAGGTTTAAGTTCTCAATTTTGGTTGAATCTTAATATGGTACACTTAATACCATTCACCCCCCCACAGACACCACACACATGTATATATATATATATATATATATATATATATATATATATATTTGGAGGATATGTGCTTAATTGAAGTCATACCTAATTTTGAAAATTAATTAGTTAATAATTAATGAATTTAGGCGGGCATATATGTTCAAATGTAAGGCTAAACGAATCGAGAAAATATCAATCCCTGAATGTACATTTCGACCTTTCAGGGATTGACATTTTCTCGATTTGTTTAGCCTTACATTTGAACATAAATGCCCCCCTAAATTCATTAATTTTTAACTAATTAATTTTTCAAAATTAGGTATGACTTCAATTAAGCACATATCCCCCAAAAATTGTCGGCTTAAAGCCATATAAAAAAATAAACACATTTGTTTGTTTACTTACCCTCATATATATATATATATAATATATATATATATATATATATATTATAATATATATAATGTATAATGAATAGTGAATGAAAAAATGAGAAAAGTATTTTGCATGGAAAGGTGCTCAATGCTAATAAAGCAAGCAGTTTATAATTAATGTTGATATTATGATTTCACACTCATAACTTCAAGTTTCGGTACTCCAATCATCAGATGAGAAGTGGTTGAGATGTAAAAACCAGTCGTGAAATGGTAAAAATCTTTTACCATTTCACGACTGGTTTTTGACATTCAACCACTTCTCATCTGATTGGAGTACCAGAAACTTGAAGTTATGAGTGTGAAATCATAATATCAACATTAATTAATATATATATATATATATATATATATATATATATATATATATATGGTTTTCATGATAATTTGGCATAATTCTGCATCGATTTTAAAGTTTACTAATTACATTGTTACAGGCGATGGAACTTCAGTAATATTTCCCCCTACGATGTTAATTGGTTCCAGTTAAAATACCATTTAAGAGGAAATAGCCATTATATAGAAGCTATTATCTGACCTAGGCCTAGCCTAGTTTTTTATGTCAGCCAACGTAATCCGTAAATTTTGGTAAATTATGAAGCCTACCGGTAGCAAAGCATATGTTTTTAATTTTAACCTTCATGATCGGTATATTTCGGTATATTATAAGCATAAACAATGGATACAACCCGAAATTAACAGTGACATACGGTATTAATCACACAACTATTTAATAGCATTTAAGATTTTATTAATTCCATATTTTTTAAAAGTGGCGTGTCTTAAAAATGACTTGAGTGGAAACGACGCAAATAGAGATATTTTGTAAAAAAAAATTACTTAAATCGAATCAACGCAAATAGAGCTATTTTGTAAAAAATTACTTAAGTAGAAACGTCGCAAATAGAGCTATTTTGTACAGAATGACTTAAGTCGAAACAAATCAAATTGGAGCTTTTTTTTACAAAAAAAAATGACTTAAGTCGAAACAACTCAAAAGGAACTATTGTGTAAAAAAATAACCAATTCTGAATATTTGTTCGTAAAAAAAAATCTGATCTGATCTCTATAAAATTGATTTCCACTCGATTAGACAAAAATAAAGAAAATAGTAAAAAGAGAAAAAAAAGCCGTTGAAGAAAGGAACTTCTTTATGTCAGCACTTAATCTTATCATATTACTCATTCAACAAAGTCGACCGAGATTGTATCAGAAGTAAAGTCATTGGGTACATTGATATAGAAGAGAAAACCAAATATCTGGTTATAACAAAAGACGCCATAGACATTGTTATATGACACAGCAAGCTATCAGAAAGGAGATGGATTTATACTTTTCCTCAGGTCATTAGCGCGAGGTGAAAGACAAACAGCCTCGTCTGTTCGTCGTGTGAATCTCTTAAGGCGATAACCATTACGCCACGCCTCCTCATTCAACGTTTAACACAATCGTTCTTGATGGACAAGAAGGTGAGTCATTGAGTGCGTTTATATAAGTATTTACGACGCTTTGCTTAGTTGTTTGGTTGTTTTTTAAGTTTGTCAAAATTTTCGTTGAACAAACCGAAATTTTCTTTCTACATTATGATAGTTTGATGAACAAACCGAAACCCTGTAGCGTCGGCTAAGTAAAAATATCATCCTTCTAAACACCTTGTTTTTTTTTCATTTTTAAATACCTACATGCTATCGGATATTCCATTTTCCTGATATATATATATATATATATATATATATATATATATATATATATATATGATGATATATATATATATATATATATATATATATATATATATATATATATGATGACGCTCTTGCTTGAAATCGATTAGACATATAAAACATCTTTTTGTCTTTATTTTTTACGCATTGTATTGCCTTCGAATTTTATTATTTTATAACATACTTAACAATGCTTCAAGCAAATTACCAATTACTTTTTATTATATATATATATATATATATATATATATATATATATATATATATATATATATATATATATATAAAGTACTCGGATTGTGAATGATAACTCTTTTGGATGTTTTATAAATTCTTTTCAAGAAAAATATTAGGATTAAAAGGAATAATGAAGAAAAATCAAAACAACATGGGTTCGGTTGTTATCAACATTTCTTGGAATTTGTGTGTGTCTGTGTCTGTGTCTGGGTGTGTGTGTCTACGTAGATGGGTTACCCGGTAAGTTGAGATTAGGATGATTCTAAGTTGCCCCTTTCTTCCAACGACGGAATATTAGAGTTGTTCAGGTCCAATCTGAGAGCTCGATGTTCAATATTATTGAACAGAGCAATATAATTGATAAAGAAAAATACATAAAAAATCGGCCATTTTTTGTTATAGATCTATAACCGCAAAATGGCCGATTTTTAAGTTTTTTCTTTACCAACTCTCTCTCTCTCTCTCTCTCTCTATATATATATATATATATATATATATATATATATCTCCGCACGAGCAGGATGTGACACAAGGTCAATATCTTAAGTGGAGTTTAACGGGTTTGAATTCAGAGCTCTCCTTCTCCTAGAACAGTTGCCTAATCAAGGTTAAAATAACCCAATACGGCTTGACATGACGTTAAAATCAATCAATCAATAAATCAACTAGCCTAGAGACTGAGAAGCAGAACGCTTTTTTCCTTTCGCTGATGTATGTGTTATCGTCGAAAGAATTAAGTCGCATTATTTATAGACTCTGATAAATGCATGTGGAATTGCACGCGAAAACTGAAAGTAATTGCATTTATTCGTTGCTTCGATTGCTAATCTGTTTCCCTGTTGTACCAATTCTGATTAGGTTTCCGCAAGAACCGCTTTCTTTTTGTGCGTAACAAAAAAGATAAGCAGCTTTACTCGATATGAACCAAACACGATTTCCAAATTCATTTCAGCCAACATGGATATAACCGCTGATAAGGCTCCAACTTCGAGAAATTTGTGGTAGATATTGTTGCAGTTTTTTTTGTATATAAGGCGTGCTGTAACACACCACTTAAACTTATAGACTCGACAAGGTCATGTGGTTTAAACCCCAGCGAATCAACAGCCCGAATACGTGGTTAGTTAACTATTTAATCGCTGATATTGACAGCCCTTCATTTGCACATTATTCGACATTGACGAAGGGACCTGTAACGGACGAGGGATTTGCTGAACGCAAGGATTTTATCCAACACTAAGGCACACCAATGGACAACCAAATGATCATACCCAACACCAAGGAACACCTAGG
>CM042159.1:3269930-3307430 GCA_023376005.1 Doryteuthis pealeii
CTCTCTCTCTCTCTCTCTCTCTCTCTCTATATATTATATATATATATATATATATATATATATATATATATATAAATAGGTTTTTGGTACAAGAGAATTTGTATAACACTAAAAGTGGAGGAATCATATGTAATTTGGGAGAATATCTTTTCCTGGACATATTTTTGTTGAATTGATGGTTCACGCTACTAAGTCGGTTTCATTCAGCTTTAATGACACCATATATCGCCAAATAGACGGCATTAGTATGGGATCTCCCCTTGGCAGCCTTTTGGCAAATATTTTCGTTGGTTTTCACGAACAGCTCCTTTTTAGCAGGCTCCCTAAGCCCTACATCTACTATCGTTACGTGGATGACACTTTCGTCAGTTTCAATTCACGTGATGATTCTTTAGTGTTCTTTAATGAACTCAATAATTTACATCCTTCTTTATCGTTTACTATGGAGGCAGAAAACAATAATAAACTGCCCTTTTTAGATGTATTAGTAGATAAGAATTCGTCGGTTTTCATAACTAGCATCTACAGAAAACCCACATTCACGGGGCTTTATTCAAGTTGGGATGCCTTCGCCCCTAAATCGAGGAAGATCAACTTAATCAAGTGTCTTACATTTAGGGCCCTTAAAATTTGTTCCAGTAATAAGATCGACAGTGAACTCAAACAAATCAGAAATTTGTTTTTGAACAATGGGTACCCAGATGATATCATCACCAAAACAATCAATCTAACAGTAGACAAATTTAGAAATGACAAGCCTTTCGGCCCCTCTAAATGTCCTGTTTTCGTTAGACTTCCATGGATTGGCCCTATTAGCCAAACCATTGCTAATAAGATCTCCTCCTCAATTATGCGTTGCTACAATGCAGTGAAAGTGCGGCCAATAATCACTACTCGACCTGCATTTCGTTCCTTTCATAAGGATGTACTTCCAACCTTCCATCAAAGTAATGTACTTTATAAATTTAAATGCCGGTGTAATTCGGTATATGTTGGACGTACATCCCAGAGGCTCGAAATCAGAATCAAACAACACGTCCCACGCACACTTCGTAATGCCATTACGAATAATAATACATCCAGGCTTTACCAAGCATTCGACTCGTCCATAGCCGAGCACCTCTCTATAAATGCTTGTAGAAGGGACTATTCAGATGAGTGCTTCTCTGTTTTGCACAGGGCTAGGTCAAAACAGCATTTAACCACCCTTGAAGCTGTTTACATCTCCTTTTTCCGGCCTACTCTATGCAAACAAACACCAAAGCACTCCCTCTATTTATTGGGAGACACTTCCAACCCTGTTTCCACCTAGGGTTCAAACATAACCTCCTCTTTCCCCCTATTTCTTTTTCTTCCCCTTTTTTTGTCCCCCTCTGGCTCACCCCCATTCGTTTCTTACAAAATTCTTGTACAATTTGACTTTTATTCGTCACCGGAGTATCACTTGAAAAGATCCGGTTGAAAAGGCCTTCGTGAACCCCCCCACCATTTATTTTATATTTTATTCATTAATAAAATATTCTCCCAAATTACATATGATTCCTCCACTTTTAGTGTTATATATATATATATATATATATATATATATATATATATATATATTGTTCCTGCTCCTACGTTTGCGTTTTGGTGTCCTTCAAGGTTTTAACATGGCTGAGGAAGAGGAAATTGTTTTGAAAACTGTTCGATTTGATGCTCGGATCCCCAATAAGAACCAAATCAGGAACTGTTGGCAAAGCTATGTAGATTACCATCGATGCCAATATATATATATATATATATATTATATATATGTGTGTGTGTGTATGTGTGTATATATATATATATACACACACACACACACACACACACACACACACATATATATATATATATATATATATATATATATATATATATATATATATATTGAAGAAATGGATACATTAGGGTTAAATCCAATCTATAAGATTTTACGTAACGTAACATCTTATTCAATGAACATACGTGTTATCAGCTGCAATTAATTGGTAACTCGATTAATTCAGTGGATTTAACCCTGATGATTCTAACGATGAAACTCGAGTAGGTTTCTATTGTATCCATTTCTTCAATAAATTTGCTCTACTTTGTATTGAGCAATTTGTATTTTTTTTATCACGGACTTAACCCCTGGATCCTGTGCACCTCCAACGATCGTGCCCATATACACCGGTAAGCCACCCTTTATATATATATATATATATATATATATATATATATATATATATATATATGAAGTATAAGTGCAATTCGACAATATGTAATTTTATAAAAAATGGAAAAACACAAGTTTAATTCACTAGTGATGTTTGATAAGCCGACGCTGGAGTGTTTCAGTTTGTTTTACAAACCTTCCCCAAGGCCTTCATTTGTTTAAAGAAAAATAAATTATTACTGAAAAACACATATCGGCTTTTGGTATGTGGCTGCTTTTGTTGGTATTCGAATATTTGAAAAAAGAAATACTTTAAAACGCCGCATTTGTGTAGCGTTGTCTATTTCGACGTCTTTCTATCTATCTAAGTCTGTTCACATCTACTTATTAGGGTGCCCATATCTATCTATCTATCTATCTATCTCTGTTCGTATTCATCTTAGTCTATTTACATCTATCTTAGTCTGTTTCTTACCATCCATCTATATCTTTTTATCTATCTATCTATCTATCTCATTCTGTTAATATCTATCTATTCTAGTCTGTTTTCATCCGTCTATGTCTGTTCGCATATATATTTGTCTATTCATATATATCTCAGTCTGTTCATATTTATCTATCTATCTATCTATCTGATACATCTGCAACAATGGGAAGGATGTCCTTCCTATGTCATATTTGCATCAGAATTTGTAGTTCTGCAGAGGATTTAATGAGTCATTTGAGGGCGCATGAGAGGAACAGATCTGGTGGTGATTGTGAGGGACGGCAGTGATCTGTAATGATTATGCTATCTATCTATCTATCTATCTATCTATCTATCTATCTATATTAGTCAGTTCATATCTATCTATATATTTATTCATATCATTTAGTTCATATCTATCTCTTTAGCTATCTATTTATAGTTGTTAGTTCATATCTTATAGGGGCCGGGTTAGCTCAGTCGGTAGAGCGTTCGGCTAGAAACCTCAAGGTTCCTAGTTCGATACCGGTCCCCGCCAACTCAGCGTATGAGTAGCACAGGGATCTGTGCGGTAAAGTAAGGAGCTGATGGTAGGTGTGGCGCTCCACCTCAGATGCTAAAACAATCTCCTTGGTCTAGCGCTATTGAAAAGGGGATAGACTCCCTCGCTGACTGGCTGATACCGACATTAGGCCGCCCCGTCGACTTTACTTTTTACTTTAGTTCATATCTATCTATCTATCTATCTATTTGTATTAGTTAGTTCATATCTATCTATTTATTAATATTAGTTCATATATATATATATATATATATATATATATATATATATATATATATATTAGTTAATTCATATCTATCTATCTATTTATATCAGTTAGTTCATATCTATCTATCTATATCTATATCTATATCTATCTATCTACCTATATCTCTCTCTATCTATCTCTCTCTCTATATATATATATATAAAAATATATATATATAATATATATATATATATATATATATAAATATCATATCTATCTATTCATTCATATTATTTAGTTCATATCTATCTCTCTATCTATCTATCTATTTTAGTTCGTTCATATCTATCTAATTATTCATATTAGTTAGTTCACACACACACACACATAATATATATATATATATATATATATATATATATATATATATATATATATATATATATATATATATATAAACTATTCTTATTAGTTTGTTCATATCTATCTATCTATCTATCTATCTACAGATTCACATTCATATACGTACATAAAAGAAAAACTACCCAAACTAAAGACAAAAGCCTATAATGCTATCAACAGAGCCTACGGGCAGTTTCCGACGTCAGAAAAACCTTACTACAAAATTACTAAATCATATCTGTCTTCTATTCTCTTGAGTCGGCACACAAAGAGCCTTTTTTTGTTCTTCATCTTACACCGACAGAATATATCGTACAATGTTTCTCTAAAATGCGGGGTTGTAGATGCGAGTGTACCGTTCATGAAGACTGGCATATCTTTATCTCGGTCAATTGTCAGTCTTCGTAAATGTGATGTCAATGAAAAATCAATCCACTTTGTTGCAATCTACCAATGCACGTTTCCTATTGTTCGTTTGTAGTCATAGTGGCCAGACCAGAAACTTCGCCATTGTTGCAGGTCTGTTTCTCCCGCTTCTTTCTTTATCAAAACTTCCTTCGTCTTTCAATGATTCGCTTTTGTTTCTTTTCGCTTACCCGTACAAAGCCGTACATGATAGGACTAAAAGCCTATCAAAAAGTTAGGTTGTCTTGACTGTTGTCTTTCTTTTTTGTCCGATGGAGAGGGATCGATATCTATCTATGATTTCATTTTTATTAAAATAATCGATATAACGTTAACCGACATGGAGTTTTTTGTGATATTTAAGAAATCTTTTAGGCATTGTCTTTAAAAAGAAACTAGACTTAAACCATTGTGCAAATTAATTGAAAACAAAACGACTAATTCCATTATAATTACAATATCTATGATCTCTTTGTAAGGCTTGTCTGTGTGTTCGTGCAGCATTACAATTTTTGTACGCTTTTATGGAGTAACATCCATCGCAGACAATGATCGTAGGACAACTAATCGACAGTCGATTAGTGTCTAGGCGTGATGAAAATCTGACGCAATCTCGGATTAGGCAATATATTTCAAGACCAACCAAATTTCATTGTACACCACAAAAATATATCCATATTTCTGTCCGATGTAGAGGGATCGATATCTATCTATGGTTTTATTTTTATTAAAATAATCAATATAACGTTAACCGACATGGAGTTTTTTGTGATATTTAAGAAATCTTTTAGGCATTGTCTTTAAAAAGAGACTTAAACCATTGTGCAAATTAATTGAAACATAACGAATAATTCCATTATAATTATATCATCTATGATCTCTCTGTAAGTGTGTTCGTGCAGCATTACAATTTTCGTACGCTTTCTTGGAATAACGTCCATCGCAGACAATGACCGTAGAACAACTAATCGACAGCTGAGACATTAGTGTCTTGGGCGTGATAAAAATCTGATGCAATCACGGATGACGCAATATTTTTGAAGGCTAAACAAATTTCATCATACACTCTGAAAATAGAGTCATATTGCTGCACGCTATGTAACACTACATTTTACATTTGGGAATGGAGAGATGACGTGTCAAACTATGTTTACGTTCAGTAATAATGGAACAGCAAGAAATCATAAAGGTCCCCTAGTTCAGTAATAATGGAACAGCAAGAAATCATAAAGTTAATAATGGAACAGCAAGAAATCATAAAAGTCCCTCTAGTTCAGTAATAAAACAGCGAGAATAATAAAATCCCTCTAGTTCAGTAATAATGGAACAGCAAGAAATCATAAGGTCCCCTAGTTCAGTAATAAGTGAACAGCGAGAAATAATAAAACCCTCTAGATCAGTAATAATGAAAAAAGAAATCCTAAGAAGCGAACTCTTCTCACCCAATGAAGTTTATGACATTCTGTTTCGTCTATTTGTGTGTGGGTTGTTTCTCATGTGCATCGAGTGGAGACGGCATTATTCTAATCGCCAACAACAGGTCGATCACAAAAGAAAGAGAATCCGATGCAACTCTGGTGGCAATTTAGCTATTTTCGTTGAAGGAAAAATATTGTGCGTTAATTGGATTAGTTTTACTTCTCACTCCCAAATGGACTGTGAACAGAAATAACCGCACCCATTTGAAGCTATTTGCTGGAAAGTGTTTGTACCAAACTAAATGAGATGAGGACTTTAGATAGATAGATAGATAGACAGATAGATATAAACAGCCATGATATTGAAGACGAACGGCAGCTAAGTCTGAGTCGCACCTCTTTCCATATTTTGACGTGTTCACTGTCTCTTTGAAAAGCGTGGTACCAAATTGGGGGTGAGATTGACTAGAGACAGGAATAATTAGACTCTGAAGAAGTCGCAATAACAAAAAGAAAAAAAACGAGAGGAATGGGAATGCCGCAAGTTAAACAAAGACGAAACAAAAAACGCCTGCAAAAACAGGTGGAAGTAAGCAAAATCCTATATATATATATATATATATATATATGTGTGTGTGTGTGTTGTGTGTGTGTGTGTGTGTGTGAGGGGTGTTCCGTGTGTGTGTGTGTGTGTGTGTGTGAGTGTTTGTGTTGTGTGTGTGCGTGTGTTTGTGTGTGTGTATCTAGACACACACACACACACACATATATATATATATATATATATATATATATATATATACTTGGCTTGAGATTTGAAACTGTCAGTAACCAAGCGCCGTTTATTTCTTGTTCTCGCTACCCAACACACACACACACACTGTTACGATTTTTGTGGCCATCCTTTGTGCCTCAAGGAAGAGCACTGTCCAGCGGAGATACTTGGTTAAGCAGAGCGCGATCCTTAGTAAAGAATCCTTTGGTTGTTCCTTGGTGCTCCTCACTCTAGCAGGTCCTTCGTTAATGATTGCAAATGGACGTCTCTAAGTATCAGCGATTAAGTAGTTAACCAGCCACGTATTCGGGCTGTTAGGTTTAAACCACGTGACCTCACTTAGTCTTTAAATTTAAGTGGTGTATTGTGGGACACCTTATATATCAAAATATTCCAACACACACACACATATTAAGCGTTACCAGATAATATATTTCTACATGGAGGCGCGTGAACTAATGGTTAGAGTCGTAGGAAATGGACTCGTCAACCCGAGTTCAGTTCCTGGGCGAAGCTGTTTGCATTTCACATGGCGCTAATACCCCTGGAAGAGATATGAATCCATTTCTCCCTCTAGCATGGGTAAGATAGTAGGGCGGATTGGGCTCTTTAACCATGGCTAGGTTATCAGTGTAGGAGAAGGAAAACTCTGAATTCAAACCGGTTAAACTCCGCTTGAGAAATTCATCTTGTGTCTCATCCCGCTCGTGCGGAGGGGATGCTATATATATATATATGTATATATATATATATATATATAATTAGTGTGTATGGTTGGCACTATTATACTTGAAAACGCAGTAGTAATCCAACGTACAGTGTTATTAGAAGAGTGCTCATCTGTGATAGAGCGTTGATAGATGAATGAATGAGCAAATAAAAGGTTTAGCTTTTATTTATTTACATGGGAACAATATTTACAACCAATGGTTTCTTGCTAACGCATTCGTCAGGTAAACGAATATATATATATATATATATATATATATGTGTGTGTGTGGTGTGTGTGTGTGTGTGTGTGTGTGTGTGTGTGAAAATGGAAGGAATTGAATCCGACAATATGAGGAAAAATGAGTAAAGAAAAGAAATGTAAATGGATAAAATGAATTTAATCGATATCACATTAATCGATATCACTTACACATGTGTTTCGGTCAGTTTATGTGTGTGAAAATATTTCGCACACATAGAAGAATCGACCTTCATCAGAATGAACATTTATTTGAATGAAAAAATTCGTTGGGGAAAAAACAACAGAGATTTTTGGAAATATTCGAAATCGAATTTTTTAAAATTTGGAACGCTGAGAATAGAGTTAAGATAGACCGTTATGATTTGGATATTTGTTTTTTTTCTAGGGGTTATGGTACAAAATAGAAAAAATAAATATCCAAATCATAACGGTCTATCTTAACTCTATTCTCAGCGTTCCAAATTTTTAAAATTCGATTTTCGAATATTTCCAAAAATCTCTGTTGTTTTTTCCCAACGAATTTTTTAATTCAAAATAAATGTTCACTCTGATGAAGGTCGATTCTTCTATGTGTGCGAAATATTTTCACACACATAAACTGACCGAAACACATGTGTAAGTGATATCGATTAATGTGATATCGATTAAATTCATTTTATCCATTTACATTTCTTTTCTTTACTCATTTTCCTCATATATATATATATATATATATATATATATATATATATAGATAGATAGATAGATGTACCTTGACTCACGAGTACCCCAACTTACGAGTTTTCCGAGTTATGACCTGTCGGTCGTTTCTCTTTTGTTGCTTTGTGTTGTATTGTAAGTTATAATTTGAGGTACGGGTATTTGTTAATCATGGCAGTTTGTATTGGGGTTTCTGTTTCTTTGTATCGGGGTTGGTGTTTTTCTTCGCCTCTCTGGAGTTCCTCTTGCTGAGTACCATCATGCTCAGTTATTTTCAGGAATAACAAGAGGACATGGTATTTACCTCGTACCCAACGTGTACGGGTTAGGCACAAGGCCCTATTAATGTGGGAACACCCACAAACCGAAGTTCATGGGTGGCGGGTGAAAATTGCGTTGATCTCGTCGACATTCCCCTTCAGGCACTGGGCAATAAACCCAACCCTTCCCCTTTAAATAAAGGGGGCATGTGTTTCCTGGGTGGGTAGGCCCCTGGGATCAACGCTATTAGCTGGTAAGATCCAGGGCCGAAGCCACTGGACCCCCATCACGAGGGGCGAGTTTGGATAACATGGGAACATATTTCTATGGGAGTACTCTCCTTCCCCCGAATATTTTCTCTCGATACATTGTCAACCCACACGCTCGTGGGGTGAGCAGATACAGAAAGTATTTGCTTTGACGGGCTGTTAGGCTCAACTGAACTTTTCAACTGAACTTTTCTTTGACTGAGACGTGATCCTCTCTATATTTCCACAAAGGTAATAAACCTCATCAGTCTTAGTTCTGGTTGATTCATGAACATTACAAATTTAATAGTTTCTAATTTTAAAGTTTTCACTTAACATCCTTAGATTTGATTTAACCTGACTATCATCACTATTTTCAAAGTGAACTCCTTTGAGGATGGCCGCCACACTGTCTGGAATTTTAATAATTCATTTATTTATTTGTTGGCCCACACTTTTCGGTTGAACGGTCATTCCGTTTTTCATTTCTTTATCACCCTCCTGCCATAATGTAACATTACTGATGTAGCAGTCATTAGTGACTATGCTATACACAGAGAAAAAAATATAACAACATCAGAATGAAATATATATTGTGTGTTATACTATATAGGTAGTTAAGAAATGGAAACTGGAAGAGATAAACGGAATCGCTATTAACCTTTATCCTTCCAAACATACAAACACCAATGCGATAATTATTTCTACGAAGGTAATCCAAAGGTAAGGTTTTCAAAATTACAGAATCGTTTACTGTTTATTGTTAATGGTGTTTACATTATTTTAAACTTTGAAAATGTATTGATTTTCTACATAACCATTATTTCGGTCGACTAATTTTTGTAAGTGCTTCGGTAGTTTCCGTATTCCCATGTCATACCAGCTCGCCGCCATGTCATTGAAAAAGCGTTTGACCTTAACTCGATACACTACTTGTGGACGTTTTTGACATCCACGCACGACTCGCCATACGCTTCCGTTAATTAGAAATGAATTTCAATCGGTTTAATGCCTTTCGTTTTCAAAAACAGAATAACTAGGAGCACTTCACACTTGGCGGTAGCATCACTCGGGAGCTCCTTCAGAAATGACTGCCAGGCCAAAACTGAGCGAGACAGAGATGCACGTAGACACAGGCGCATGCACAGCAAACACTATAGTATTGCCAATAACCGTCCAAACAGTTTCCCTGTGTTCCCATTGTTTTTGGGGACGTTACTTTTAGGAATACCCTCGTTCCGAACAGATTTAAGATAAATCTGCTCTTTTTGCTGAGATTGATGGGAGAAGATTAAAAGGAGAGATGCCCTAGGAGATATCATCATCATCATCATGTCGCACTGACAGAACGGATTCCCATTGGGTAAGGCCATGTTACCCATCCCATTCAATTTTTCTGAAATTTTGTCCAAGTATTGATTATGATAAAGTTAGACAATCCCCAAAAATTGAGCTTCCATTTAAAAAAATTGGCGGAATTATGTCGATTTTCAGCTCTCCAAATTTGAGGGGGTCGCGAAAAATGCCGACTTTACTAACCTATTTTTTTCTGCAAAATGAGTTCTAGAGCTTCCCTACTTACAAAAATGGTTTATGAAAGCATATTTGCCCAAGGAAACCAAAAATGCTATAAAAATGTTTTAAAGTCGATCAATTTTAAGTTATTGAAAAACATGAGGGGGTGGATGACAATTTTACTTTTTTTGGATGATTTCACATGGAATTACCCGATTGTCCATTCTGGCCATCCGTACCTATCAGTAAACGCTCCATGCAATTCCTCCTGTCGACATCCAGTATCCGTAAGAAACGGTTTCTTGGCGTGTTGATGTGTAGGTGACCACTGGAAAATGTTATTTATGAGTTTTGTCCAGCAATGCCCAGCGTGTGTTCTTCGTCTTACTTTATGGTTTATGATAGGAGATAATGTACTATTTATGAGTACCTGGATTTTTCTTACTTGTGTCTGCTTACGTACGGAACTAGGGACATGTTGCGCAATTCTAACCCCTAATCGATATATATATATATATTATATATATATATATATATATATATTTACGCTCACACACACACACGCGCACACACACACACACAACTTTGAGGTTTGTTTCGATGTCGTTTATCGCAAAAATGTATACACACACGCGCAACCACACACAAAGCACCTAAAAAATGCACAATGTCTTTTTTTGATACATACACTCACACACACTCATACTCACACCATAAAGGAGAATATTTGACGTCATATTTCAAACCGTCCACCTTTCCAGCGTTCTTTCTTCAATCTTCAAATTTTGAACAGACTGATAAACAAGGATTATCGCAGTTTTTCTCGTTATTCTGTGAAAAATTTTTTATTACCTTTCCTTATATCAACGAATGCCCTGAAGAAGATCTACTCAACACATTGAAACACTGCAGCGTCGGCTAATAAACTTACCACTCATTTTATTTAAACCTGTGTTTTTTCAATTTTCTTAATATACTACATACCATCAGATTCACTTCCATCTCTTCACACACACACATACACACACACACATTTATATATATATATGACTGTATATATATATATATATATATATATATATATATATATATATATATATATATATATATGTTGAAATTAATAGTATTGACACACCTACACAACTGCAGGTAATTGAAAGTCGTAGAACAAAGGACGGAAACAAGCATCTTCCAATGTTTACGCGAAAACAAGCAAGTCGGTATCGTTAACGCCGAGGAAAATTAGTCAATAACAGTGTGATAATCTCGCCGATTCTCATTGTTCGCTGCGAGAACTACTGACGAGAACGGATGCAAATTGACGTGTTACTATGTCAGAGCAAATTACAGTACAAATCAATCTCGACGTCCCATTATTACCGTGCATGTGTCAACCATGAATGTTGTAATTACCTCCGCGCCGATGACTGCTACATCGGAGGTATGCGGGTAGTGGCTCAGCATTCATAGCACCTGGACCGAGTCACAGATACTAATTGAGGTTTGCCGTTCTCATTTGCCAATACTAAGATATTGGATCAACTAGATAAGATTTAAACCGAGTTTCAAGCCCATTCTGTACACTATCAGCTCGATATTTGGAAATTCCACGGTGATCGTACAGTATGTGATTAAAATATATTGAAACTGAATCTTGAAATTTTGTTGAATTGAATTTTTGGACCAAGTAACCAATAACCCCCCCCCCCCAGCAGGGAGCTGTTTTGAAAGGAATATATTTTGTTTTTCACCGTAAACTTCTGGTTGTTTGTTTCCAAACAACGGACAATTTTTTTTTTTTTGCATTAGAATTTCACTGTAAGATTTTTTTAAAGTTTGTTCATGTATATTTACAACCCAAAGGCACGTTTTTATACTAAAATTGTTTTCGATTTTAATAAAAAATAGTTATTTCATGTTGTTAATTCTATAGGAATTTTTTTTTAGTTTAAAAAACTTTAAACTAAAGACACATTTTTATATTAAATATTTTTTTTATTTAATCAGAAGAGAAATGCAGATATGTTTATTTGAATGAAAATAGTTTTTATTTACAAAATATCTTTTAAAATGTTAATTTAAATAAAAGGATGTTGGGACCAAGTAACCAATGAATAGCTTCTTTTTTTTTTTTATTAAAATCGAAAACTATTTTAATATAAAAACGTGCCTTGGGGTTATAAATATACATGAACAAACTTTAAAAAAATATTACACTGAAAATCTATTGCAAAAAAAAATCGTCTGTTGTATGTAAACAAACAACCGGGAATTTACGGTGAAAAGCAAAAGATGTTCCTTTCAAAACAGCCCAGAGCCGGGATGCTTATTGGTTACTTGGTCCGATTTCTTTAAATGAAGACTTGTGCAGAGCAGAATAACTTCTCTAACAATAAATGCGAATATTATTATAATGAGGATTGTATGTTTGTCGGCCTTTAACCGAAATTTTATTGCTATTCAAGTCACAATTTCGTTATTGTATGTCACATTTTCCATGGTTTTATTTTTATTGAAACCTCAATTACTAATAAAATTGTTTTACATTATTAAAACTGTTGACAATATCTACATACTAATAACATGCAATTGTATTTATACAAACCACAAAATAGCGGTTTAAAATGAGAACGGGAAATCTAATTTGCATATTGATATTAAAATTTTTATTTTAATATATATGTGCTAAGTATTACTGATTTCTAATTGTTTGGTTTTATTGTAATAAATATGAGCAAAATTCTCTTCAGTAGATGTTAAAAGAAATCTATTACAATATGAAATAACTCATTTCATTTTTTACTTTCTAATTTATTTAAATTAGGAAAATTTAGCAAGGAAAGACGGGAGTTTCAGTTGTTCTATTTTTCGATTATACCCACCTCAGTTTCAAATCTTTTATCTGCATAGTTATTTAGTTTTATTAGTCTTTCTAATTTAATACAATATTTATTACATTAAAAATTAGTACTTCCACTCGGAGGGTGCATATATTTGCTAATATAAATACGTCAGTGTGTCACATTTTTGCATTTTATTTCTAAAAATGCCATTTCGCAATCAGGTCGACTCTGTTCGCAAATTAAAATATTCTGGGCCGAATCTGGACCCAAAATACTGACAGTTTAGATTCCCAAGTTTTAATTACAGCGATTGCTTTCGGCGATTTTTATGCGTATTTTTCAACGAAATTTTTTGGACGATAACAATCAATTAATAATGGAGATTTGCTTCCGGTTTTTGTCTGTAACAAAAATTACGTAACTGCTTAGTCACTGCTTACGTCACATTACCCAAAATCGTCATAACATAGAATAAATACACTCAAAATTTGAACATGCAACATTAGACAGTCCTCATTGTTTTTTAAAACAAGTTTTAATAAATACATGACTGGTATTATATATCTATATATAGTTTGTTTTATTTTAATACATATTTAAAGTTTACATTTCAAATTGTTTTATTTTTTAATCCTTCAATGAATTTGATGATTTTACTTACTTAGGGTACAAACTGGTTGACATTGAATTTTTTACTCCCATTGCTCAGGCAATATGTTTCAAAAATCTATTTTTATATCGCCCGGAGGGTGTTTTTTTATTTTGTACTAGTTTTTATAACTTAGAAACAAATTTGGGACTAATCAAAATTAATTGTGAAATCCAACGAAAGTCACCCATGAAATAGAAGTAATTATTTGTACGGAAAATAAAGACCTATGTATATCAAATTGCCGGTTATTTCCTATAAGTTTAACATGGCCAAAGGGGAACCACTCTTGACTAATACATTATTTATGTATTTATTTATTGATCTACTCGGAAAAAAGAAGACTGGGTTAGGTTTAGGGTTTAGGGTTAGTTTAATAGGAAAATAGATAAATAATTTATCAGTCAAGAGTGGTTCCCCTTTGATCATGTTAGACTTATAGGAAATAACCAAATTGCCTTTAAATTAAGTGGCAGCAGAAGAATGTTCATTGAACTTTTAAAAGCTACGCTTAAATATCAATGCAATACTTAAATGCAGCGATCAATTTTGAGTTCAGTAATTTATTGTTTTCTATCGAATACGGCAGCAGTATGACTTGCAAAAAGAAATCTCAATGGAAACAAACTATTTCTACTGAATGGTTATGAAGGGCGCAGGTTTTACTTCAGAGTTTCCTTCTCCTAGATGCATGATCTAACAAGAACCACGGGTTCATCACGCATAGTGGTATCTATGCCACCGCATAATGAAAAAATGCACACACACACACACACACACACACACACACACACATGTATATATATATATATATATATATATATTTATGTATTAGTAGTGGCTTACCGGTGGGTACGGGTACGATCGTTGGGAGCGTACAGTATCCAGGGGTTAAGACCGTGAAAAAACCAATACAAAGTGCTCAATACAATGTAGAGCAAAAATTATTTAAGAAATGGATATAAAGTCACCTACTCGAGTTTTATCATCTGAATCGTCAGGGTTACATCCGCTGAATTAATCGAGTTTTCGATTAATATCAGTTGATACCACGTATGTCTGTTGAAACGGGTTTTATCGTTATCTACCCTTCATTAAACAACAATTGAAAAAGTAATTCTTACAAATTAATTCCCATTTTCTAATCCAATAAACAAAAACAGTTTCCGGTGAGTTTTTTTTAAAAACCCATAAACAAGCGTCCATCTAGAACGATAAGACCCGTTTCAACAGACATACGTGGTATCAACTGATATTAATCGAAAACTCGATTAATTCAGCGGATGTAACCCTGACGATTCAAATGATGAAACTCGAGTAGGTTATTTTATATTCATTTCTTATATATATATATTCATTGGATATATCTAAAAATGCACCTTTCTTTGTCCGAGGAGAATTTAAAAACATGTAGTTTTTAAATTCTTTTTCTTTTCGAAAGCGAGACAAATATCAGTCACTTCCCCCCCCCCTGCAATATCCTCATTTCTAGCCTATTGTATATCAAATGGTGTATCTTGTCAATGGCGAAGAATATCTAAAAGAAAGCACAAATTAAAATCAACTATTGATAAGAAAAAAATCCTACCTTCAAATTCTTCATCCCACTTTTTATCTATTCTTCAGATTATCATATGTCTGTTATGTCTCTTTGAACATCTTCTATTTTTTCTATCTTCTCTCATTAAAAAATGAAATCCTTGCACACAACATCTACACTATCAATATAATATCTACATACAAATCAAATTATGTTAAGTAATTCATACGATAGTTCCCAAAAATGCCCTGTTAAATTCCTCTTCTTACCATTATTTCTGAAGTCCTCCAATTCAATCTTAGATTTTTTTACGTTACTGCTGTTTTTGATCTGATTAGACAATTTGTTCCAAAAATATTTTACTCTATTAACAAAAATATCCAGTTGATTAATAGACTTAGTCTTTTAAATCTGACTTGATAGCAAGTTCTCTCTCTCTCTCTCTCTCTCTCTCTCTCTCTCTCTCTCTCTCTCTCTCTCTCTCTGTCTCTGTCTCTCTCTCTCTCTCTATCTATCTATCTATCTATCTTTATCTCTATCTCTATATCTCTCTCCCTCTCTTAATATTGCACACCCCTTTCAGTTCTTATAACTCTCTTTTCTCTCTCTTTCTCTTCTCATTTATCCTGTCTTTTCTTTGTTTTTTTTTTTTTTAAAAATATTTTCAATGTTTGAGGAGATATCTAAAAAATGTCTACCGTAATTAGAAATTCCATTTCATCATTTTGATAGTTTCAATTAGATCACTTCTTATTCTTCTTCCAAGTGAAGTCATGCTGTCAGCACGGATTCACATGCTTCCTTCTCGTCAACCATCCCTATCCATCATCGCTCCAGGTAGGTCTTCCGCGCAGCAACCAGAATCCGCATAGAATTGATTGATGTATTTTTTCGTTGGTTGGTCCACACTGATGTGTCTATGTGAGGATGTCCATAGAAGAACGTCTCTCGTGTGTTCCCCAATGCTCCGCCAACAGTGCCCAGCGTGTCTTGTTCGTATCACCCAGATGCTCTGTGTTATATAAGGCAGGTGACCGTACAGCTGTTTCTTGTGGAGTCCTTCTTCTAAGATTTGTTCAGGACAGCGCGCTGCATCCTTGTGGAATAGCCGTCTTGCTTTTTTCTCTAAGAATTGTAGAGGATTATCTTCCTGTTGCCGGAAGAGTTATCTTCTCGCTGCGTTGCTGTTTGTTCCCACTAGGGGAGCTCCGGTATTTAAGCGCGTTCATTAAAACGCTGCTTCCTCTTTTTAGCTGGATCTTCTCAAGAACTGCTATGGGCTAGAGTCTATCTACCCCCCCTTCTCGGTGGGGCTTTTGCCTCCCCCTTACATTACTGTAAGTACTTTATACAGCATGGACTATCCTTTAGTTCCATGTCTGTGACATTTATATGTTAGGTACATTTGGGTATCTTGTTTATACTTAAATATTGTATATGTATTTACATGTTCTGTTCTCCTGTACATTATGTATCTTATCGTTTCCATGTGCTGTTATATATATTAAATGTTTTGTCTCACAACGTGTCGGAATTGTATGTTCATTAAATTAACTTTGAACCTTACAGAATTATCGCTTTATCTTATATTACTCTATTAGCAAAAAAATCCAATTGGTAAATAAATAGACTTAGATTTTGAGATCAGCTTTAACAGCACATTTCTATTCCCAGAAGAATTACTTAAAAAATATCAGCAATTAGAAATTCCATTAATTATTTTGAAAGTCTCAATTAGATAATCTTTTATTCTTCTTTTTAGTCAAATAGTTAATCCTAATTTCTCTAATCTCTCCTTGTAACTGTAATTTGTTAATCTTTTATTTAGTTTTGTCACTCTTCTTTGTAATAGGAGGAATACAACAAGAAATCCAGAATTTGGTGGATTATTTATTTATCTAAGAAGAATTTTCGCTCATTCACGAGTTTTATTGCATAACTAGCGGGGAAACCCGGTGTTGCCCGTGAATTATATAAAACTAGAAGCGGTTACCCAGCATCAACTAGGAAGAGTGGGAGAGAAACCCTGGTGTGTTTTGAAATCCTTTTGAGATTTAAAAATGCAGGACATTTTAAGTAGAATTTAATGCTATTTTTATGAATATTTCAATTTCAAAATATCTTCGAATTTAAATCAAATCTTCATAATTTTTGGACAAAAAGCCAGAACTGGTGATATTTAATGTGTATATATATTTACTTTCTCATTAATTGTTTGATTTCTGAAGTTTCATCCGGGCATACATACAGACGTACATGCATACACACCAACTGCTCTTTATATATGTATGAGAAGCGGCTACCGGCGTCGCCTTGGTAGAGGGGGATTTATTAAAAGTTAGTCCTGCAGATCCATTATTACTGAATCGTGAGTTGGATCCTCGTAGAATGCCCAATTAAAATCCCCACGTAAAAAAAAGACCTTGCATTGATCCAGCCAGTCTGCAAAGAAATCTTAATGTCTACCATTTAAAATATTAAACGCAAAAATTCTATGCTTTGATCAGTTAAATTTCATTTTTTAATCATCTTCACTAATATAAATCAAATCTTTATTATTTTTGCTCAAAAACCAAGCCCTGGTGATATTTAATGTATATATATATATATATATATATATATATATATATATATATATATATATATTTACTTTGTCGTTAATTGTTTTATTTTCGAAGTTTTCTCCGGACATACACATATACACAATTGCCCTTTATATATGTATTGATATATGATTCAGAATAAAAGAAAAAAAAGAAAAAGAAAAAGAAAAAAAAAAGCAATTTTTGAGAGAACATTGGAAAACATATTGTAACATTGCGAATTTTTCTTGCCGGCATATTGCTTACGGACAGGACTCAAAAGCGGTCAATAGTCATTTCTGTCTAAGGAAAGGAAAATATTGACAAAGAAGCGTTTGTTCTTTGTCTTTCACGTTTATTTATTGATGTTTTAAATTCATTGGGTCGGCCTTTTCAGTGGGTTTCTAACCGTCCTTTCAAAAATTTACCAACATTTTCCTTGGAGATGCCATCGTTTTGCATCTTCTTTACTTTTGAAGACCTTCGAAAGGAGTTTATAAATGTAATAACTCCCAACTGTGTGTTTTTTTTTTCAAAAAGAAAAATGAAACGAAGAAAATGTGGGGATTTTTGTCCCCGGAAAAGCAATGTTTAAACCCTACGTTGTGTAAGAGAATAAACCGTACTTCGAATGCAGTGAGGAGATGGGTGTTGCTTTTGAAGAAAGGAGACTAACGACTTTTTAAGAACAAAATGTTTACTGTACATGTAAAACATAAAACAAATATCAAACAGGGGTATACAATATACATAAAATGAAACAACCAAACGAGTTTTAAAGAATGTTCAATATGTTTGGGAATTCAAAGTTTGGTGGGTAAAAGATAGTTTAAGGAGAATTAAATTTAATTAAATGTAAGTAAAGGGTTAAAGGTTGCAGATAAAAATGCCTGCGGAACTTAGCTGAAATCCTTGAGAGTTTTGTTCCTCGTAACCTGTTGAGCCCTGTAGAATTGGTTTTAGGTGTGCGATTACCGCTCCACCTTCTAACGAGGTGAGGGTTCCGATTCGTCGCCGTTTGGGGGCTTCTAACGATAGGGAACACATTTAGCTAGCCAATGCTAGAGGTAAAAAGAGGCCGAATTCTTCAGAGACCCCTCTTTTATAGTGGGCATCATGTGACCCTAAGAGACTGCTGCTAGTGTCCGGTGAAAGAGGATCACCATTCCCTTAATAAATGTAAAAAACTAAACAAAACAAAAAAATCCGTAAAATGAAAACAAACAAACAATATAAACAAACAGACAAAACAAAATATGCGTTTTCCTTTTTCTCTTTCAGAATATTTGAATCCCTTTAACCAATTAATTCGTGATTTCTGATCGTTTTCCTATTTCATTCTGTTTACACGCTGGCTTAAAAATTGATCTTCCAGTCGTCAATATGTCCTCGGGTTCAAATTCCGTTACCAGGCATTGTACACATGATAAAGTATTAAATTGTATATGGTTGTCATGGCAACGTATCTAGGTACACAAATAGTATACCAAATGTTGGTTTTCGCGTAACATTTCTTCAATTGTAACAAAAATCTTATCCAAATATATTTATTCATCACTGATAGACTATAAGATTTACCACGCCAATTCCCCTAAAACATGGAAGCACTATCCCTCATGTAACACTATGGTTATGACGTATTTGTCAGTCGGGTGTTGACTGGAACCGGAAGTTTCGGGTGTTGACCGGAAGTCACGTGGTGACGTAGAACAACGAAGAAAGGTATCGGCCTCTTTTTGCCTTCCGCCGTCGTAGGGTACGGATCGGGCCTCTAGTTGCTAGTATGGGGTCACAGTAATCAAGTAGTGTTCTCTCTCTCTTTCTCTCTGCCTTTCCCCCTCTCTGGTACGAGCCCGCTAGACGAGCACGATAATAAAGGCTAGCAGTTGTGACTACATATTTCTCGCGTTGTAATTTTTATCAACAAGTGACCACCACGCGCAGAAGACATTTTTAGTACCGTGAATATATCACTGCCGCCACTTTACGCATATCAGCTTTGGGTACTGTGACCAGATATACGACAACGTTACAGATATCGTTTTAGTGCTCGGAAAAAAGGGAAAACGGTACAAAGTGTCACACTCGCTATTCAGTGGCAATGAATCTGCTAGACTAGCTTTCTAACCATTAATCCACGATGGGCGTCTAATGTAGGCATTTACCTAATGAGTCCACAACGAGTAGGATGTGACACAACGACGCAAGTATGGAGCATCCAGCAAGGATCAAACTTGCTATTCACTAGTAATGGACATGTGGAACTAACTTGCTAACCTTTAGACATTGATGAGATACACAAAATATGTATTTACCCAATCCATTAACCATGGATAAGAAGGGACACAGATTCGCAAATATGGGGTATCCAACGAGGATCGAACTCGCTATTCAGTTATTCAGAAATTAGCCTATTAAACAATACACTACTATGGGACACCCAAAGCAGATATTACCCAAATAACTCACAAGGATTGAAATAATAATAATAATAATAATAATAATAATAATAATAATAATAATAATAATAGACCGGACCTAGTATTAATTGACATGAAAGAAAGAACCTGCCATCTCGTGGATTTTGCTGTCCAAGCCGATCAGCGGGTGAAAATGAAAGAAAGCGAAAAGAGAGACAAATACTTGGACCTTGCCAGAGAACTGAGGAATCTGTGGAACATGAAGGTGAAGGTGAAGGTCGTACCAATTGGTGCCCTTGGAGCAATCCCCAAAGCTCTGAAAAATAATTTGGGTGAAATGGAAAACAGAGGAAGAATCGAGACCACCCAAACTACAGCACTATTGGGATCAGCCAGAATACTCAGAAGAGTCCTGGAGACCTGAGGAGACTTGCTGTCACTCAGTCTCCAGTGAACCACCAGCTACGGCAGGTGGGAAAAACCATGTAATAATAATAATAATAATAATAATAATAATAATAATAATAAGTGAAGATGCGCTGGAGAATAGCTAGAGTTTAGGCTATGTAGTAATGAAAATGAACCCTTTAATCATATCATAATTGAAGGCGGCAGTGTAAAGGCAGAAATATATTTTTTCCCGTTTTGTATTCGTTAGGTCTTCCATATTTTACCACACAATTTAAAAAGGATAAAATACGAAAAAACAAAACAAAAAACAACTACAAAAAAAAGACATTCAGAGACCATGTGTACTATGACGCCTTATTTAACGTGAACAGTACGCAAACTAAAACGCCCACTTTAGCCATTGTCTGAGTGATGCCAGGATCCATTTTTTCCTCTCTACTGTTAGACAACAGAACACTTTTTTAATTTCTTGTTGGTTTTCCCCCTTTCTCCTTTTTTTCTCTGTTCGTACGCAATTACCTTTTTCTGAATTACGTTTATGCATTCATTACGTAAAAAAAAGAAGATACCATTGTTACATTTTTATTTCTTATAATACATGTTCTTTACTTTATACTTTATATGTACGCACTTGCCTTTTTCTGAATTAGGTTTACGCCTTAATTATTTTCTGAAATAAAACTCATTGTTACATTTCTCTTTCTTATTATGTAGACCTGTGTGTTCCATTCTTTTCTCTTGAATATACATACACACGCCCACACACACCTACACACGAACCTATATTAGGTTATACGTATATATATATGTGTATATAGTGTAATGGTTAGAGTCGTAGGAAATAGAATCGTCGACACGAGTTCAAATCCTGGATGAGGCTGTTTGCATTTCACATAGCGCTAATACACTTTGGAAAGGTATGCATCCAACTATTCTCCCTCCAGCTTTGGATAAGCAGTAGGGCAGACTGAACTGTTTAACCGTGGCTAGGTAACCAGTCTAGGCGAAGGAAAACTTTGAATTCAAACGTGTTAAACTCCGCTTAAAAATTGACCTTGTGTCACATCCTGCTCGTGCGGAGGGGTTGGTAAATAGATATAGTCGTTAAATCATTAGATTATTTTGATAAATTACCAACCGTGTTGATGATGACATTTTAGTATCATATTCCTCTCACCCAGTTCTCTTCTTCTATGTGTCTGCTATGTGAAGGTTTGTGTGTCTGTTGGAGAAGGATTATATCCAAACTGAAAATTTCCAGACCTGATTTATATAAAATATACATGCTGGTAATAAGACATTGGAGAAATGATGATTAAGGGGTACTCGACAGTACCCACAATTACAGAATTATAACTTCATTAGTTTAACATCACATCCAGGATACCCAGACACCTCCTACTAGCATATATACGATAAAAAGAGTTGAGGGCTTATCATAAGGGGGAAAGGCTCGAGATAATTATATAGGTCCTAGGTTTTGACTTGACTTGCCGATTGATCGATAGAGGTCTCTCCGACCATCCGTTTAGCCCAAGTAAGATCCAAAATAGTATCTTGCATGTCATGCATTACTCAGCCACCAAGATTCCGTACTTAAGCAGCATGGTTCGCCACCCACAGCCAAAAGGTAAGAGTTGATTAAAGTAATCACCGTGTTGATCTTTTATTACATGAAATTACCATTACCATTTGCCTGAAATCATTTGACCCACAAAGGTGTCAGTTTACCATATGGAGTGTATTTCTGCCATAACCCGAAATATACATAAAAACCATTTCTTCCTTTATTTATTACTAACAAGACATGTGGATATACCACAGTATGATAATCTAATTATTACAGCATTTAATATGTTTACTTAAGAGCTATTGCTAGATAGTTCAATATCTAAAAAGTATTATAATTTTGATTTATCTCCCTCTCACACTGTTTTTCTTTCTTTCCATCTTTTCATTATTTTCGATTGAAACAGATTAGCGTTATCGCCCCCTATCTATATCTTTCTCCTACTCTATTTCTTTCCTTGTTATATTTTTATTTATTTCTAATAAAAATGGAATAGTCCATTATTTAGCTGAGTTGACGAAACTCACAAGAAATAAGAATTCTGTGGATAGGCAACACCAGATACTCAAGATTTACGTTTTTGCATTTCATTTTGGACGATCTGGACAGTTTGATTTTTACCCAGAGGGTGTTGCAAGATGATAACGGTCGAAAGATTAATGAACAAGAGGGTCCATATTTATTAAAAGGTTAACTGGAAATTCAAATATTTTTAAAACGTATTTGAAAAAATAAAATAAAACATTATTGGACCTTTAGGCACTCCTTTTGCGATCTCGTTGCATGAGGACATTTTTTATTTACACCGTTAAAATCCAATTGTTTGTTAACAGTCGATTTTTAGAGTTTTGTTTAATTATAAAACTAACCCCTGACCCTAACACCTAACAAACAACCGGATTTTGACGGTGTAACTGAAAAAATGTCCTTCTGAAACGAGATCACAAAAGGGGTGCCTGAAGGTCATATGGTCCACATTATTGATAAAATATGATAGAAAATTTTTAATTTTCTAAATTCACACATACACACACACACACACACACACACACACACACACACACATAATTAATAAAATTCCCCTTTCTTCTGATTTAATCTGGAAGTGATTTAACATTCATCTGAGAGAAGTGGATGCTCCAAAAATTGAGATCAAACCTTTTTATTCATAATTTCCGTTTAGTTAGAAGTTTGTGCATAAAGGGGATGAAAGGGCGGAATATAACAATCTGAAAAAAAAAAGACTGAATTAATTTTATACATTAAACCTGATTATCTGAGAATATTTCGCGCGGATATCCCCCCCCCCCAAAAAAATAAGAACAACAAAAAACAAACAAAAAAACAACAACAAACAAACAAAGAAAAAAACACAAAAACAAAACGGAAATATCTTCTGATTGAATAGCCAAAACATGCTTCTGGATCCTACCTTTGTCCATAGATAAACGTCTTAAATAATATTCTCCGACTGTTACATTATGGTAAGAGGATAATGAAGAAGAAAAAAGGATGACCGGTGAACCGAAAATCTTAAGTGCAGGTCAACAAATAAATAAATAAATAAATAAGTGGATTTTACCCATAGATGGAGTAAAAGATTAAAACACTGAACAGTGTGGTGGCCATCCTTAAAGGAGTTCTCTTTGAATTTGAAGACGATCGGGTTAAATGAAATATGAGATATATTAGCTCAAAATCTTAATATTAGAAACTATCAAATTTTGAATGTTCTAGGAACAACCGGAATTAAGAGAAATTAGTTTTGTGGATGTATATAGAGGATCACGACTCGAACAGAGAGGGAGTTCAGTTGAGCTGCAAGCAGGACATGTGAATATACCACAGTACGATAATTAAAATATTACATACATTTGATATGTTTACTTAAGAGCTATTGCGAAATATGTAAAAATTATAATAATCTTGATTTAACTCTCTATCACTCTTTTTTCTTTCTTTCTTTCTTTTCATCTTTTCATTATGTTCGATTGGAACAGATTAGCGTTATTGCTTCCATCCGCTCACTCCTCTCTCTATCCTCCCACTACTCTCTTTCTTTATTTCTTTCTTATTATATTTTTCATGTGTAGCCTGTCCTTTTTCCTCCTTTTCTTTCTTTCTAATAAAAACGGAATGGTCCATTCTTTAGTTGAGGTGAGAATACTTATAATGAATAAGAATTCAGCAGATTATAAAGAGCAGATAATCAGGATTTACATGTTTACTTTTCATCTTTGATGGTTTGGACGGTCTCATTTTTAACGAGAGGGTATTGCAAGATAACAACGGTTGTACTTTTATGAAACACGAATATTAATATATATATATATAGGAAGAAGGGAAGGGACTATACAACACAAGGGATTTTTAAAAAATTTTCTTTACTACAGTATTGGTTCTTTTGATTGCAATCTGGTCCTCTGTTGGCGGAGGTTTCTTTTGTGACACATGTTGCTGCAACAAATCAAAGAAAAATTAAAACTAATCGCTGTATTTAAGTATTGCATAAATTCAAGCCTACCTTTTAAAAGATAAACGATAATTCTTCTGTTGCCACTTAATTTAAAGCCACAAAAATCTTAACAAAATCCAAACAAGAATAGATAAAACAAAGACGTCTTCGGTATAAAATAACCCAACAAGGGTTGACAGGCTGTAATATCCAACCAATCAGTCAATTAATGTGAACTGTTTTTAATTATCGTATTTGACACCCCTTTTTTTTCAAAGTTTCGGCTAAAACAATTGCCCTGCGTCATATACATCATAGGTGAATGTTGAGACCTCCCGTAGGCCTAGGCTAATCTTCTCTATGATGCTCACTAACCCAGATTACATTCAGTAATTGTACCTATCTAAAACAGCCAAATTGCTTTTATACAGATATGTTTCTGTTTGTGAAATGCACAGCTAAACTGTTTTCAACAATATATGCTTAAATACAGTAAAAACTTTTTTCATGAATCTAACCTGCTGAAATGGGGCTGCGTCTTATATGTTCGTGTGTCTTATTTGCCGTCAAATACCGTAACAAACATTTGATGTACGTAGGTCCTTACTTTCTGTACAAACAATTGTTTCTATTTCATGGGTAACATTTACTGAATTATCTCAAATAATTTCGATTCTTTGCAAATTTATTTTCAAAGTAAAAAAATCCTTATCACACAAAAAGATTTCTCACAAAAAAAACAAAAAAAAAAAACAAAAACAATCACGTAAAAATCGACGAAAATATCGTTGTAATTAAAACTCTGTTTAGTTTGGTTTGGTTGGTTGGTTGGGTTTTACGGCATGTCAACACATTGGGTTATTTTATGCCAAATACGTTTTGTTTTATTTCTTTGTAATGTACAGCTGCCACGTGTGCAGCCACCTGCATATCATTCCAGATCTTGCTTCTATTGGTAATTAGGTATAGTGATAGAGGTTTAGATGTTTTTGAAATCAAGTTTTCTGTTGAGAATTTAAACATCAAGAGAGTGAGTGGGTGATTTTTGTAGGTCTATGAACTTACATCCTTGATAAGAAGCCGGTTCTTTGCAAAAAGTTTAATATGCTCTTGGGATCTATTTTTCCAAATAGTTTGTCCATGCTGTCAACATTGTAGAACTTTCTTCGAGTGTGGGAGAGGTGTGTGCATTCAGTCAGAATATGTTTTATTGTATACCGGTTTCCACATGAACATTTAGGTGAAGGTTCCTCTTTTAGAATGAAGGTGTAGGTTAATCTAGTGTGGCCAATGCTAGTGGTTTCTTCTCTTCTGGTATTACTAGTATCAGGTGTCCATTCTTTTAAAACTCAGGAACCTAAAATATTAAAGTTGCTTTTTACTATAAAAATACATTGGAGAATGATTTTTACTATAAAAATAAATTGGAGAATGATTTTTACTATAAAAATACATTGGAGAATGATTTTCATAGTAAAAATACATTGGAGAATGATTTTTACTATGAAAATGCATTTGAAATGATTTTTACTATAAAAATGCATTGGAGAATGAATTTTACCATAAAAATCCATTGGAGAATGATTTTTAGTATAACAATGCATTAGAAATTATTTTTACTATAAAATAACAAGGAAATTATTTTACAATAAAAATTCATTGAAAAAATTTTTATTTGGATTCTTAATAATGTTTACTCAGGAATATTAAAGTTACGAGTCCAGTTTCGCCATGAGTTTAATTTTCTCAGAGTCGGCCTAATTTGAAAATGGTACGATATGATGGTCTCCGGCTTCTCGAAGTAAAGTTGAAAAAATGCGACACACTGACACACCGATGTCTGTATTTATTATTAGATATAGAAAATAAATGTTTCTTTTAATTTTTTATTTTTTTTATTTCATATATTGAGCACGTATCTTCATTCTTACACAATTTTCTTTTTTTCGATAGTGTTTTATTTAGCCAGTCTATCAAAGTAAGAGATATATAACTATCAAATAATACTGTTACTAATTTGGAGTAAAAAGTTGTATATCTTGCATAAGATTCCCACATAATCATGTTAAATGTTTTTTGCCATATGCTTACCATATAGAAACATTTTTTTCAATAAAGTGTCAAAATGTTCGAGAAAAAAATGGGGAAAGAAAAATATTTTTTTCTTTTTCGAAATGCGACTTTATATATTGAAGCAAGCTGATTTAAAGCCATTGTTATTTTTTTTCTTCTAATTCTTTTCTATTTTGTCACAAAATATTTATCATTTTTCATTCGACATTTTTCTTGCTTCAAAGTTTGGTTGTTGTGCTTGAACAAAGAAAACTTCAGCAAACAATAAATTGAATAAAATGGCTTTAAAAATATAGACTGCGACAGAAATACATGTCGCATTTTAAACTGTCACCTGTGTGGTCTACGTGAAAATAGGCAAGCGGTAATGGCAGCTCCATCTAGCTAATGTCTTACTTATTTACACTTACTATCGTGGTCTGGATCGATTCTACACCCTATTTAATTATAATAATTTGTTTGCACACAATTATATGGTATGATGTATCCTATCTAATACTAATAATTACCACACTGTTATATGATCGTAAGTGTTCTTACAAAATACTAATAATTCATACACAATTATTACGTGTATGACGTTAAACATCATCTAATGGTGAAGTTCCAGTTCAGTACCCGAAGTGGTAGTACCTGTTAGCGTTCCATCTATGGGTTAAATAGAACAATTAGTTTTAAAAATTTAACAAAAAATGAATACCCATCAAGAATGAATACAACAAAACGTTAAATAACCCAGCTAGGGTTGACATGCCGTAAAACGCAACCAACCAACAATTATGACTTTCAAGTAACTATTTCTATTTAATAGGGGTATTCCCCATGCCATAGTATGGAACATACTGGATTTCGACATCCTAGTGAGCAAGTTCGGACTCCAGCGATAGCGTGACTGGAGTCCGAATACACACACAACAATAACAACTTTACTACACAAATATATGAACCACATAATGAAATACGCAAATTATTTATATAATATATATATATATATATATATATATATATATATATATATATATATATATATGTGTGTGTGTGTGTGTGTGTGTGTGCATGCATATGTATGCATGTATGTATATATTGTATCCAATTACCGCTTTAACTTTTCCGTCGCAGTGGCATCAGTAAATAATCCAAAAGTGCTCAGTATATTAAAGATACAGAACAATAACTGCTTTTACTAAACATTATTTATAATTATAATTAAATTGATAGCAATACAGTCACTCTATTGCGTTCACTTTTGGCCGCATACCCTTGGGGGGGAGCTATGAACACCCCCTTTCTTCCAGGTGTGGGTTTGATAGTACCACTACTGTTCTTATACAGGTATTGCTTTTAACATTAAATATCCCACGAAGATTGCAATGTCATTAAACAAAGGAACCTTTAATAATAATCATTTGTTTGCACATCAAGCATTCGTATATTTGCGACAACATAACAGGCTACAAATTATTTCTCTGAATTTTTGAGATGAAGCTTGAAGAAGGTTCCCCAGTTCGATAAGGCGGACCATATGACCTTTAGGCACCCCTTTGGCGATCGCGATTCATTAGGACATTTTTTTTCATTTACACCGTCAAAACCCGGTTGTTTGTTAGGGGTTAGGTTTAGGGGCTACGTTTAGGGTTAGGGGTTAGTTTTATAATTAAAAAAAACTCTAAAAACCGTCTGTTAAGAAACAACCGGATTTTAATGGTGTAAATGAAAAACATGTCCTTATGAATCGAGATCGCAAAAGGTATGCCTAAAGGTCATATGGTCTGAGAGGGCTCCCGAGCCCGACAAGAAATACATGAAGAAGGCCGAAGGGCACATCGGCCGAAACGTTGTACAGATAACAATAAAGACGAGGAAAATAGTCCCAATAATACAACTAATAAATATTACTATATGGTTTCAAGTAACTATTTCTATTTGATGATAATGATAATTTTTTGTACATATTTTGGTATTAATGCTGATCGGTTGGATTTACGGGGTATCAACCCTTGTTGGGTTATTTTATACAAAATACATTTTGTTTCATTCATTCTTGATTTGATATTCATTTCTTTTGACTCAATTTTTTAACATGTTTTTTAACTCATTTATTTAACCCATAGATGGGACCCTAACAGGTATTACCACTCCGGGCCAGAATGGACCTGGGTGTAATGACGGGGTAATCCACCATCCCCAGAGCTCCACAATTGGAACTTCACTGTTAGATGCAATCTACCGTCATACCCAGAACACCAAGATCCTGAAGCACCACCTTCTATGATAAAAAGCTGTAGGTTTACCATAAGAACAAAGTGTTGGGACATATATAAAGGTGCTACGACTTTGAGTGACCAGCCGATTGATCGGAAGGAGTCTTGCCGCCAGCCCGCCTAGCTGAAGTACGTTCCAAAGTGGTGTGTTGTATGTCATGAACTGCTCAGCTACCAGGATTCCATCCTTAAGCATCACGGGACACCATCCACGGCCAACAGGTGGTCCCATTGGGGGATTTTTACACCTATGCAGAGGTGAAGTCAGCGTATTCCACAGCACCAGCCAACCGAACAGTTTTACCCCTTGCAGGGGTTCAGTCAGCGTATTCTACAGCCCCGACCGACAGGGTGGTGTTACTCGTCTGCAGGGGTGCAGTCAGCGTATTCTAAAGACAGGGCGGTGTATGGTATTAAGTATTTCTATTCAATACAAATAATTTGCATATTTTGATCTAAGCATTTAAAAAAATATTTTTATTGGTTGTATGAGAGTTAAAAAATTTACTGACGATAATCTAAAGTAGGTTTTTGAAGAGGTCTTAGAACATCACCCGTAATGGACTTGTGCATCCATCTTTAAAACATGGCGTATTCATAAGCTTATCAACAGACAGTAATGTTGACGTGGCGTATACGTCATGTTAACTTGCGCTGTTATTTCCCTGTCAATTCTACTCCATTATTTCTTGTGCTTCTGAAAACTCTTATGCCTTCCAGTCAATATCCTCGTTTTTCCGCCCAACTTCCATGCTCCCGCGTCGACATCTTCGTTTAGATATTCCTACACTCCCACCGACGTCGTTTTCTGATGATTTCCTGTATTGCTAAAAGTTTATTTTCTTTTGTCATAATTTCAGTTGTCTCCCTTTCAGTCATTTAAAACTCAGCGTCGTTGTTCTAAGAGTTTTATTTATTTGCAAATTTCTACTTCAGTTTCCCTTCGAAATATTATAAGCCTCGCCCCAAAAGTCACGAGTAAATAAAAAAAATAAAAAGAAACAAGAAATCCCTGAGTGCTTTTATGATTTATTTATCTATTTACTGAAAATGAAAGACATAAAAATAATATACACATATATATATACATACATATATATATATATATGTGTGTGTGTGTGTGTGTATTTGTATGTAAATATGTGTGTATGTGTATATATATACATATATATGTGTGTGTATATATATTTATATATGTATTAATTTATTGACAAAGTCTGAGAGAAAAATGGATTATTGTTAACAAAAGAGATATGTCATTTAAAGAAACTTTTACGACTTTAAAACTTTTCTCTTTCAGGGGAGGTGCTGAAAAGTTCTTAGCCAAGCAAGAATGGAATTTTTTTTTCTAATTTTATGACTACACGCAATATATATATATATATATATATATATATATATATATATATATATATATAGTCATCCACGTGTTTCGACTTATCAAGTCTCTTCAGTGTGGCTAAACATGTGTAAGCTACCTACAGCCGGGATTGAAATCCGATCGGTTCAGTGTCAGTCAGACACCTTCACCGCCAGGCTGTCATCACCTACAGAAGGCGAAGGGGATTTTAAATGTTTCAATAAACACATCGCTTTGTATGTAAAGGCCGCCATAGAGTGCTCCATCACTTATATAGGAGAGCGTTGCATTTACGCTTTAGTTGGGGGGAAATATATAATAGCAATATATGTATATATTTATATATGTCTTCATCAAGTCTAATATATTAATATATAGTAATCAAGAATTATTTCCATTCTTGCCATTCTATTAACGATGAAATACAAATAAAATCTTTCCTATTTTCCTAAATAGAAGCATCAATATCATAATGAACAGTTTGTTAATTAGGAACTATAATTCGAAGCCTTCACTTCTTTCAAAATAGTTTGGTTTGCTTCTTTCTTTAATGGAATTATTCAATACCAAACAAGCCTTATAGAAGAACATTAGTGATACTATTTAACCCATGGCGTGGGGAGGGTAAGCTGATTCCTATCTTTTTCAAGGGTATTAGTCCAAAAATAAACAACTCTTTGTTACCAAATTTTGTCTGTACCAATTTTTCTTGGTATTTTCTACCTTATGGTGGGATATTTCAAACTTCACTATCTATTCACCTCAGAACTGATTCTATTCAAATAATGTGCTATTATTATTGTAATCTGATTGCTCACGTAGTATTTTTTTTTTTTTTAGTATGAAAAAGTGATACGTGCGAGAGCCGCTGCTAGCGCCTCACGATAGGATCGTAGTGGTGAGAGCGTCGCTGTTAATGGTTTAAAGTAAGAAAAGAGTAAAATAGAGCGACTGCAGTTCAAACATTGTTACTATTATGTTCCAGTCTAACATGTTAGCCACTACGGGATGGAGACATCCGTCTTCCAGCTATGAGAAAATTGTAGGAAAGACTCTTTAACCTTGGAATGGAAACCGGTCGAGAAGGAAAAATCTGTTAAAATCAGCTTAAAAGAACTGACCTAGTGTCACATCCTGATCATATGGGGTTTTGAATAAATGCATTTTGACGTAATTTGCAGTGAAAAGGTTTACATGGATATGGATTATTTATGAAGTAATACTTCTTTACCATATCTTGGCCAAGTCAGGAGGATGGACAAAGGCTGCATCCCCAAAGATCTACTGAATGGTGAATTAGTAGAGGGCACCCGACCAGTAGGAAGACCACGCCTGCGCTTTAAAGATGTCTGTAAGAGAAACATGAAGACATGCCACATCGACACCAACACATGGGAGGCTTGTGCAGAAGACCGTGCGACCTGGCGACTCCTCGTCAACAAGGAACGAAAAGGAGTGAAAAAGAGAGGAAAGAAGCCGCCACAGAAAAGAGAGCCAAAAGGAAGGAGAAATAACAGCAACTCCAGCAAGCATCACTGTTTGTATGCAGTCACTGCTCCAGAGACTGCGATTCTAAAATTGGTCTGTTAAGCCACTCACGCAGTTGCAGATAAAAATAGACACTACGCCATCGTCTTTTGTAGACAGAAGGATGCCAACAAATACTTCTTTCCCACTTTCTGGAAGATGAAATTGAGTTGTATAATTGATATCCTGAGGACTAGTGTCGATATTGAATATCCTTGATGAATAAATTATTTCCTATTGATATCGATTAGAAATCCTGTTATTAATATTATCACCCACACGTTGGTTTCTGATCAAAATAGATATATATCTATATATATAGGTATACAATAAAGAACAGAATGAGAGAGACAGGGAGACAGAGAGATAGAGATAGATAGATAGATAGATAGAGAGAGAGAGAGAGAGAGAGAGAGAGAGAGAGAGAGAGAGAGAGAGAGAGAGAGAGAGAGATGAACAGAATAAGGATAGAGAGACTTATATGAACAATTAAGAACAATTAAGGATAGAGAGATAAATAATACTTATGAACAATTAAGGATAGATAGATAATATATATAAACAGAGGGTAGATAGATAGATATATAGATAGATATGAACAGACCGATGATTGATAGATAGATAGATAGATATATAGATATGAACAGCTAAGTACTGATAGATAAATAATATATTAACATTTAGGATATATATATATATATATATATATATATATATATATATATATATATATATAGATATAGATAGATATAGATAGATAGATAGATATGTAGGAATGTACGTAGGTAGATAAAAAGAAACAGTATGAGATTGGGACATATTTAGATACATTCTTAGATAGATGTAAAAATATTATATATATATATATATATATATATATATATATATATATATATATAGGATAGATAAGAAGAGAAATATTGTGATAAATGCATAGAAAGACAGACTGATATATATCTTTCGTTAACTGTTTTGTTAATTCAATTACATACACAACCCTTACAGATGAGCAATATCCTAACTGAACTATTTGATCCTGACCGTTAACTAATGAGGTTCTTCCGTCTACCACCCTATGACATGTACCGTTGACCCGCCTTTGGGTTCATCTACGTTGCTTTACATCCACCATGCTGCTATCCATGGTTTTGAATGCTACACGCTCGTATGTCGCGAATAAAACTCTGTCGCATGAGAATCTGATGTCCAGGGATTAACCGGAGCAATATTACTTGATGATTATGAAGACCGCTTGTTTGTTTAGCGCCGAGTTTTACCTTTCCTTTTTTCGTCTTCTTTCACTATTATTGTTTTTTCCAGTTGCTACGCAGCTAGGATTTTGATAATTTGGGTTTCCTTCTTCATGGCAATCCGTGCTGCCAGCATGACCTGATATATATATATATATATATATATATATATATATATATTTATTTATAATTAATAATACAATTTAAAAGTCGGTCCTACCGTTGGTTTCTGAATAACACTTTTTCGGTGTTATTCGTCGTCAGAGGCGTTGACTTTTGAAAAAAATGGACAGTTTTAAAATCCCGGCACGTGCCCACGCGATCCGTTAATCGCTCCTGCATTTTGCTTTCGCCATTCAACGGCATCACTATTTGTCGTCATTGTTCTTATGGTGATTTTAAATTTTTTTCGTTTTTATATTTATTTTAGTTTATGTGTGTTTATTTATATATGAATTCTTAATTATGGCGGTCTGATGTTTTGGTTAGTCCAATTCCATATTAAGAATTTTTTCCTGTGTGGGCATGCTCGAAAAATTTATGTTTTGTTGCTTAGGAAATTTTCTTCGAGTTTATTCCTTGAAGAATACGGAATTTTTCTGTTGTGCATAATGAGCATTTTATATATATATATATATATATATATATATATTAGATAATATGGGTGTATATTTGTAAGTAGACAGTGCTCAATATCATTGATAGAGCATTTATATTCAAGTTAAAGTAGCGTGGACAGGGAATTTCTTGCCAAATCAATTGGTCTGAAGATCGCATAGATGAGAAACTGTTAGTAACCACGTATTGACTCCATGTCCACGCTACATTAACGAAAAAAAAAAAAATATATATATATATATATATATATATACAAAATGGGTGATGAAATGTTTTTGATTTTGAACTTTAACGCAATAGCTCTTAAAATATTGCAACAAACTATGAAAACTTACCTGTTTAAAATTTTCTGTAGATCAGTGGTTCCTAACCTATGGCCACACGTCCAAAACGGGCCCACCAATTTTCAGGTGGGCCAAGGAAATATTATAATTTTATATGATTTCAGAGCATACATTTATATACAAAATCCAATCATATATGTGGGAAATTATATTTTCTAGAAACTAAGATGACCACTAATTCAGGGTAGGGGAGAGTGGGGAGAGATTTACGCCCCTGATACGCCAATTGAATAAGATAATGAACAGAGTGGTTAAAAGTGCAAGTAGTCGTCAAAATTAAAACGGAAAAAATTGTCTTGGGTTTAGATTTTAATGAATTTAGTTAATACTAAGGACACAATTTATGTTATTTTGGACTTAGATTTTTTCTATTATAATAATTTCATGGGCCACAACAAATTCTGGTTTCAAAGTGGGCCATGAGCTGAAAAAGGTTGGGAAGCCCTGCTGTAGATCATGTTTGACATTCCGTAAAACCAATTAACCGTCAACAAATGCATAAATTGTTCAGGTGTTATTGCATTTTCCCAGGTAAGCCGAATTGCTGTGAATAAAATGTCTCAAGTCATCGGTTTTCTTTTCCGTTCTTCACCTAAAGCATTATTCTGTTTCTCCCAAATGTTTTCTCTTCGGTTTCAATCGGGAGATTTGGCTGGCCAGTGTGAAATGTCGATTCACTTACTGGAAAACTAATTTGAAATGGAACGCGTAAAATTCGGCTGTGGATGACAATATCATGCTGAGATATTTGATTTCTAGAGTTTATTTAGCGAGTGTTTGAACGCGTGCGTAAATTGTTCATTCGTTCGGCCTTCAACGCGTGGAACTCAAACGGTTTGGTTGGTTGGATTTTACGACCCTCAAACTTTGGGTTATTTTATGTCGAAGTTGTTTTTATTCTTGTAGGGTGTAAGAAATTTTTTTTAAATTATTTAAATAGACCCATAAAAAGTACGCCATTTCTGGGTCATTAAAGGCAATGAAGGTGTACCTCACTTCTCCCAGAGCTCCAGAAGTGGAACCTCACCACTAGATGCAGCTCAACGTCATACTCAGAATACTAATATCCTCATCCACCGTTTGTATTACTTATATAATAAAAATGGTTGGGGTTTGCTTTAAGAGCAATAAGGTCGGGACAATCAAATAGGTACTAGGGCTTGATGTGCCTGGACGATTGATCGGTGGAGGCCTCTCCAACCGCCCATCCAGCTCAAGTAAGTGCCAAAGTAAAGTGTTGCATGTCATGGACTGCTCAGCCACACCGTTCTTAAGAACCATGGGTTTCCACCCAAGACCTATTATGGCCCTAATGGGTGGCTGGAGAGGTGCACTCGTCGTATTCAACAACCCCACCTGACAGTGTTAACTCAATTTTATTTAGTGGCATTGTCCCCATACGATAATCTTCAGTTACTTACTTTCCATTTTGAAACGGAGTTTTGCAAGGATTTTTCGGCAGACTTTGGTTCTAACATTAATTTATTGGTCGGTTGATTTTAACGGCATGAAAATTTGTCATTGGTTATTTTATGCTGGTAAGTGATTCATATTCATTGTGCGTTCATATTTACGAGGGTAATCCTGAAGGAAGGTCTCCAAAATATTTAGAAACGTTTATTGTTTATTGACAATAACATTTACACCATTTTTAAGTATGAACGGAAATATATTTTTCTATAATCCCCATTGTGGTCGAGGTATTTCTGTATGCGCAGAGGCAGATTGTGTATGCCCATGCACACCATCATAACATTGAGGAAGCGCTGAATCTTATTGTCATAGTAAACTCGCTACTTGTGGACGTTTTCGACATCCATGCATGACTCGTCATACACTTCCGTTAATTAGCGATGAATTTCAATCGATTTAATGCCTTTTGCATTCCGAAACCGAATAACTACGCAATTGGTTGGTTGATTGACAGATTTATCAGCTTGTAAAGTCGTCTATGTTTGTTTTATGGTTAGAGGTTAGAGAATCACATTCATTTTGTGTTCAAACTTACATTGTAGTGTAGTTGTTACACACAGAGGAAACATTATGTGTATTCTAAGCCCCTCCATATGAATTTGTTTCTTAAAAGCAAGCCTTTTCAAAATCAACCCATAGAACGAAATTGACTGATAAACATTTGAAAGCAATTCCCTTGATTGGATGTAGCAATTCCAAACCAAACTTTGATATCTTGAAATGCAAAATTCAGTTTCACAAATCTCACTAAACCTTTCTGCTAATGTTGCAAAAATAGATATGTTTGTTAAATTTGTTTTTGTGCATCTTATGCTACCCATCCATTAATATAACATGGAAAGATAAATTTTGTTTTACATCTTTTTCTTAGAGCTTTCATTCTGGTTAGCAAGTATTGAACACAATAATAAGGTGGCTTGTACTCGTTATTTTTCAATTATCCGGTACACCGTAAAGAAATATTGATCCCTGGCCTAGTGGATACAAGTGTTGGTTACACTGTATCTTGCTTACTGGTAATTGTAAGCACAATCCCTGGGTCAGGTATTGCATAAAAAATCATATGTGGGTCCAGTAGGAAAAATACATTTTTAAAAATGAATGAATTAGGAAGAATTAACTGATGATATCTCTTCTAAGTATTAAATGCTAAACAAGAATGATTTATCTTGATGGATTGAATAAAGGGTGATATAAATCATTATAGATTCATCTACATTTAACCACTCGTCTAACACTTGATCAATATTTTCTTTCCTCATAGAACCTATTTACGTGCATGTGGAATTGAATACATTAAAATAATTAAGTTTTCTGAAACAAGTAATTTTACAATTGTATAAGTTAAGTTTAGAATTATGTAAACAAAAGATAATCAAGTAAATATTAGTTTAGAAATATTTTAGCAACAATAGAAACAATGGTTTAAATTCCATTGAAAATATGAACGCCATCGGAATGTAACAAAATCATCCGATATTTACGTCATTAGAAAACAGCTGATATTTGAAAATTCCAATATTAAATTTAACTTAATGATCACGTAGACAATGACAAAAGAAAATTATAAAAAGGCCCATAGAGCTGAAAAACTTCAGTGGGAGCTTACGCTCTTCCCACTCGACACAATGGGAAGAAGACGCTGTCCGAAAACATAAAATACAACTCAACAGGTCCGTCTATTTTTTCGTTTCATATTTTCTCTCTCTCTCTCTCTCTCTCTCTCTCTCTCTCTCTCTCTCTCTCTCTCTCTCTCTCTCTCTCTCTCTCTCCTACTCAATACGATACAAGTTTCAATCACAGACATTGTTTTAAAAAAACTGCTACACATTTAACAACTCCGAATGAACAAAATATAAACAAACTTACGCTCTCAGCAAACACAACTACCAACAGACATATACAGTCAGCACATCAATGAAAGAACAATTGACTATCACTATATTAATTGTAATATCTTGTATATAAAGTTGTTTCTTTTATAAATTTTATCTTCTTTTGTTTTCTACGGAAACTACATTTCCGTAGTCTTATACA
>CM042159.1:3312430-3319930 GCA_023376005.1 Doryteuthis pealeii
TTCCTCCGGACATACATACACACAACAACCCTTTATATATGTATAGATGAGATCAAGGGAAAGGGTATTAGTTATGGCCTCTCTCCCCGACGTAAGAGGCAAAATGATATGAAGGACCTGTTTGAGAATGTTAGCATGGATGACATTTTATCCTTCTTGATGAGAGATAAAATAAGTAAAAATAACCATAAAAAGTAGGAGAGCTTCAAGCAGAAACCTTATATTATCTACATTGAAAAGATTCTCTTTTTGCTAGGAGCGAATGTCCAGCATTCTGTCAAACATTCCCTCATATAATGTGAAGCTTTAGCTCCTATCAGAAAGAAATGTTTCTGTTGGAATATTTTGTGATATAGTTATTTACTAAGCATAAGCTTAGATGCGGCACAAGGCCAGAAGTATGGGCGCCCAGTGAGAATCGAACTCACTAACAATGGTCTGCTAATCTAGCTTGCTAACCATTACAACCACGTGAGGTGCTCATATTTTGTTATATAGTTATTTACTAAGCAAAGCTTAGATATGCACAAGGCCAGAATTATGGGCAAACCAGTGAGAATCGAACTCGACTAACAATGATCTCTGTTTGGCGAAAGCGAGCATGCTAACCATTACACAACATGGAGGTGCCTAGTTATTACTAAAAGCTTAGCATAGATGCGGCAACAAGGCCAAAAGTATGGGGCACCCAGTGAGAATCGAACTCACTAACAATGGTCTGCTATCTAGCTTGCTAACCATTACACCATGTGAGGTGCTCAAATATTGTGATATAAGGTGTGCTACAATTCCCACCTGGATTTATAGACTAGCCGTGATCAACGTGGTTTATTCTTCACCAATCACCAGCTATAATGCGTGGCGGATACACTAACTTAAACACTGATACTTGCTACAGCTGAGCTTGCAATCATTGAAGAGAATCTTTACCAGAGAACCAACAGGATTCTCTATCGAGGATTACAAAGGATCAATTCGACTGGACAAGGGCTCTTGCTTAAAGCCACACAGGATAGCCCATAAGATTGTAAAATTTCAAGCGCAATATAGGAGGTATTTGTTTGAGAAAACTAGCATGGATGTCATTTCATCCTCCTTGAGAGAAATAAAAATATACTAAAAATTATGAATGAGATAAAAATACTTCCATGAAACTAGCTACAAAAATTCACTTGTAAAGGAAAAGTTGAGTACCAACTTTTATTTTAACAATCTAACAGTTTTGGCATTAAATTACCCACAGGGTAGATATGCTATTAAAGACACCAAACAAATTGTTATGGTTAGATTATCGTCGAAGGAAAGCAAAGCTACAGACTGCTTCTTAATTCAGAATAGTGGGTATTAATAGATCTATTTTTTATGAAATTATCATTGCTTTCTCTTATTGTAATTATTCTTTTTTATCATAGCATCGTCGTTAATATTCGCGTCTAAATTGGCATTACTGTTTTTTTTTTGTTATTGCTGCTGCATATTCTTGTTTAAATCTTCTCAAACTTTTCAAAATGTATGAGAGTTTTTTTTGTAAAAAATACACAAAGATATGACAACGAAATAAGAAGTAAAAACAAAAACAACAAACAAAAACACAACAACTAAAAACAAATAAATAAATAATAAATAAACCAAGCAAAAAAGCAACTTTATTTTATCTTTTAAATGTTACTTTTCCTCTCGGGAAAATTTCTGTTCGAATTTTACTTAATGGCGTCATTTGCGGATTTAAACAAAAATAATCGCGTGAGATTTGATACTTAAGTTGGATTTCGTTATTTTTTAATCATGACGAATTTTTTTCCCTCATTCCTCAGCCTTATACTGAACGCTTTGTGTTTCTAAACACCAAGAAACCTGTTCACATATATTTCGGAAATAACTTATCCTTCTTTTTTTTTTTGTTTTTTTTTTCCTCAAAATCTTCTTTTGAATTGGTACCAATCCTAACATTCCTACCTTTCCCTTTTTCTCTATTCTTTAACTATCTTGTATTTCTTCTTTATTAAAATATTCACATTCAATTCCTTTTCCCATTCGCTTCTCAACCTTCCCCCTCTTCTTCTTCTTCTTCTTGCTTCTTTTTTCCTTCTTCTTCTTCATTTCACATTCTTCTCTTCTTCTTCTTCTTCTTCTTGCTTCTTCTTCTTCTTCTTCTTCTTCTTCTTCTTCTTCCTTCTTCTTCTTCTTCTTCTTCTTCATTTCACATTCTTCTTTTCTTCTTCTTCTTCTCTTTACCTTTCACATTCTCTTTCTTCTTCTTCTTCTTTTGTCACTTTCAATTCTCAACTTCTTCTTTTTCACATTCTTCTTCTTCTTTTTTCTTCTGCTTCTTCTTCTTCTTTCTTCTTCTTCTTCTTCTTTTCACATTCTTACATTCACATCTCTTACCTTCTTCTTCTTCTCTTCTCTCTTCCTTCATTCATTCTCTATTCACATTCTTCTCTCTCTCTCCTTCTTCCTTTCTTCTCTACGATATTTGCAGCATTAACTTCTTTTTTCACGCTTCTTCTTTAACTATCTTGTCCTTTCTTCTTTCTTCCTTAAAATATTTGCCCGTCTTCTTTCTTCTTCACTTCTCGTGGCCTTCTTCCTTTAACTTTCTTTCTTCTCATTTGTACACTGCCTTTTAAAAGATTACCCACGGCACCTTTTCCTTGTCTTTCTTGTTTCCTTGTAATCCTTCTAATTGATATATTTTTACACACCTTCCTTTTATCTTAATGTCAACCGTTTCCTTTGTTTTTCTTAACATCGTCTCATCATTCTTCTTCTTCTTCTTCTTCTTCTTTCCTCTTATTATTATTTTTATTATTATATTATTATATTATTAATTTATTATTTTCTCCTTCTTATATTTTTTATAACTTCTTCTTCTCTTCTTCTTCTTATATTATTATTATATTATTTCATTTCTTCTCTTACTTCTTCTCTTCTTCTTCTCTCATTATTATTATTATTATTTTATTTATTTAATTATCATTTATTCTTCTTCTTCTTCTTATTTTATTATTATCAATTTCTTCTTATTATTATTATAATTATTATTATTATATTATTATTATTATTTATTATTATCATTAACTTCTTCTTCTTCTTCTATTATTATTATTATTATCATTTCTTCTTCTTCTTCTTCTTATTATTATTAATTATTAAAAAAATTAAATGGCGAATGATGATGATGATAATACATTTTTTTTCTTTTTATTTTACCATAGCTCACTCTATTATTTTAAAAAATATGATTCAAAATTATCACTTTTTTTTTCTTATTATTTCTTCTCAATGTCAATATTTAGTTTTGATTTATATAATCTCAATATCCATTATATTTTCTCAACATCTATTCTTAACCATTTTTCCCCCCCTTTTTCCTTTTTTTTTTCATACAGACTTTCTTTTAACAAGATTTATTTATTCTATTTGTTCTTTGTTCTTTTTTTTTCTCGGCCTTTTTCTGGTGTATTATACAGTTTTTTTTTCTATTGGCATCTCACTTCTTCTATTTCTTTACCTCATATAACTATACATTTTCTTTTTCTCTACTTCTTCGTAGCACACTTCCTTTTTAAAATGATCATCACGGTAATCACTTCTTGTTATTCTTTTGTCATAAACCTTTCCTTGGTGNAAAATTAGTGAAAACTAGTTTGAAGACTTCTGAGTAAGCTAAGAAAATACCGTCCAGACAAATTTGATTCTAGAGAAAAGAGAGAGGTGTAAGGGAGAGAGAGGTTGAGACAAAAATCTGTATAATAGTATATATATATAATATATATATATATGCATATATGAATTAATGTATATTATGCAATATGTATATATTCCTATATTATATGTGCATATGATATATATGTATGTTTATGTTATATGTATGTTCTTATATATATATATGTATAAAGTATATATCATTATTATATTATGCATATGCTATATATGTATCATAGTTATATGTATAGAATTTTTATATGATTGTTTATAATTTTAATTAATATACATAACAGGATACTATATATATTGTGATTATTATATATGTATATGGTTATATAAGTATTTATATGTATATATTATATATATGTATATATGTTATATATATAATATATATAACGTATAATGATATGGATTTAATGTATGCTTATATATGTATGTATATATTATATTTATAATATGTATGTTTTATATATATGCCAATATAAATACGAGATAGTTAATATTATAGTTGTTGTAATATATTTATATACTAACTTGTATGTATTATATTAATATAGCATGTTATATATTATGAATATATGTTAATATATATACGTATTATGATATATATTTAATATGACGTTTATTATGTATATATATGTATGTAATATGTATTTATATATATATATATAACGAGATTAGGCTATATATTATACGTATATATATGTACATATATATGTTATATGTATATATATGTAAAATATGTAATGTATATATGTATATATGTTTATATGTGTATATATATATAATATATGTATATGTATTTTTATATGTATGTTTATATGTATATATATGGTTTTACTTTATATATAATATATATATAATAATAAGTATATATAATGAAATATATATTATCTGTATATATATATATATGTATATATATATATATATATATATTATATATATATATATATAACAGGGATTGGCTAATATGTATGTGTATATATATATGTATATATGTAATATATATGTAAACATATATATGTTATATATATAGATTATAATATATGTATATATATTATGAATATATGAATAATATATATATAACTATATATTTTATGTATTTTTATTGTATGCTATATAATATATATTATTTTATATATAATATATATTATATATATATATATATTAATATATTATATATATAATATATAACGAGATTGGTTATTTCGTCACGTACGCACAGAAAGAAGAGATTCTGAAGAGCCAATTCTTACAAATGGAGACCGCCTATTTACTGCGATAATCACCATTCAAATTCCTTGCTTTCATCTATGTCAAACAGTGACAGCAGATTTCAGGAAGGAAAACATGCAGCTTCTCCAGACATCAAACAGTCTCTCTCTCTCTCTTCTCTTACATTTCTATCTCTCTCACTCACCCCGTATATAAATTAATACGAGGGTCGTTCAAAAAGCTCTAAGCCTCACCCAGATACTTTATGTCTGTTCGGGCATCTGTCTTGTCCAGTTTTAGACTTGTCGCACACCTCTCACCTTTGTGAAGGCTCATCCGCATAACATGAAGACAGAACGCTGAATTAGCTTTTTTCTAGCTTTTATAAGAAGTGGGTCTTCTTTCTGGATGAAGCTTATAACTTTATGAACAACTCCAAACACACACAGACATAGTTATAATTATATTATATATATATATATATATATATATATATATATATAACACCAACATATATATATAATAACTACCAACAACTGACCACCCTCCCCTTTTTCACGACCCTCCTAATCACCAGTATGTTAATGTTCACCATTGAGCAAGAACTCAATCCTACGTCCTGAAGTCTGACAGACCGAACGTTACAACGTCGACATCACTACCTACAATAACATACATTTTCTATAACCATCTCTGTTTGTCTACCTTCTCCATATATTATATATATATATAATATATATATATATATTATATTAATGTCATCCACAAACCACAGTGTTTCGACGTTTCACGTTTCAACAATGTAACTAGATGCACCAACTAACTCCACCAGGAGCGAAACCTGACTGACTAAACTGTCTTGAATACATACATCTGTGTATATACTTACGATCACAGACAGATCAATCTGTAAACAGATGATTATTGCGTTATGCTGGCGGTGAAAGTTTATTAAGTTGATCTTAAAAGCTCGACCGGGTTACGGAAGATATATTTATAATTTTAGTTTAATATTATAAAATAAAGAGTCCTGAATATCGCGATAGAACATTATATAACTAAGATAGTTTAACGTATACGCAAAGTCAACGAGGCTTGGTGACTATCAGTTTCTCGAATTTTCTTCGCCTGAAGGAGTAAGGTTATTCCAAAAATGTAACTGTAAAACGTTTTCTTGTGCTACATTCTCCAGGCCTTTCCACTTGTAAAACACATTTAATTAAACGACACTCACCCATCTAACTTCCTTTCTTACATCCTCTAGAAACACCCCTCATCATACAATACCTATTAAATATTATATATATATATATATATATATATATATATATATATATATATATATATAACACATATATATATATATTTATGTATCTGTATTTGTTTTTGGAAGTACACAAATCCGGTTTGGGCATTAGTGTGAAGCATATGTTTATATTCATAATAATATATTAATATATTCATCTGGAATAAATATAAGAAAACTCGGTTGTTTTTTGTTTTTTTTTTTTAGTTTCTTTATTTAGTAGTAGTGGTGAATGTCGGATTGTAATGATCTCCCTTCTTCAAGTAGTGATTTTTCTGGCTGCTTGGTTAGTTTGGTGATTAATGAGTTGTACTGTGTGTTAATAATCTGATAGGGTCATGGGTTGGTGTATTGGGGTATCTTGGAAATGTTTCTCTAAGCTTTAGTCCCGGTGTCTGTGTTTACCCATTTTCTGTGCGTGCATAATCTAATTATCATCTTAATTCAGCTAGTTTCCTAGCTTGACTGAATGGAAAGCTTTGTTGATCAGATACATTTCAGTTATCTAAATTGTGTTGAAGGGTATTATAGTGGTGTGCAATTTTACTGTGTGGAGATTTGAGTCTTATGGTAATTTGCGTTGTTTTGAGCGTAGTCTGAAATATGTGCAGTATATGTAGTATGTGATGTTGCACTGTCGCAAGTGGTTTGGGGGCTGTTTTTTATTTGAATAGTGGTTCAGTGTTAAGGTGCGTGGCATCTCATTTTATTGCACTTTTAGTTGCCTTTGTCGTGGTGTTGCGTAGATTTTTTTTATGCTGTTAGATGTTCGTAGTTGGCTGTGTTTTTTGGCGTTAATGGGTGGGGTTTATTGATGGTGTTTTATTGTGGGAACTGTTTGTTGGATTTTATATTGTTTGGTAGTTGTGCCAAGTGTTGGCCGTGAGGAAGACCATGGAGATTCGTCGTTTGTTTGTGTTGTTTGTATTTGAGGATTCTTGTCTTATGGGAAATGCCTTGTCGATCGCATTTTTTATTTAGTTTATGGGATAGCCACTTTTTAAAAATCTTTGTGCTAAGTTAGCTGTGGAGTGTGTATTCTTGTGGTCGCACATATACGTTTTATCCTTATGCACGCCTGTTAGATTATGGATCTTTTTAGTTGTAGGTGTGTTACTGCTGTAGTTTGAAATGTGTGATTATCCGAGGTTTGGGTGTAGTGTAGTGGTATTGTGTTATTTTAATCTGGCAGTTACATCAAGAATAGGATTGAGGTGTAGAGTTGTCTATCGTAATTGTATGGATTGGTGGTAGTTGTTGCATGTTGT
>CM042159.1:3322430-3364930 GCA_023376005.1 Doryteuthis pealeii
CCATCGATTTTAGACTTTTATTCCTTTTTTCCTATCATTCATTTTCCTCTTCTATTTTCGAATTAATCTCCTTTCATTGTTGGTTTCAGTCGATTTTATCTATATTATCTTATCTGAAAATTACTTATATATTTTTACTCGTATTTAGTCTTTTTCAGTATTCCTTGTCAGTTTAATCCAACAAAACGTTATTTTGTTTTTTGTTAGTGCCGTTAAGCCTACCATCTATTCTCTCTTCTTGTCTATGAAGTCTTCTTTCAAAACAGCTCTCCTCCTACTCCTCTTCCTACCTCCTCCTAATCCATACTTCCTCCGAAACTCTTATCCTCTCCCTAATCCCCTTTTCTCTATACCACTTCCTCCTCTCCTTCGTAACTTTTCTTTCCTCTATTCACCCCTCCCCCACCCTGAATACAGTCATATTCTCCTTCCAATACTCTTTCCTCACCCCATGCCTTCCCGCGAACACCTTATAACGATCACTTTCCCTTCTCTCTATTCACTGCTCTTACCACCTCTCCTGCTTAGGAAGCGCGTGGTGTAATGCTTAAAGTCATGGGAAATGGATTCGTCGCCCCGAGTTCAAATCCTGGGCGTGGTAATTGCATTTCACTTAGCGCTAATACCCTTGGGAAAGTATGAATCCTACTCTCCCTCCATCTATGGGCAAATAGTAGGACAGACAGGGCTCTTTAACCTTGGTTAGATAACTGGTCTTGGAGAAGGAAAACTCTGAATTCAAACCTGTTAAACCCCGCTTAAGAAATTGACCTTGTGTCGCATCCTACTCGTGCAGAGAGGTTGGTAAATGCTTCCATCTCCCTCACCCACCTTTACACTGTCTCCTATCCCCATTCCCCTCATGTATACCATCCCCTTCTGATAGAATTTTCCTCGCGCTACAACCTCTCTCTATATATTTTCTCTTTAACACTTTCTCCTCACACCATTCCCCGTCTCATATTCCTCTTCTCATCTTTTTACTTTAATATACATATACTCCATATCAGCTTCTCCTCACACTATTCCTTCTCTCTTTCTCTCTGGACGGCATTTACTCACTTCCCCTCTCTAATTACTCATTGACATCTTTCATTCCGTCTTATTTCTTCCTTCTTTATAGCGCCTACTTCCAAACGTCTATTCTTCCTTCCATTCTTACTCCTACTTTACTGCTTCCTCCTTAACAGCTTCTCCCCCCACAACTTCCTCTTTAGTCTAAGTATTCTCACTATCAGCTTATTCTCACTCCATTGCCCCTCTTACCTTTACCACCTCCTCCTTAAGAAATTCACCCCCTTCTACTTTCTTATCTACACCAGCAGATTTACAATTTCTCATCTCTTTATTTCTCTCCTCCATTTCTCATTCGTCCCCCTTTCATGCACTGATCCTACTTCTCATCAGCTCCTCCCTCCATTACCCCCTTCTCCTCTACCAAACTACTTCTCTTCCCATTACTCTCTCTCTCCTCTCTCTTCCTCCTCCTCCTCCTCCTCTTCCCCCCATTTTGCTTCTTCTATTTCCTCCTCTCGGTTATCCTTCATCTATGTCCTCTCCCAGAATCTTCTTACCAGTTCCAATTTTCCACATTCCTTCTTTAATCCCCCTCCTTCTTGATATATTCTCCTTCTGACGCCCTCTATGCTTGGACAGAAGAATACACCGACTGCACCTCTACAGGGGGGTAGAATCCTCCTGTTTGGGCAACCTGTTGGCCGTGGGTGGTGACTTTGGATGCTTAAGGACAGAATCCTGATGCTGGAGCAGTCCATGCCATGCAAGACGAGCGGTCGTAGAGGCTACTTCAGATCAATCGGGTGGTCACGCTAAGCCATAGCACCTTTATGATTTGTTCCAGCCCTATTGCCCTTATGGCAAACCCCGATCCTTTTTATCATATATGTGCTAGAAGGCGATGGTTGAAGGTCTTACTGTCCTGGGTATGACGTTAAATTACATCTAGTGGTGAATTTCCAATTCATGAATTCGGCGGAATGTGGAGTACCTCTTTATACCCATTACTACCAGGTCCACTCTGATCTGGAGTAGCAGTACATACCAGTGTCCCATCTAAGTTAGTTTTATTTTTAATTGAGTTTAAATAAAAAAAAATTGAATACCCATCAAGAATGAATCACAAAATGTCCTCGGCATAAAATAACCCAACCTAGGTTGACATGCCGAAAATCCAGCCCACCAACTAACCAACAATTATTTGTCCTTCTTTCAAGCACCTTTTCTTCCACTAAACTACTTCTCTTCCCATTACTCTCTTCTTTCATCATGTTGGGTAATCTTCAGCTTGCAGTGTTCGCCGATAGGTGGCGTTGATATTTGGCTACAACCCGGGAAAGATGAATTCCTGTCTCTTACCTCCTAGGCCGGCAACGAGTAAACATGGTCTAGACGCCTGATGCTACTAACCCGTAGGTGGTGGGGATTTGCCCTCCCCCCAACCAGCTACTAGTAAGTGACATTCCCTACAACGCAAAGTCGTACGCCTATTTCCTCATAATACGTTTATGTATCTGTTTTATATATCTTTGTCTTAAATGTATCTCCGTCGCTCACCAGAATAAAGTCGGTCATATGGGTAGAGATAGATAGATAGATAGATATGATCATACACACATATATATATAGATAGATAGATAGATATGATCACGTCTTTGTCGGAATGTTTTATGTACACACATGTACCCATGCTGGAAAGTTACTTTAAGACTACCAACTTTAAATATAACTTCTTTACATGTTATAATTATTCCATTCTTACTTCTATTTACCCCTCTCGATTATCCTTTATCCACGCCTTCTTCCAGTCTCTCCTTAACAATACCTATTTTCCACATTCCTCTTCCTTAATCCCCTCCTTCTTGATAGATTCTCCTTCGTCAGCTTTTCCTCAACCCATTCCTTCTTCGTCAATCCCACCTCCTTCTTAATAGATTCTCATTCCATTACTCCCTTCTCATCAAAACTTTCTCTTCGACAGTTTCTCCTAAACTCTTCGATTTTTTTTCCTCACTTTCTCAGTTCCCTAAATTCATATACATCTCTTCCGCGAGGCTTTTTGCATCTCACATACCGCTAATATACTTAGGAAAGGTATACATCCAACTATTCTCCCCTCAGCTATAAATATTAGGGGCGACAGGGCTCTTTAATCTTAGATGCGTAATCATTCTAAGAGAAGTAAAACTCTGGATTCAAACCTGTTTAACTCTGTTTAAGATACTTATTGGTATATAATATATAGAGAGAGTCAGATATCTGCCCTGATGAGCTACTTAGCGAAACTGTTAGTAGGTATATCTGACTCATTAGGTTTAATTTTATTATTTGCTCTACTTAGGTATTGAGCACTTTTTACTTTTATCATTATATAATCCTAGCGGTTTATATATACATTTTTCATATATATATATTTTTTTTTTTCTTTTGGCAAAGTATTATTGTAGTAACCGATTATTTTCGGTTGGTACGACTATCTTGGCTTTTCTTTTTTTTCATTTTTTCCCCAGGTGATGTTTGGTGGTATATTTTACAATCAAACTATTTGCTGTTTTTTTTCTTACCGTAAAGGTTTACCAATAGCTTTGGTATATATATATATATATATATATATATATATATAATGAGTCAGACAAACCTACTAAAAGTTTCGCTTAATGCTCTTCAGGGCTAAATTCCGACTAAAGAGATTTGGAGCAAACGCATTAAATATAGTACCTACCACAGTGAATAAAAAACATAGTATAAACTAAAACAACCAATAGAAAAACATACAAAAACACCATTAAATCTATTATTTTGTTATATTTTATTTATTTATTTAAAAAAAATTATTTTTATTTTTTTTTATTTCTTATTTTTATTATTATTATTATTAAGTAAATTTGAATCTACTACTTCAGTTCTAATGTATACCCTAAATAACACTATTATCCCATATACAAAATACGCAAACAGGTACCCTGGCGCTATTATTATCCCCTCAATGAATGGAAACCCAGCACGCCGACGGCAATCTGCATATATATATATATATATATATATGTGTGTATGTGTGTGTGTATGTATGTATGTGTGTGTGTGTGTGTGTGTGTGTGTGTGTGTGTGTTTCTTCTCATTCCGTCACTTTCTCCTCTATAACACAACATTATCACTTTCTCCTATCACTGGTATTTCTCTTTCTCTACCATCTCTTTAACAACTCTATTCCCCTCCTTTTCTATACGACCACCTCAACATTTTCTCCTATCACTATTACTTTACCCTCCCTACCTTCTCCTTAATGAATCTACCCCCTCCTCCTTTGTATCTCCTCCACCTCCTTCACTGTTTCTTTTTACTCACCCTAATCCTTCCTTCTCTATACTACCAGCTTAAAATTGTCTCCTAATACGACTACTTCATTCTTTCTACCTGCTCCATAATGACTCTCTTTCATCTCCTTCTTTGTATCACCTCCTACTTGACTGCCTCTTTACACTCCGCCCCTCCTTCTCAATTCCATCACCTTGAAAGTTTCTCTTATCATTACTACTTCTTCCGTCCCCCTTTCCTCTCCTCCTTCGTATCACTTCCTCCTTAAATGTTTCTTCTCACTCTCTCCTCTCCTACTCTATAACTTCCCCTTCCTATCTATAGACGTTTCTTCCAAACAGCTCCTCTCTTCTTCCTCCTACTTCCTCATATTTCATACCTTCTCATGAACACTTCTACCATCTTTCCTACTTCCTTGTACCACTTATTTCTTTACTGATGTTCTTCCCTACCCTCATTCTCTCCTCCGACATACATATCTTCTTAACCACTAATCCCACTTCTCCTTCCTAATTCCATACCTTCTCACTAACAGCTCATCATGTTTCCATTCCCTTCTCTCTATTTACCTCTCTCAGCCTCTCTTTCTCTACCCCCCCCATCACCTTATCAGATTCTCCTCACGCTATTCCTTCTTTCCTGTACATCCTATTCTCATTCCTTCTAGCTAATCATTAACAGCTTCTCCTCACACCATTCCCTTCTCCTCTAATGGCCTCTCCTTATATTACTTTATCCTCTCTATTCAATCTTCCTCTAAACCACTCCCTCCTTAACTGCTTTCTTTCCACATTTATCTTCATCATTATCTTCTAATTACACCCCTCCCCATTACCTCTCTTATCAATTGATCTTCGGACAACTTTATTCTTTTTCCTACTGCAATTTCTTTCTTTTTTTTTTTAACTTTCTAAACAACATCCCTCGATTCTGTATCGCTTTTTCTTCTTTCTTTTCGTCTTTGTATAACTTTCTCTCCAAGTTTACCATTTCATCATTACCGCATCTACATCATTTTATTTTACTGTTCTTCCTCTTTGATTTTTCCATAATTCCATGATTCCTTTTTGATTTTTTAAAAGATTACTTCCAATTCCCATTGTATTAAAAAAAAAGAGAACTCCTCTAATGTCTTTCATTCTTCCTTCCTGTTCGTTTCGCTTCATGGGAACCGAAAATTTTAACGGTTTTATAAAACTGGCTTCCTATTGAGAGATTGCATAATTTTTAACGGTATATGAATGTTTAGAAATAGCTTCAGGCACCAATGATTTTATGTATTTATCTATTTAAAGACCGTTTTAAATGAATGTAACTCTTCTTTGTTGTTGGCAATTGAATGTTCAATGATAACAACTCTGGCTTCATTGAAATTTTACTCTTTATGGATGTTTCACGCCAGCTTTATCTATATTTCACAAGAAACACCTGAAGAAGGCCGATGGGCACATCGGTCGAAACGTTGTATATATAATAATAAAAATCAGGACAGCAGTCCGAAAAATCTAAATAATATGAATTACCAAGCCTTATTTCCAAAATTCAGACAAATTATATCTGGGGATTTTTCGCTGGTGTCATCGAGTCTCTGATTTTTTACTCAGTGTCACTGAGTGACACCGAGTGACACTGAGTGACACCGAGTCCCCTCAGATCACCAAACTCAAATCTTGGTATGATTTTCACTTTCGCATTTCTTCTTTTCTTTTGTATACTTTTATACAACCTTCATATTATATATTGTGGAATATCTCTTCACATTATATATCTTTCTATCTTTCGTCATTTCTCAATTCTTGGTATAATGTTCACTTTCGCACTATTACTATTGGGATTGGTATGAGCACCTTTATCCCTCCCAGTTATAGGTTGAATAGTACCGCTGATGTTCTGCAACAAGGATGGCTTTGGCTTAAGATAACCCACAAAGGCTGATATGTCATTAAATAAAGAAATCAAACCAAACGAAATCCGATCTCCTCGACTCTTTTGAGTATCCTAGCCGATTTTAGCAAAAATTTGGTCTGGATGGTCTTCATCTGTAGTCAAAATCACACAGTCTCTTTTCCAGTTTCTCGATGAGTATTGCCGTCACATTCAGGGTCCACAATTTTTCACTTACCTGTCAAGATCCAGGTATTTTCCTAACTTTTTTATCTTTCATTTTTTAAAACTTTGGTCGGCTGCCACAGCAGTATGCATTATAAACTATTCCTAATCAAACCCACTTTGGAAGGCTGGAGACCAAATTTAAGGAAGTCTAGAAAAGAACAAGTCATTGCATCCCGATTACACATTGGTCAACAACCACAATGTGGAACATGTCAAACACCTTTGACAGTTGAATGCAGGTTTTTTGCTCACTTCAGAAACCGTTATTATAAAGCAAACAATATGAAAGATCTATTTGAAAATGTCAACATAGAGGATATTCTCTCCTTTTTGAGGAAAAAAAATACCATAGAATATAGACATGAAACCCATCAATACCATACAACATAATCCCCAATAATGCTAACACATTTTTAAAACCAATTACTAAAAAGTATAAATATAAATACACGATATGTATTACTTCCTAACCGTTAGGCATGACATAACTCCAGACGGGTTGATATGCCGTTAAGATCAATAAACAAACAAACAAACGGCAGTATGCACTTGATAAGTTCTCTTCTTGTTGATTAAAATTAGGTCTGGTCTTCCAGCAGGGATTAGGTAATCCGTTTGTATTTCAAAGCAGGATGTGACACGAGGTCATTTTTAAGTGGATTTTAACAAAATTGATTTGAAAGTGAAATTCCAATTCTGAAACTCTTTGGAATGTGGAGTATCCCTTTATCACCATTACTCCCAGGTCCACTCTGACGCGAAATGGTAGTACCTGTTTGATTCCTATCTAAAGGGTTAAATAGATAAAAAATAAAAATTAGTGTTAAAATGTGTTTAAAAATTGAGTTTGAAAAAAATGGAATATTCAACAAGAAGGAATAAAAACAAAATGTATTCGGTATAAAATAACCCCAAAAGGGTTAATATACCTTAAAATCTAACCAACCAACCAAACATGCATTTTTTTCTTTCTGCTTTTTTCTAGATGTTTATTTTATTTTTCTATTTGTCCTATTTTAGGGCCGGGTTAGCTCAGTCGGTAGAGCGTTCGCCTAGAAACCACAAGGTTCCTAGTTCGATACAGGCCCTCGACAACTCAACGTATGAGTAGCACAGGGATATGTGCGGTAAAGTAAGGAGCTGATGGTAAGTGTGGCGCTCCACCTCAGACGCAAAAACAATATCCTTGGTCTAGCGCTATTGAAAAGGGGATAGACTCCCTCGCTGATTGGCTGATACCGACTTTAGGCCACCCCAATGACTTTTTATTTGTTCTTAAAGTATATCTATTATTACTACTTTCTGTTGTAATCAATCTCACTTTGTCCTTTTTTTGTGTATATGTATATTTTCTGAGTCCCGGAAATTTTGTATCCATGCCATGTTTTGGGATCCTCATGAAGTTTTGGAGTCTTAAATCTGTGCAGAGGGAGCAATCGACGTATGCTACGAACCATTGCCGTCTTGTAATTTACACAATTGTGTCATTTTAAGTAATTAATGATAATAATAAGGAGGGAGTCCATATAGCGTAGTGGCTAACGTGCTGAACTGCGACATCGTAGTTCTCAATTTAATCATATTGGTAATTTCTGTTTGCCATTAAAGATAAATCAGTGAGCCATGCCTGGAAAAGATCATCATCAGTGACGTGTGTCCTGAGACTGTTATGAAGTGAAGCAGTCTCTGGAACAGACGTTGTCTTAGTCAATTATAGTAACCGACTGCCGACTACACTTCAATCCAAAATTCTAACCGTTTTATCCGATCTCCCGGATTTTCCTCGGGACTGGGGCTAAAGAATAAGTCGACTGCAACTCTGTTTTTTCAAACCCGCACAAATGAACCAGCTATTGGTCATGGGTGGTGACCTGTATTGCTTAAGGATTGAATCCTGGTGGCTGAGCAGTCCATGACATCCAACACTCCACTTTGGCCCTTCCTTGACTGGACGGTCGGTCGGAAGGGCCCCTTCGTCTAATCTGCTGGTCACATCAAGCCCTACCACCTATATGATTGTCCCGACCATATTGATCTCATGGCAAACCCTAAACCATTTGTATCCTATATATGCTAGACGGCAGTGGCTGAAGGTATTAATGTCCTAGATATAACGTCAAACTGCATCAAATGATGAGGTTCCAATTCTGGGAGTGTGGAGCACCCTTTTATTGCCATCACCCTATTTTATCTAGAATGATAGTTTGTTAGGATCAAATCTATGGGTTAAATAGATCATAAAATGGATTATGTTTTAATACCCAACAAGAATGAATAAAACAAATTTATTCGGTTTTAAATAACCCAAGGATTGACATGCCACACAATCCAACCAACAAACCAACCAACCAATTCCCTCAGTCTCTTTTCTACGTTTGGGTGGTTTCGTTGGTTGGGTTTTACGGCATGTCAACTCATTGGGTTATTTCATGCCGATAAAGTTTTAAAATAAATTCATTCTTAATGGATACACAATTTTTTTAATAATTACATTTTTCTATTTAACCCATAGATGGGACCCTAACAGGTACTACCACTCCGGGTCAGAGTGGACCAGGGAGCAATGGTGATGAAGGGGTGCTTTACATTCCCCAAACCTCCAAAACTGGAACCTCACCATCAGATAGAGTTTAACGTCATTCCCAGGACATGTAGACCCTCAGCCACCGCCTTCTAGCAACCATATGATAAAAAGGGTTGGGGCTTGCCATTAGGGCAATAGGGTTGGGGAAATCATATAGGTGCTAGGACTTGACGTGACCAGCCGATTGATCGGAAGGGGCCTATCCAACCGCCCGTCTAGCCTAAGTAAGGGTCTAAGTGGAGTTTGCAGGTCATGGACTGCCCATCCACCAAGACTCTGTTCTTAAGCCTAACGGGTCGTCACCCACGGCCAACAGGTGGCCCAGTTTAGCGGCTCTTTTCTAGGTTCTTGGGAACGGTTCAAAGGGCTTTTATAACAATTGGTATCGCCAACTACTTCATGTTTGACAACTTTTTCACTTTGGCCCCAACAAGAATCAATAAAACAAACGTATTCGACAAAAAGAAATAACCAAAGGGTTGACATGCCTAAAATCCAACCAACCAACTGATCTTTCTGTGTGTGATTTGGGTCATGAGATGATATAAAATAAAGGAAATAATATTTCTGCCGACACACTCTGACTGTGTTCACTTCTTCAATAAAAGAAATACCCACAAATTCACAGCACTCGATATGGCTTTGCATTTTTTCTAGAATTCAACCTCGAAAACTTTCTCGACAATACAAAGAAAGAAAAAGAAAAAAGCATTCAAAATTCAGATTTTTCCAAAGACTTTTTTTTTAATTCCAAAAGAAAATCATTTATGCCAAAAACCAACCGAAACAAAAACGTGATTCTTGTCTGGTAAATATGCAACTAACAGACAGATCTCTTTTGGCCGACTGCGCAACGTGCCGTAAAAGAAAAAAAAAAGACAAGATTTTGGAGTCACCAGTGAAATTTGGAAGACTCTCAAGATTGTTTTCAGCTTATAAACGACATAATGAGACAAAAGTTTGGAGCTGTGTAGCCTGTCTAGTGGCTGAGGAAGTTGGGTCTTTCTCAACCATACCGAAGATCAATGTTGGATTGGTTGGTTGAATTTTATGGCATGGCAACCCTTGTTAGGTTATTTTATGCCAAAGACATTTTGTTTTATCCATTCTTGTTGGTTGTTTGTTTGATTGAATTTTATGGCATGTCAAGCCTTGCTGGTTATTTCATGCCAAAGACATTTTGTTTTATCCATTCTTGTTGTTTGTTTGTTTGATTGAATTTTATGGCATGTCAAGCCTTGCTGGGTTATTTTGTACCAAATACATTTTGTTTTTCTCTGAATGTTTGAGATGAGGCTTGAAGATTAGTATTATCTGCGTTATTCGGACTATTGTCCCCATCTTCATTGTTATTATTTGTACAACGTTTCGGCCGATATACCCTCCGGCCTTCTTCAGGTATTTCTTGTCGGACTCGGGAACCTTCTTTTCGAACTCGGGAACTTTCTTGTCGTATTCGGGAGCTATCACGGAACTTTGAACCTAACCCTTTATTTATTCCACGGGGAATGGTTAGCGGAATGAGAACAGGATACCCCCGTGGAATAAATAAAGGGTTAGGTTCAAAGTTCCGAGATAGCTCCCGAATACGACAAGAAAGTTCCCGAGTTCGAAAAGAAGGTTCCCGAGTCCAAGAAGGTTCCCGCCTCCGACAAGAAATACCTTAAGAAGGCCGGAGGGTATATCAGCCGAAACGTTATACAAATAATAACAATGAAGATGGGGACAATAGTCCGAATAACGCAGATAATACATTTTGTTTTATTCATTCTTGTTGGGCATTCAATTATTTTTTCAAACTCAAATTTCTTAAACACATTTTTAGTACTTGTTTTTTTTTTGTTTTTTGTTTTTTTGGGGTGGGGTCATCTATTTAACCAATAAATGGATTACTTTATTCATACTTTATTTTACGATTACTTTATTCATGACAAATTCTCCCATTTCCTTACCTATTGTGACCCCCGGGGAATCAGTTGGGCAGGGATGGAATTCTTGAGCGATTGCATCAGATCTTATGATTCTTTGCCTATAATTGTTTGTCCAAAATAAAATGGCCATCTCAGTAGGTAGAATATCTGCCTAGGAACTACTTGGCGTATGGATAGCACAGGGATCTCTGCGGTAATGCAAGGAACTGATGGTAGATGTGTGTCGCTCCACTTCAAACGCAAAAACAATCTCCTTGGTATAGCGCTAGTGAAAAGGGGATAGACACCCTCGCTGTCTGGCTGATACCGACTTTAGGCCACGCCGACGACCTTATATGGATATAGATATAACTATTTCCCATGTGTAAGTTTTCTACTGAAAAATATTCATTTCCATTAACAAATTCATTCATTCAAAGAATTTATACATCAAACTACAATATCACGTATTTTGAAGAATTGCTCGCTTCAACAAGTACTTTTGTTATTCCCCGATTATGATGCTAGCGGTCCAGTGTCACATGTTTCAACTAACCATGGATGTGCGCAGTCTTATCTCGGAACAATTGCCAAAATATTTAATAACAGGCGACAGAAAAATTATTTTTTTCAATTAGGATTTTTAATTAAACTAATGGTCAATTTTAATATTCATGAGAAAATTACCATTGCTGTTCACAAAAGTATTCTATCCTGTCGGAGGGGCTCAGAATATCCTGACTGTATACCCTACAGAGGGGTAAGACCCCGTTAAAAAGGGTGTGTTCTGGGTATTATACTAAATGGAATCTGATGGTAAGGTTCAAGTTGTGGAGATCTTCACTGCCATTACTCACACGTCATTTCACTAGGATTCCGTCCTTAAGAGTTACAGATCACCCCCACGGCCAACGGTTGGCCCTATGGGGGGATTCTACCCCTCAGCAGAGGTGCAGTCGGTGTATTCTACTGCCCCAGTCGACAGGGCGATATACTTGATGCTATATAACTCTAATTATTTGTATTCAGAAAAGTTACTTGAAATAGTTAATTGAATCTATATACGAGGGGCGTTCAATATGTAATGCCTCTGACCCACTTTCCATAGCAGTAGAGCAACGAAACTTGAAACTTTTTCTACATAGGAACCACCCAGAGTTATGCATTTCTCCCATCGTTTGATGCAGCTCTGGAGACCGTTTTTGTAGAAGACCCAAGTTGGTCCTCCAGCCACGACGTGACTTCAGAAATCAAGACTCCATTATCTGGGAAACGCTTTCCTTTCAAAAACAACTTCATGGCTAGGAAGTGGTGAAAGTTAGAGGGTGCAAGGTCAGGATAGTAGGGGGATGGGGGAGTAGTTCATAGCAGCATGCCTGTGCTTCTGATCTGGTGACACGCGAGTTGTGGACCGGAGCGTTTTTCTGCAGGAGGAGGATGCCTTTGCTGATCTTACCCCGCCTCTTGATTTTGATAGCTTCTCTTAATCTCCTCAAAAGTGAAGCATAATAGGCTCCTATAATTGTGGTACCCTTTGCCAGGAAATCTGTCATCACTACTCCGTCCTGGTCCCAGAAGACTGTGAGCATGACCTTGCCACTGGAGGGCTGTCCCCTTGCCTTCTTTGGAGGGGGTGAGTCAAGGTGCTTCCATTGCATTGACTGGGCTTTAATCTCTGGATCATAGTGATGGACCCAGGTTTCATCCTGTGAAATCAGTCTTTTGAAAAATGTTGACCCGTCTTCTAGGCATATCTCCAAATTCATCCTCGAGCACTCGACGCGTTCTTGCTTCTGGGAATCCATCTGGCAGACACCTTTTGCATATGTAAATCGCCATGAATGATAGTTTCCACAGACCCGGTACTAATCTTGACCTCATGGGCTATTTGGCGAATAGTTATGCGTCGATCTTCCAAAGTGGCAGCCTCAATTTGACGGACAGATACCTCATCAATGGCAGAAGGGGGGTGACCAGATCTTGGAGCTGTTTCCACAGAGTTCCGACCATGTTTGAATTCAAGATGCCAGCGTTTTACTAGGTCATATGATGGGGCATCATCACCATCAGTAACTTTCAAAAGTCTCCCGTGGTGTGCGTCCTTTCAAATACAAAAACCGGATCATTGTTCGACACTCAACAGGCTCCATTTCACACTTGACTCAGTTCAAACACCTGTCGATCAGAAACCACAATTCGTTCAAAGCTGTAATTTGCTGCTTAATCTATAGAGATAGAAATAATTGCACATGCAAAATTTCAGCTAGATCAAACAACCGAAAGTGGGTCAGGGGCATTACTTATTGAACACCCCTCGTAATTATAGTATTAAATAGGAATTCTTGAGACCATACAATCCTATAACAGTGTACAAAATTCCTTCAGAAACAGCTACACAAAATATAATTATATGAACGTATAATGTACGTTTGGTTCAATATTAAACCTCGTTAACTCTTTGCTTACCAACTTTTCCCCATAGCTGTTCGAAATTTTGTTGGTAATTATTACCTGTATGATGGATATTTCAAAGTTCACTATCTGTTCACCTCAGAACTCATTCTATTTACATAAAGTCATATTATTATTGTAATCTGAGTCCGTCTGTTCATTTATAATGAACTAACCTTTAGTTTTTGTACATTGCTTGGCTGTGGTATCCGTAGACCACAGTGGTGGGAGAGCTGCTGTGAGCGGTTTAAAGTAGGGAAAGAGTTAAGTTTTATGGAATTAGTAGAACAATTCCATTCTGAGCTAATCTATATTTCCGACGTAGAACAATATATATTATAACAGGTAAGAATGCCTCCATTGTTAAGTCTGATAAAACCTCGTGTGAATGTGCGCTGGTAGAATAATTTTAAAACGTTTGTTGTTGTTTAAGTTAGTTCATATCTATTAATCTATCTATCTCACTTTTTATCTATCTTAGTATATTCTTATCTATCTTAGTATGTTCTTATCTATCTACCGATCTATCTATTTTAGTATGTTTCTATCTTTCTTTCAATCTTTGTCTATTTGTATCTATCTATCTATATCTATCTATATCTTTATCTCTCTCTCTCTCTCTCTCTCTCTCTCTCTCTCTCTCTATATATATATATATATATATATATATATATATATATATATTAGTATTTCCTATGTATTCTAGACGGTATCTATCTATCTACCTATCTATCTAACTTAGTATGTTCCTATCTATCTATCTATTTATTTATTTATTTATTTTAGTCAATTCCTACCTATCTCAGCCTGTTCCTATGTATCTGTAAATCTGTTTTAGTCTATTCGACTCCATTTTAGTGTGTTCCTATCAATTTATTTTAGTTTGCTCCTATCTATCTATCTATCTATCTATCTCTCTATAAATCTTTCTAGCTAGTAGTTCATGTCCTCGAGAGAGCATGGTGGAGAGCGAATGAACGAGAAATGAGTCTCGGCAAAGTCGTTAAGAGAAGAACTTCTGTGTTAGATGATTTCTTAAGCAGGTTAGACTGCTGGCCGGTATATCAAAAGCATATTTGTGCGAATAAATGGATTGGCCTTCATTTATCTTCGTCTCTTCCCGGCCTTGTCGGTGCGGATAAGAACGTTGCATATCGCTTAGACTTATCTTCATAGCGGAGGCAGTTGTAATAGTTATTGTCGTTGGAAATGGACACAGTGAAACGACTTCAAATCTTGGATGAAGCAGTTTGCATTTCACATCAGCTACGGGTAAATAGTAGGGCAGACTGGGCTCTTTAACCTTGGTTAGACAACCAGTCTAGGAGAAGAAAAACTGAATTCAAACCTGTTAAACTCCGCTTAAGAAACTGAGCTTGTGTTTCATCCTACTCGTGTTTGTATATATATATATATAAATTAATGTCATCCACAAACACGTTTCACGCCTCTTCAGTGTGGCTAGACACAACTATCCTTGGCTAGGGTCGAACTCAGACCGACCGCATGGTAGTCCGATATCTTTATATATATATATATATATATATATACTAGCTAATGTATCCGGTCCATGACCGAACTAAAATAAAATTTGGAACACCAGGGAATGAGAGAGAAAGTGGAAGACAGTAGTTAGAGAGGGATTAAGAGGAAAATAATTCTTGAAACTAAAATCCTTGGGAATTTGTATATTTCAGGATTTGTATTTTTTGTTTTATAGTTTAAAATTATTACATATTACTAAAATTTACAAATTGAAAGTATTTGTTTGTATATTTGTTTTTGTTTCTTCTTTTTGGTAAAATTTGTAACATCACATGTTCCTAATAGAACAGAAAAACTTAACAATGTAATATATATTTAAATTACAACCGAATTAGACACATGTAAGAAAAGGAAAATAAGATAAACAAAAATATTGTTACTTAATGTAATACACGTTATATATATATATATATATATATATATTATATATATATATATATATATATATATTAACAGGTTATTACTATGTAATCATTGTAGTAGCATAAGTAGTTAATCCAAAAGGGCTCAGTATATCTTGTAAAATATAGAGTATTAAACTAACTTCACAGAAACAAGCTTTAGAGGCAAAAGTTAATTTACTTTTAGGAGACATCAAATTAAAAAGATCTTAAACCAGGCGAGTATATATCACATTAGCCACATAGATTTACTTAGTTCTCCTGGAGACGGTTTACTTAGAAAACCGAAGCCGTGGTAGAGAGAATAACTTTTCTACAACTATATATATATAGATATGGACATTTCGCCAGATGTGAGCTGGGAGATTCTGAAAGTTGCACCCGCTTACAGCAAAACATCTAAAAGATGCCTTCTTTGTCTCCAAGAAAAACTTTATATTATTACTCATCCATCACAACAGACCCTACTAAACCACTATCACATTCTCTTTCTTTTTCCTCAATTTCACATCTCATTCACATTCTTTCCCCTCCTCTCTTTTCTTCTTCTTCCTCAATTTCACATCGCTTCAATTCTTCTTCTTCTTCTTCTTCTTCTCTTCTCTTCCTGTCTCTCTTCAATTTCACATGCTTCTCTTCTTCTTCTTTCTTCTTCTTCTGCTTCTCTCTTCTCAATTCACATCTCTCCTTCTTCTTTCTTCTTCTCTCTTCTTCTTCTCTTCATTCACATTCCTCTTCTTCTCTTCTTCTTCTTCCAATTTACATTCTTCTCTCTATCTTCTTCTTCTATCTTCTTCTTTCAATGTCACATTCTTCCAATTCACATCTTCCTTCTATCTTCTCTCTTCTCTTCTTTCTTCTTCTCAATTCAATTTCTCTTCATCACATTCTTCTTCTTCTTCTTCTTCTTCCAATTCACTCTTCTTCCAAGTTCACACTTCTTCTCCTTCTCTTCCAATATTCACATTGCTTCTTTCAATTTCACATTCTCTTCCTTCTTCTCTTCTTCTTCTCTCTTCTTCTTCTTCAAAAATTTCCACAACCTCTTTGTCCACCTTCTCTTTAACTCTTGTCTTTCTTCTTTCTTCCTTAGAATCTTTGCCGTTACTTCTTTCTTCTTCACCTTCTCTGCCTTTACTTCTTTACTTTCTTCTTCTCATTTCACACTGCCTTTTAAAAGATTACCCGGCACCTTCTTGCTCTTTCTTGTCCTCTTAAATCCTTTCTAATGATTATTACTTACATTACCTTCCCTTTATTCTCAATTCACCTTTCCTGTGTTTTTCTTAATGTCTCGTTGTGTTTGTTGTGTTCGTTGTTGTCTTCTCTTCTTCTTCTTCTTCTTCTTCTTCTTCTTCTTCTTGCGATGATGATGATCCACTTTTCTTTTATTCAACCATAGCTCAACTTCTAATATTTTAAAAATAGATCAAAATATCACTTTTTTCTTCTATTTCTTTCTCTGTCAATATAGTCTTTGATTGATAATCTCATATCCATTATTTCTCATCTTATTCTTACCTTTCCCCTTTCCTTTTTCAAGCACACTTTCTTTTAAAGATTATTTACTATTTGTATCTTTTTCTCTTTTTTTTCCCCTTTTTTCTGGGTATTCATAGTACATTCTTTTTCCTGATTGCATCTCACTGCTTACTATTCTTACCTCAGTTAATAACTCTACCATTTCTTTTTCCACTTCTTCGTACACACTCCTTTTTAAAAAACAGCACGATCACTCTTGTTATTTTGTCATAAACCTTTCTTCTATTCTTTCTCTTCCTCTGGCGCCCTTTACCCTCTTTTCTCTTCTTCCCCTACTGTAACCTTTTACTCTCCCTTCTTCTCTGATATTATATACATTTATTATTATTATTATTTATAATATCATTCTCTTGTAATTATATAATTATTATTATATTTATATTGATTATTAGTAAGTAGCAGTCAGAGTAGTATAGTAGTAGTATGCGGCTGTCTTCTTTCTCCTTCTTCTTCATTATATTATCTCTCCTTCTCTTCCTTCTTATATTATTATTATTATTATTATTCACATATCATTTTTTCTTTTCTTCTTCTTCTTCTTCTTCATTATTAATAGAGTATATTAAATCTCTCCTCTTCTTCTTCTTCTCTTCTCTCTCTCCTCTCTCTTATATATAATATATTATATATTATTATTAATTATATCTCTCCTCTTCTTCTTGTACTCCTTTTGGACTTTCTCACATCATGTTAAGCTGATGGTCTTTCACTGGAGTCTGAGGTGAAGCAAGTCTCCTCAGGTCATCCAGACTCTCTGAGTATTCTGCAGATTGCCAGCAGTGCAGTGTTCGAATGTTCAATCCTCTCCTCTTATATCCAAACTTCCAACCCTTTTCTAATCCTTTGCGGACTTCGCAAGATTCACTTTCATATTCCATAACTTTCAGTCCTCTAGCAAGTCCAGATATTTGTTATTTTTTCATTTTCCTTTAACCACCCTGTATCTGCTGCCTGCAAAAGTCCACCAGTTAGACAATGTTCTTCTTTTGTTTAATCCAACACTTAGTTGCGTCTGCTTTCTGGGAGAAGTATCCGTCTTAATCTCAAGTTCCCAGAGAATTTGTCGTTTCGTTCTCGAAGAACCATATTCTGGTATGCAGATACCATTGGGTGCGTAACAAAATTTAATTTATTGAATAATTCCGCAGTGGATCACCTTCCACCCAGTCTGATCTAGTTTGTATTCTCGATTGTGTAGCTGCCTACATGCTAGCTTTATCATTATTATATTCTCCTTTTTCTCCTTCTTCTTCTACATATTATATTATTATTAGGATATATTATTATAATATTATAATATTATCTCTCCTTCTCTTCTTCTCTTCCTTACTTTATTATTATTATATTATTATATTAATTTATTAATGTACTTCTCCTTCTTCTTCTATCGTCTTCTTCTTCTTCTTACATTATTATATTATATCTCTCCTTCTTCTCTTCTGCACTTATATTATTTATTATATAATTATCTCTCCTTCTCCTTCTTCTTCTTCTTCTTCCTTATTATTATTATATATTATTAATTAATATATTATATTAATTATATTAATCACTCCTCATTATATATAATCCTCTTTCCTTTGCCTTCTTTGCCCTTCTTCCTATTCTTTTCTCTTCTTTCTTTTCTTCTTAACATCCTCACCTTTTATGATCTTTTCCCCTTCTTTTTCTTCTTTTTTTTTAAACCCAAATATATAAATCCGCTTCGTTTGTCAGCAACATTAAACTTCTCTTATACAGTGACAGCAGTCGCCCATTGCACTCTGCCTGATGTAAAACAGCAAATCAGTAGAGACCATTACTAGCGATTCTATTGCGTGTTCACCCCATACTTTTGTGCGCATCCCAAACTAGTCTCAGATTAATACACCTCTACAGTAGGCACCTATTGTCGATAGACACGAAATAATATTCAAAGTAAGAGGATAATTCAAACGATAACGTCTCCAAATATTTAAAAGAACACAAGAAACGTCTATAATTTATTGTCAATGATGTTTACATATTTTAAGTTTGATCATCTATCATTTTCTATTTAATCCCCATTTTGATCATACGATTATTTGGCGCCTGTGGACTGTTGTCCATGTCTATACAGTTCGCCGGATGATACTGATAAGCGTGAACCTCGACGTCGTGCAAACTCCCTACACTTCACCCCACCGACCGTCCTTCGGCATACACTCTGTTAATTGGTAAAATTTTTAATCAGGTTGATACCTTTGCCGTTCTAAACTAAGTAATTGCTCGGATCTCTCACCTGCTGGTGAAAGCGTATCAGGAGACATCAGAAACGACTTCCAAACCAAGTCTGATCGTGTATGAGCCACAAGCAAGAGGCATACGCAGCCGATGCNCCTACTAAACAAAGATCGGAAATCCTATCAAAATGCCGACACGAAAATAAACACCTGCTATCACACTTCGATCCATATACATAACCCACACACACCTCTTCTACCAATTATATATATATATATATATATGTATATGTATATATATATATATGGGTATATATATATATATATACATATATGTATGTGTATATATATATATATATAAAATAGTAATATAATTTGTAAACACTACAACAGATCCGCCAAACTGTAAGTATCTTTCCCTCTACCTATATCATTGTACAATAATATCATGCAAATGTAACGTCCACATTGCACCACCAACGCAATAAATAACATGTTCATTATTATTAACAGCACAATTTTAAAAATACATTTAAAAAATACATTATATTAATTTGCACATAACATACGTAACCAAGAATACCAACACAAATACGCATATTTATACGCACACACGCGCGTGGAGACAATTATATCATCACAGCCTCCATACATTCTCACGCGCACACGCATGACATCACATACATACGCACAAACAAGAATACGCACACACGCGCGTGGGATACAATCATATCATCACAGCCTTCACGCATTTCCATGCAAACGCGCATGACATCATACACATACGCACAAACAAAAATACGCACACGTAGAAGAAAAAAAAAACATTCCGCATCACGTAAACACGCAAACACGAGAATACAGTTAAAAAAAACGCACACATTTGACCATTTACACAATTTTCTGTCATTTTTAAAGGAACTTTTCGTATTACCCGATGAATGCTCTAAGCAAGAAACCGCTGGTCGTAATACCGTTCCCGTAATTGAATAAATAAAAGCAAAAACTTTTATTTGTTTTGATTTCTCATTGAACTATCAACGCTCTATCACAGATATTGAGCACTCTTCTAATAACACTGTACGTTGGATTACTATTACTTTTTCTAGTATACTAGTGCCAACCATACACATTAATAATCAAGCTCCCATTCCGGTTGAGCACTCTTACAGGAAATATTGGACAACATGGAACAGACCAACTTTGCATATTCTCCAAAAACATACCCATTCCATCAAGATCGGAATACAAGCTACTACTAACAGAAAAAATAGAAAGCCTTTTAAAAGAATGAGATGGAAAGCACACTTCTTTCTTAAGCATTGACAACACCGACTCTATTGATAATTTCAACCTAAAATCCAAGAAATGCCCTCCAATATGCAAGGATATGCAATCTTTTGAAAATGATCTCATTGATATGGTCAAGAACATTAAATTTACTAAACATCTAAATCATTTCCAGAAAAAAATCACAAAAGATGCGAAAAATATACGCACTCAAATAAAATATACATATTTGCAGATAAAACAACCAACATATACAAAACAAACCTCAACAACTACAAAAAAAATACAACAAACAACATAACGCAAACATATAAAAAAGCCTCTGGAAACATAACCAATGATATAAACAAGGAAGCCAAAGAAATAGCAGGCAAGTTAAATATAGACGGAAAAATAAACTCAATGGCGGAACAACAAGCATTCCTAACAATCAAGGATCACAAACCAGACTTCCCAACAAAAACTACATACCGACTAATAAACCCCACAAAACCAGAAATAGGAAAGATAAGTAAACTCACTCTAGACAATATAAATACACAACTCAAGGAGAAACTACATATCAATCAGTGGAAAAACACCAAGGCCGTCACAAACTGGTTTACAACAATAACGAACAAAAACAATGCAGCCTTCATCCAATTTGACATTACAGATTTTTTACCCTCCATCACAGAAGACACACTAAATAGGCATTAGAATTGGCAACCAAACACGTAAAAATATCGCAGAATAACATCAAAGTGATAAAACACTGCCGCCAATCACTACTCTTCCATAATAACACTCCATGGATAAAAAAACAAAATCCGTTGTTATTCGACGTGACCATGGGTAGTTTTGCGGAGCAGAAGTGTGTGAGTTGGTTGGCATTCTAATACTCTTCCAGCTATCCCACATAATCGACAAGAGAGACATGGGCCTGTACAGGGACGACGGCTTAATTATGATAAAAATCCCAATGGCCCCGCACTAGTAAATATAGAAAAAACATAACCAGCATACTAAAATCACTAGGATTTAAAATCAAAATAGACATAAACCTAAAAATAGTAAATTTTTTAGACGTAACCCTAAATCTAGAAAAAGGAATATTCGAACCTTACAAGAAAGAAAACGACACACCTCTCTACATACACACCTCTTCAACCACCCACCATCCATAATCAAACAAATACCGAAATCAATTAGCCGCAGACTATCTGACAACTCCTCTAGCATCAGCATCTTCAACAAAAATAAAAATATATACGACAATGCATTAAAAACCAGTGGTTATAAGCAAAAATAGAATACACGCCACCAATAAACAAAACAAGACACAGACAAAGAAATATCATCTGGTTCAACCCACCATACAACAAATGTGTAACATCCAACATTGGTAAAGATTTTCTAAAACTCATCAACAAACACTTTCCAATACACAGCCCTCTAGCAAAATTTTTAACAAAAACACTTAAAAATCAGCTACAGTTGCACAAGGAATATAGCCCAAATCATGAAAAAGCCATAATAAAAAGCTGGAAAACCAACAAAACACCACGCGAAGTAACAACCAATGCAATTGTAGGGACAAGAGTTCGTGCCCTCTACAAGGAAACTGTCTCCAGAAAAATGTGGTGTACAGAGCTACTGTGAAAACAGACACCTCCATCAAACAATACATAGGAGCAACGGAAGGAACCATGAAACAAAGAATTTACAACCATAGACTTTCATTTTCGAACAGAAAATATTTCTACACAAACAACACTATCCACACATATATGGACCTTGAAAGATATGGACATTTCGCAGATGTGAGCTGGGAGATTCTGAAAGTTGCACCCGCTTACAGCAAAACATCTAAAAGATGCCTTCTTTGTCTCCAAGAAAAACTTTATTTATTACTCATCCATCACAACAGACGCACAACAAACAAAACAGTGTTGCCAATAGTCACAGGAATAGTTTCTCCGCATCCCCAGTGCTTAGTTGAGTTTGACACGGGAACATAAGCATAGATGTACTCAGTGAGAAACAACTCACGAAATAATTTTTATTAATGGCATATCAATCCTTGTTGTATCTAATGCAATATAATATATATATAAATATATATTATATATATGGGGGGTGTAATAATATTTATATGCATATATATATATAATATAATGTATATATATATATGTATGTATTTGTTTAAGAAATAATTTTCATGAACTTGATGAGTATTTATAAATTGGTAGAAATAATTTTCATTAACTTCATGTTTATTAACATATGCAGGTAGTTGGTCCTCAGCCACCACCTTCTAGAACCCGTATGATAAAAAAGTATTGTGTGTTTGCCATAAAAGAAATTTGAATAATACAGCTGGGACAATCATATAGGTACTAAAGCTTGACATGATCAGCAGATTGCTCAGATGGGACCTCTCCAACCACCCATCTCGCCGAAGTGGAGTAATGCATATTAGGGGGCCACTTGGATCACTGGTCAGTGACCACAATCTTGTCCTCAAGTATTACAGGCTGCCACACACGGTCAACAGGTTGGGGTTAAGTCTTACACCTCTGTTGAGGCGCAGTCGGCGTTTTCTATAACCGCTGTCAACAGGAAGGTAGTAATAAACTGTCAGTCAAGTGTAATACGTGAGACTGTAATTGAGACGTTCAAAGTGTGATGTGTTTTAGAACCGTAAAAAAATTCCTCGTAAATAATATGTTTACTGTTTCTGACATTACCGTAATAAAGCGAAGAAATACGAGCTCAAAAAATAAAAACAAAAACATAAAAAACCCAAAAGATAACAACGCTTTCTAAAGAAAGGAAAATTATCTTTATCTTTCACTGGATTTGGAAAAAAAACAAAACTGCTGAGTTAAATATGTTAAAACCTCAGCTTGTCTCGTATTCGCATGTACGTTTTTTAATCAGACGTTGAGGTTCGAGCTCGTGTAACAGCTTGATTTGGTTGGGATTTAAAAAATCTTTTTGAGCAATTCGATTAAAAGAGAAGCATCTGTCATTCCAAGCATAAAAAGTAAAGTCTGTGGAGTGGTTTATTTTCGGTATCAGGTGAACAGCGAAGGAGTCTATTCCCTTTTCGCTAGCACTAGACCAGGGAAATTGTTTTTTTTTTCTTCGGTGGAGCTCCATACCTACTGTTAACGTTCAGATGCTTAACAACATGGAACAGTTTACACATGCTGTGCAACTCACGCGCTGGGATGGCGGGAACCGGTATTAAACTCGGAAATTTGCGATTACCTCGCGACTGAGCTAAACAGGCCCGACAGAAATGAATTGATATTTAATATATTTCATTGGTTTAGAATGTTAAATGTGACATTGGATTACATAATACGCTACAAACTTTGGAATTATAGATATCACAGAGGAAACTACATACTCGGAATTACAAGTGACACTACAGAATAGGATTACAAGGATTGTTACTATACTTAGGGACACTTCATACTCGGAATTACAAAGGACATTACATACTAGGATTACAAGGAACACTACAACGCCTTAAAGTTATAGATATCCCCAAAGGACACTCCATACAAGGATATCAATGGACAACACTACAACACTTCTGACTTATAGATATCACCAAAGGGACACTAGGTACAAGCATTGCAAAGGAACTACATACTGGGATTACAAGGGACACTATATATACTAGCATTAAGAGGGACACTAAAACACTTTGGAATTATAGATATCCCCAAAGGAAAGTACATACTGGGATTAAAAGAAGATCTATATACGAGGATTATAAGAGATAATCCAACATATATATTCTTTTCTAAATCTACTTTGTGTGATTTAACTGACTACTGGTGTGTAGCTCAAATTTATGAAAAAATAACGCACATTTTTCGGTTATTTCCTAGTTGAGTAACATGATATTAGAGGCGACCAGAAAAACAGAACCCAAATTATCTATTTCCCCATTAAACTAACCCTAACCCCAACCCAGGGCTCGACATTAACGCCGTCCCATCGTCCCGGGGACGATAAAAATTACATTCGGGACGATCAATACGTCATCCGGGACAGTTTGCCGGGGACGGTAAAAATTTCAAAAGGTTCAGCATGTCCTTCCCGAAAAAGGAAACCAATGATTACATGAAAATTGGGTAACTTAAAGTAAAAAACGTATTTTTTAGCTCAAAACACACTTGGAAATGGAGTTTTAGCCAAATATCCAGAATTATCATTGCTTCAGCTTTTCTTAATGTTTTATTACATGTTATTATGCTACTGATACAAGTATAGATGATGCTAATGAATTAAACAAAAATATTTTGATTTCGGGACGGTCCAAACCCATTCAGGACGGTCCAAACCCCATTCGGACGGTCCAAACTCCATTCGGGACGGTTGATAATTTTTGTTCGGGACAGTCATGAAAAAAGTTAGTGTCGGGGCCAACCCTAACCCTAACCCTAAATCCTAACCCTAACCCTACCCCCCTAGTTGAGTAACATCATATTACAGGGCGACCCAGAAAAACAGAACCCACAAATTTTGTAATAACACTTATTTTAATTTTTAATTTTTTTTAAAGTTAAAGTCCACCAAGGGTTAGGGTTTAGGGTTAGGATTAGGTTAGGGTTAGGGTTAGAGTTAGGGTTGGGGTATAGGGTTAGTTTAATGGGAAAATAAATAAATAATTTGGGTTCGGTTCTTTCTGGATCATTCATGTTATTCAACTAGGAAATAACCCATTTTTCTTTCTAAGCGAAATCTTATCTGTCACTGTGTAAGCAGGCTTATGAATTGCATGGTATTTGTAAAAAAATATTTTCTGCAAAACTGTAAAATTTCAATAAACTATATTTTGCAGGTAATTTTTCTTTTAAACAAAATTTTATTAAAGAGCGCAGACAATGTTGGTCTTAATTGTTTTCTTTTTGTCTCGTGTCGACAAGAAACTTTTGGACAAGTTTCTATCAAAACTATCCAGACATTTTGCGAAAAAAAGAAAAGCGATGAAATTCTTCGAAAGAAATTAAAACGAACCATGTCTTCGGTCGTATATATATATAATATATATATATTATATATATATATATATATATACAGTTTGCTATATTTGTCAATAAAAAGGGAAGGAGGAGGAGGAAAGAAACCTGAAAGAAAACTATTTTGTTGATTTAAAACATTTAGTTAAGTCTGGTAGAAGGTCATAAAAGTGAAGCTCGATTCCTGGATCGAACTGACCGCAATACTAATGATCTGCAGAATTTGTTTGCTAAACACTGCTCTATAGCAAGGTAGAAATATAGATCGGCTGCCTTACCAGGGTTAAATAGTACACTGCCCTACTATTTACCATAGCTGGAGGAAGAATAGTTGGATGCATTACTTTCCCAATGGCATTAGCACTATGTGAAATGCAACAAGCCTCGTCAGGGATTTGAACTCGTGCCACCGTGTCCAATTCCTTCGACAATAAACATTGTATTACGCTCCTCAACCACTGTAAAAAATCAAGTTATATTATATATATATATATATATTATATATATATATATATATATATATATATATATATATATATATATATATATATATATATATATATATATATATATATATATATATATATATATATATATATATATATATATATATATATATATATATATATATATATATATATATATATATATATATATATATATATATATATATATATATATATATACATATATATATATATATATATATATATATATATATATATATATATATATATATATATATATATATTATATATATATATATATATATATATATATATATATATATATATATTATATATATATATATATATATATATATATATATATATATATATTACTTATTAGATGTTATTGCATTTTCAACCTAAATTGCTGCTAATAAATTGTCTCATTTCATCGGTTTTCTTTTCATTTTTTTACATAAAGTATTAAACAGCTTCGTCCAGGATTTGAACTCGAGTCACCGAGTCAATTTCCTACGACGATAACCATTACAAAACGAGCACCTCCTTAGACCATTTCTGTAGAGTAGACCCTTAAGTTGTAGCATGACTACAGCCACAACTACTTCTAGCTTTATCGACACGAAATAGGAAACTATCGCCTCTTCGTTTGTCAGTCAATGCAAAGAAGAAAGAGATTGAAAAGTCTGATCTCTTGCCTCTAATCTCTAGTCGAAATACAATTACTATTGAATCGATTCCGGTTCTAGGATCTGTAGAAATGGTAAATCCTGCGACTGGCTTCCTTGTCTGTCGAAGACGGGGGGGAGCACAAAACCTACAGATAAAGATATGAAAGTCACTGGAATTCAGAAAGGCCAACATCAAGGCAGTGCACAGAGAAAGATCCCGGGTTATCAGGCTTTATATACTGCTTATTTGTGTTAGGAGCCTTTGAAAGGGTCATCTCTATGGTTACGGTGTATACCTACAACAGAAAATGCGCTCATAGCAAAAATACGATTAGGAGGCGAGAATTATTTTTAGGATATTGGATGAAGATGAGGCTTAGTTTTGGATTGGATAACCCTGTGTGTGTTGGGGGTCTACCAGTCTCTACGTGCTGTAAAGAAGGGACACAAGGTTTTTAACGTGAGTTCTTCCACGTGGAAGCGAGCCTCCTGGGCAGGCAGTGTAAAAAACAGACCCAGTACATCGGCATTCCCTCAATTTTTATAGGGTGACCTCAAGCATAAAACAATGAATATAACATCCCGTAAAAGAACCCCAAAATCCCTCTGAGACGATCAATGGATGTGGTTGAGAGTGTTTGAGAGCAACGTTCTTTTGGAAACCTCCTCTATCAGTTAGGGTAGGAAGATAGGAAGTCAACGGTGCTTGGTAACTGACAGTTTCTCGCCGATGTATATATATATATATATAAGACGGGAAGACGTGACTCTGTGAGAGGTAACGAATCGATGCTGCTAAAACGCCACATCATGTTATAGTAGTTGCGCACTTATGATTGACAAGTTGATTTGGCGAGTTTCGGGTGTGGCGTGTCCGGTTGGCCTAGGGTAGAGTCTCTGACTTTGTGTCCTGTGTCGCTGATTCGATCTCTGTCGGGGGGAGATCGTAGGTATACACTGCTGATGAGACCAAAATTAGGTCGAAACAGCTGTACAGTGTTCCTCACGTCGCACATGGTATTCGCCGAATTTGCTTGTCATGATTAATTAAATTATATTAATAAAAATAAAATTACACATATATATATATATATATATATATATATATATATATATATATATATATATATTGAGAAAGATAAATAGAAAAACAATATATTTGTATGGAGGAAATATAATTTGATAATTGCTGACATGTTTTTCGACGATAAGATATTACATACAAAGTAATCTAAATAAAGTTATTTCAAAAGTAAAATAAAACGATAATAGAAGGCATTTCGTAAACCTGTCGTCATCAATATATATATATATATATATTTACCAACCCCTCCGCACGAGCAGGATGTGACACGAGGTCAATTTCTTAAGCGGAGTTCAACAGGTTTGAATTCAGAATTTTCCTTCTCCTAGACTGGTTACCTAACCAAGGTTGAAGAGCCCAGTCTGTCCTACTATTTATCCATAGCTGGAGGGAGAGTAGGATTCATACCTTTCCCAAGAGTATTGGCGCTAAGTGAAATGCAGTTACCACATCCAGGATTTGAACTTTAACCATTACACTACACGCTTATCTGAGATGGAGCGACACACCTACCATCAGTTCCTTACTTTACCGCACAGATCCCTGTGCTACACACACGCTGAGTGGGCGGGCCGATATATATATATATATATATATATATATATATATATAATTTCTCCGGAAATTTGATCTCTCAGTGACCGTAACATATATAAACATTCCTACGTACTTAATATAATTTAAAAACACCAGTCCCCGCATCAGCTGTCAGTGGGCGAGGGGATAAGATATCGGACTACCATGCGGTCAGTCTGAGTTCAACCCTGGCCTAAGGATAGTTGTGTCTAGCCATATATATATATATATATATATATATATATATATATATATATATATATATATAGGGCCGGTTTAGCTCAGTCGTTAGAGCGTTCGGCTAGAAATCCCAAGGTTTCTGGTTCGATATTGGCCCTCGCCAACTCAGCGTATGAGTAGCACAGGGATCTGTGCGGTCAAGTGAGGAGCTGATGGTAGATGTGGCGCTAAAATAATCTCCTTGGTCTAGCGCTAGTAAAAAGGGGATAGCCTCCCTCGCTGTCTGGTTGATACCGACATTAGGCCGCCCCGACGACTTTACTTTACTTTATATATATATATATATATATATATATCTGTATACAAAGCAGACTCATAACTCCCGCATTGTATCTGATATCTATATAATTTATTTTTTCTCTTTGATATTCGAAACTATAAACATTACATTAAACCATCATCTGCACACTTTATATGTTATCTTCTGTATTATATACATTTTAGCTATGGAAAGAATAATAAGAAATGTCTTAGCATTCTATTGTCGTTAGTAGCGTTCTGTTTCAAAACTCGGAGACGTAATTCGTGTTCAAAACCATTTAAAAATATGTAATGTTATTTCTAAAAAAATGTTGCTTACATACTTACACTTACTTTACTTTTTATTTGTGTAGTGTTCGAAATTTACTTCAAATTTTAATATATATCTATAATTATTAAACGTAACGTATTTACTAAAAACACATGTGTATTTATATGAAATAAACATTTCTGTGGGTTGAAATATTCATGCAACTTTACATCGAAGAAAATACACCTCTTCTGCTTTGTTAATTAGAACCAGAAATTAACCTTTTTTTATTTTTATTTTATTTCTTATTAATGTTAATATTATTATGTTATCATTAATATTAACGAAATATTATTTCGGGAAACTTTTTACGAGAACAGCAAAGAAATTTGAAATGAATAAAAATAATAATGAGTTAACAGCACATTGCACACGAACCCGGGAGAATTTCAAATTGAAAATTAACGGATATTCTTGGAGGTAAAAAAAAAAAACCCAAACAAACTTGGTAATTACTAAGACGATAATGAGCTTTTCAACTCCAGATAACTGCCCAAACTAATGAGAATTTTCATTTTTCTGCATCTGACATGGCATCCCGAAAAAATTAACCCCCTTGATCTGCCAAATATTATTCACATATAAAATATTTTTGATCAAATCCTAAAAAAAAAGATAAAAATAAAAATAAAAACAATACGGCTATATACTTCCATCAGTTCAATTTACGAAGAGCAAATTAGCGTAATTGGTTCTGTACATATGCAGAGTTTTGGTCGAATTTCTGCTCGCCTCTAATTATGTCAAATGCCGTTTTTCCTCAATATTAGCTTTTTAATTAAATTAATTTGAAATCATTCTCGTGAAAAATACTTTTCTTTTAACTTTCTTTTTATTTTCCACAAAATACCAAGTATTATCCAAAATTGATGTTCTGGTATTAATCCTAAAACTTACCCATGTTTATATTTTTTTTTTGCATAACTCTAAAATTAGCAAATTAGCGTAATTGGTTCTGTACAAATGTTGGAGCTTGTACGGTTTTACTCAATACATCAATTATTTTTTCTTCCTTTCTATTTATTCTAAGTAAATTCAATTTAAAATAATTTTGTAAAAAATGAATATTTTTACCTTGGAAATTTTCCAAATTTTCTAATTTTACATAAAAAAAAGAAGAGAAAAAGGTGTTGAATACCAAGGGAACAATTCTGAAGAAAATTAATGATTTATGAAGTATTCATTTCTGTCTTGTTAAATACATCTTCAGTTTCTCATGAGCAGAGTTAACTTTCTTTATTAATCAACTAGGAATTTAAAGAGAACTTCTCAAGGAATTCTGCGTTAATTTTTAAGCTTATTCAATATTCCATTTATGGTATCCTTCGAGGATATCAGCTTTTCTGTATTTTTGTAACCGCTGCAAGTAAGGTTATTACATTTTAACGGAACATAAAATTGCCTTTTCGCACACACACACACAAACAAAAAAACAAAAATGGTTGTACGTGTGATCCAACTTACACACACACACACACACACACACACACACACACACATATATATATATATATATATTATATATATATATATGTATGTATGTATATATATATATCCCAGCTATAGGTTAAATAGTACCACTACTGTTCTACAAAGATGGCTTTGACATTAAATATTAAATATCTGTCTCTCTCTCTCTCTCTCTCTCTCTCTCTCTCTCTCTCTATATATATATATATATATATATATATATATATATATATATATATATATATATAAATATCCAACCAAACACCATTTACATCATGGTCCGCTTCTACAAACGTAACCCACACATACACTGTTCTTCATATGAACTTTAATTCTGTTACGATGATTATATATATATATATATATATATATATATATATATATGTGTGTGTAAATATGGAAATAAATCCGACAATATTAAAGTTAACTCCTGTCATCTACAAAACATCCATCAATTTCTTCCCCCCATAATCTATTCTGATGAATGTTTAAATAAACCGAAACATTTAAGCGTCGATAAATAAATTCATCTTATTTTTGGAAGACTTCGTTTTTCAAATTTCTTCATATATATATATATATATATATATATATATATATATATATATATATATATATATATATATAGTTGTACCTTGACTTAAGGGTGCCCAACCTACGAATTTTCCGGGTTACAAGCTGTCTCTCGGTCGATTTTTGGTTTTATCTTGCAAGCTAAAGTTGAGTTATAAAGCGATCTTCACATACGCTTATGTTAATAAGTTCACAGAAAGTTGCCAAATTTATTACGCTAAAGAAAAATATTTGTTATAAACATAAACATTAACATATTAAAGCACATAGTTAATTATATTCTATTTTATTATGTTTTATACCATCCAAGTGAGACGGACTAGGCATGCAGGACACTGCTGGAGAAGCAAGGACAAGCTCATAAGCGACGATCGCCTGTGGAAGTTAACACATGGACATGCTAATGTGCCCCCCAAGGGCCTACATTGATCAACTATGCGAGGATGCTGGTTGCTGCGCAGATGACCTCTGGAAGGTTGGCGTGAGATTGTCATGGATATCCGTGCTAATTGCACGACATGATGATGATAATATCATACAGTAGTATTTTTATTGTTTAAAAATAACGTAACAACACAATTCAGGTGATTTGTGTTTTTGGCAAGTCTGGAACGGATTAATAGCATTTGGGTTTATGTCAATGGGAAAATTGATTTGATATATGAGGAAAGTGAGTAACGAGTTGAACGAATTTCACTCATATCAAGGTACCACTATATGTAAAACAAACTGCTCTCCTAGTTTAATATATATTTTCGTTTCTTTAAAAAAAATATTTTTAACAATTTACACATCAAATGCTTTACTCTAAGAAACAGTTAATGTCCCGCATAAATTATTACAGATGGGGGACTACACAGAAGATCTAGCGTTTCTTGCAAATACACCTACATAAGCCAATTCCCTGCTGCATAGTGTCGAGAAGGCATCAAGAGGCATTGGCTGCTATGTGAACTCAGATAAAACAGAGATGATGCTTTTGATGTAGAGTAGTTCACAGACCTAGGATCACACCTACTGAAAGCGATCTCACCGTATACGTATGGGATAACCATGGACTTCTATAGACAGATTATCGATCATATGGAAATCTGATCTCTCTGATAAGATAAGGAGAAAATTTTGCCAAGATGTCGCAGTATCAGTGATACGCTGTTACTGAAAGTCTTGAATTTTACAGAAATGCTTTAAGAACAAAAATAAAATAGATAAGGGTATTTGCCTGCTCATCCCACTTATGAGGGCTGGACACAAGGTCTCGTTTTTACGTGGGCACATAAAAATTGCATCGATCTAGGGGGATAGTCCCCCTGGAACGATGCCATTAATTGTACTTTACCGGTCCAGAGGCCGAAGCACACTGGACCCCCAGCCGAGGCCGGGTATAGAAGATAAGGGTCAAAGCATAGAATCTGGAACAGATACTACACTTTGATCCTCCCCTAAAGACAAAAATAAAATAGATAAGAACTACACACGGATTATGCGTAGTTCAGATTCTAGACGAGGAGGTGGAGGGAGAATAATAGGATTCATACCTTTCCCAATGGTATTAGCGCTATATGAAATGCAAAAAAAGCCTCGTTCAGAATTTGAACTTGTCTCACCGTGTCTATTTCCAACAACAGTAACCATTAAAACATGCGCCTCCATAGAGAATATAGTTATTTACTAAGCTTAGCTTAGATAGGGCCCAAGGCCAGAAGTATGGGTTACCCAGTGAGAATCAAACTCACTAACAATGGTTTGCGAGTTTTGTAGTGTTGAGTATAGTATAACTGTAGTATAATGAATATATATATATTCATTATATATATATATATATATATATATATTATATATATATATATATTCATTATATATATATATATATATATAAAAGTAAAGAAATAACAAAAGACTTAGAGATTTAGCATTATCATGATAATCATTAGTGTCTAACTCTCCCGACTCATCAGATGTGAATGATGAGTCGGGAGAGTTAGACACTTTGTCTAAACTCCCTGAAATAGACTATAAGCTAAATCTCTAAGTCCTTTGTTATTTCTTTACTTATATATTTGCTCTGTGACACTAACATTAAGAGCCCACATTGAGCTCTCAAAACTGCGATAGGTTTTTTAAAATAAAACGCTTGTGTAGTAAGGAAGATTTTTTCTCTGGACTTTTGGATTATATATATTATATATATATATATATATATATATATATATAAATAAAGATTATATGTATTATATAATATATGCAGTATATAAAGAGTCTAGTATAAGTGTTGAGTATATTATAAGTGCAAATATGCTGCTATGTACGCATTCTGTGTTCCTGACGCACAAAAATCTAAAAGGACGCAATAAAATCATAACCATGTGTCCTCAACAAATCCTGAAAGCCGCCCTCCCCAAAAAGCAGATATACGGCGAACAAGACATCATGCTGGACACTGCTGGAGAAAAATGTAAGAACTTGTTATATAGAATTAGCTATTCCCCTCTATACCATAAAATAATGGTTGCGTCTGTCTAGCTATTAGACTATCTTTGGATATGGATATCTACACATGGACACATCAGTGTCGTTTGATCAGCAAAAACTTACGTAAATCAGCTCGGTATAGATACTGGATGCCGCGCCGAAGATCTGCCAGGAGCGATGACTGATGAGGGACGGGTGATGAGGGAGAGTCATTAGAATCCATGGTTTCAACACGACCTAATGCTGCTGCTGCTGCTGATATATAAAATGTACAAAAATATTCTTAAACATCAAGCCAATGATTTATTTTAGCGTACTTGTAACCGAAATATTGTGTAGCAGAGCTCTTTCTATATTTCTCTAAAGAAACTACATGAATCCATATTTTATATAGCCATTGTCGTATATACACAACATTGAGTATATAATCAAAAGAGACTCAATGATAGAGAGAGAGAGAGAGAGAGAGAGAGAGAGAGAGAGAGAGAGAGAGAGAGAGAGACAGGTACAGAGTTGAAAGTTACTTGTTTGTTACTTCGTCCTTTACTGCTTTTGCTGTTTCATCTTTACTTCTAAGGGCTTCTTCTGGGCTAACACTTTTCGTCATGCAATTAATTAACTGCAAGACTTATTTTCTAGCACAATATTTATTTGACTGTAACTCATCACGCGGAGCTGACAGCCACCGCAGGACACGTCTTTCCTGTCGAACATCTCGGCTGCAACTGACTAACTAACTAGTTCTCACGTGTCTTGTGGGTTTCTTGCCTCTGAGGTCAAAGTTTCCAAACGGTCTGTAATTTTCCATTTGTGTTCCTTGTATTCTCGCTACACGGTGTTATCAATAATATATGCTACCACATAGTGTTAAAAGAAACTTTGATGTAGACCAATTCCACCAGCGATTAAACATTTCGTAAAAGAAAGGCGTAAAGGAAGTAAGGAAGGCCATAAAGGGAATAAAGCTACCTTTCTTTTTTTTTCAAACGAAGGGTCGAGTTTGACGTGGAATAACGCTGTTGTAGAAGTCAGTGTTGTATTTACAGTCGATACTGTCGGAAATACAAATTGATGAGTAAGTGGACAAATTCGTAACAGAAGACGTGCGTTGTAAGACCGATTAAGAAACAGTAAAAGTTAGTGATATTCGACATAAAAAGTTATAGTGAGAGTCGGTATGAATTTCTATCGAAAATCGTAGGAATAATATTAACAGAGTGTGTGAGAGAGTGATAAAAGATCGGAAGCATTGTTTTGTTTGCTGATATAGGGAATAGGATATATATTGTATTAAAAACACTGTGATAGATAGATAAATAGATAGATAGATAGATAGATAGAAAGGACATTCACATAAATAGATATATAGATAGATAGATAGAAAAGACATTCACATAGATAGATAGATAGATAGATAGATAGATGGATTATGCAACACATATTGACTATTATTGAAACAATAAACAAAACAACATTATGTTTTATGTCTGGAGAGTTTTCACTTTCTAAGTCCTTCACTGACTTTTCTCTCCCTGTCGATCCTTTCAAGCTGCCCACCAAGTTTGATGGTTATATTTTTAAAATCTCTGTTTAACAACTTCTCAAAACACCAAATCTGCACACGTCTTCCTGTCACTATGTTATGTCTCATGGAATTGCACCAAAATGCCCGTTGATATATATATATATATATATATATATATATATATATATATATATTTGCTCTGTGACTCTAACAATAAGAGCACACATTGAGCTTTCAAACTGCGACAGGTTGTTTAAAAAAACTCCTATGTTGTAAGGAAGATTTCTTCTCTGGACTTTTGGATTATATATATATATATATATATATATATATATATATATATATACATATATATATATATTTGTGTGTGTGTGTGTGTGTGTGTGTGTGTGTGTGCGTGTGTGTGTCTGTGTATATCATCTACTAATTCTGGTGATGTGTGGATCTGTGAGGAGTGTGACCGGGCCCTATTGTCAAAAGCGGACTTGGTCAATCACATGAAATCACATGAGAGCTACCCGACTGCAATTGTTGTCTCTACCATGCCACACTCTAAGACCCAGCATGATCCCCAACATGAGAACAATGATGAGTATACAACGCCTGTCAACGCAGTCAACACCAATCGTTATGTGTGCCAGGTATGTTCAAGGATACGCAGTACATTGGCGGCATTAAAAAAATCATGAACGAGCCCACAAACGGACAATGGATGAAGGAGTGGCAGACGTCTGATAAGACGTTGCGATCAATTTTTTTTATATCATCTACCTTTAGATTATACGCATTTCTCAAAGTAGTATTTTTGGAAAATCAGAATGGCTTTTCAACTTTGGAATGAATAAATGAAAATATGAATATATGGAAATAAATCTCTGAATTTAAACTAATTAATAACTAATTAACTACCAAATTGACTATAATAGATTAGATTAAAAAGAAATTACCAAATTTATCAATTGATCTCAAAGGATTCAAAAACTAACCAAACCCAAAATATTAGATTATAATTCTCAAATATTAAAATGTTCAATATTCATTATTTAAAAATTCATATTCACAAAGAAAGAAATTGAAATTAGTATTTTTCTCTGCGTAGCAAACCAAATAGAGTTTCCCAGGCTTAAACAGAGGCCTGTCATCAAATATTTGGTGCCTGAGAAGCATAAACCATATGAAATTTACAGAAGAATATGTGATGTGTACGAATAAGGATGTTTTAGTCAAATTACGTTTATAGATGGATTAAACATGGTTTTGCCACGACCAGTGAGATTTTTTTAAAAAGTTAATGGAGAGGAAACACACTTTTTAGTAATAAAAAAAAGGTTCTGGGCACAGCAGTCAGTAGAGAAAGTCATACTGATGGTTTTATGGCCATATATATATATATATATATATAGTCATCCACGGACACGTGTTTCGACTTATCAAGTCTCTTCAGTGTGGCCTGACCTACAGCCGGAATAGAACTCCGATCGATTCAGCATTAGTCGGACAGCTTAACCACTCGGCCATCGTCACCCACAGAATACGAAGGGGTTTTTAACTGTTTTAACACACATTTGTATGTATGTAAAAGCCGGCATAGAATGCTCCACCCCTTTTATAGGAGAGCCTTGCGTTTACGCTTTAGTTGGCAGTCATCAGCGAAATCCCCTCCAAAGTGCTCAACCTCAGGAGGATGAGGAGCATATATATATATATATATATATATATATATATATATATATTATATATATATATATAGTATAATAGTTTTAAAAAGCATATGCATTTTTTGATATAACGGGATTCTAAAAAAAGGGTCCTTTTTCGATTACGTCTCGTCAGAGAAGTTCCGTGATACAAGAGGAAGTAAAAGAGGAATTAAAACAGAAAACCAAAAATCAGGAAAAGGAAAAAATTGAGACGCTTTCCTCTTTCACTCTCTCTCTCCTTCTCTCCTTTTCTCTCTCTCTCTCTCTTCTCTCTCTATCTATCTATCTCCCTCTCTCTCTCATATATATATATATATATATATATATATATATATATATATATATATATTCTAGGCATGTGTTATTGAATAACACGGAGTATTCCTTATTCATTTTTTGGATTAGTATTTTTTCTAGTCTTCTGGTGATCTTTTTTTGAGTCTGGATCCAATTGATTTATGATATTTCTCGTACTGTTATCACGAGCGCTTTCGACTGTTTCGCCAGTCGTCATCATGGGGTACATAATTTGTTTTTTAGTTCATTTTTTAGTTCTTTTATCTATGTTTTTATCAAATTTGGAGAGTCTATTATTTTTTAAGAAGGGGGTGTAAGTTAAGTGTGTTAGTTATTAAAGATATTTAATACGTTGTCTCCGACTTTAAATGCTATTTTGTTAATGTTAGGTTTTTTTAGATTTTTTATGCATATGGCTTCTAGGATCTGTAGGCGTTTCTTCTTATTATTATTTTTGTAGATGGTTTTAGTATTTTCGTTTAAAATTTTTCTAATTTCGGGGGAGGTGGATTTTTCTGGGTGTTTTTTAATAAAGTGTTGTTTTATGGCGCTAGTGTCGGAGAGATGGTATGTAAGACGGCGGGACAGTGTTGTTGTTGTATGGCCAATGTAGCTATTAGTGTATAGTGAATTTTCTGAGAGGCACTCTCGGAATGGGCAAATGAATCAATATACTACGTTCGTTTGGCTTAGAGGATTTTTAGGGGAGTTTGTGTTATTTTTAATGAGGAGGTTAGATGTTTTGAATTTGGTGTAGTAGATAATTAGTTTTATCTTTGGTTTTTGGTCGACGGGTTTCATGTGTCTATGTATGATGTTGGTTATTACATGTTCATCGGATTTGTAGTTTTTGTGCATTTGATTTCTGTAATATAGATTGATTTTGTTATTATTATTGTTGGGGTTGTTATTGTTATTTTTGTGGATGGTATGCAGGTATAGTTTTATTTGTTGATCTACGGTTTTGTTAGGGAAGTTGTTATGGACGAGGGTTTGTTTAATATTAAGAAGTTCTTTGTAAAATATTCTTTTGGATGAGGAAATGTAGAAGACTCTATGAATTAGATTTTTAATGAGGGCTATTTTATATTTAAGGGGGCATTCACTATTGTAATTAAGTAATGAGGAGTTTTGGCTGGTTGTTTTTTATATACTGATGTGATGAACTTTTTGTTACTGGAATCGGTAAGTACGTCTAGGAAGGGGATATTTTTGTTGATATTATGTTCTATTGTAAATCTTTGTGCAGAGTTTTTTTCGAGGGTGCATTTTAATTCTTTGAGTTCGTCATGAGATTGTGCGGTTATAAAAATGTCGTCGACGTAACGTGTATATATGTATGGTTTAGTGATTTGGCTGTTAAATATTTTATTTTCGATGTGGGACATGTAGTAGTCAGATATGGTCGGGCCGAGTGGAAAACCCATCGAAATACCGTCTTTTTGTATGTATAGTTTCCCTAGTGGGTCGTGGAACGGAACGTTAGTGAATAGATTGTCGACGTCTAAGAAAGCAGTTATGTGCTTATTCGTGGGGTTGGATTTTAGTATTTGGATAAAGTCGTAGGTTGATTTGATTCTGTAATTGTTGGAATATATGGTTGAATTATATTATTGATTATTTTTGCTATTTGGTATGTAGGGGTGGTGATTTGTGAGATTATTGGTCGGAAGGGGTTTCCTGGTTTGTGGGGTTTTATTTTACCATAAATGTATCCTGGTTTGTAGTCTCCGATCATTTGGGGGAGTTTTTGAGAACCTATCTCTGCATTTTTAGCAGTGATGATTTTGTTTATTTGTTTTTTTAAAAATCGTCAGTCGGGTTTTTTGTGAGTTTTTTAAATTTTGTTTAGTCATTGAGTATATTTTGGATTTTATTGTTGTAGTCAGTTTTATTCATTATAATGTAGATGTTAGCTTTATCAATTATGCGGATGGTGATTTTTGTAGTTGATTAGCGGCAGTTTTTAGTTTATATATATATATATATATATATATATATATATATATATATATAACTCCGATCGATTCAGCATTAGTCAGACAGTTTAACCGCTCGGCTATCGTCACCAACAGAATGCGAAGGGGATTTTAACTGTTTTAATACACACATCTGTATGTATGTAAGGGTCGCCATATATATATATATATGGCGACCCTTACATACACACAGATGTGTGTATTAAAACAGTTAAAATCCCCTTCGCATTCTGTTGGTGACGATAGCCGAGCGGTTAAGCTGTCTGACTAATGATGAATCGATCGGAGTTCTATCCCGGCTCTAGGTAGCTTACAATATATATATATATATATATATATATATATATATATATATATGGAATAAAAGATTATGTTGAATGGCTGTATATATCGCAATCATACCAGTTGTATGATTTGATGTTTTGAGCCAAGAAAAACAGTAATAAATAAATACATAAATAAATAAATAGGCATTTGATTCATTTGAATATTAGTTTTCCTGTTAGATCGACATTTTCTATCAACAAAAAAAAAAAAATGACTCAGATCAATAATCCTATCCTCTATTTTCCATTGACCCTCGTGCTACTCAAAGATAAGAAAAGTAATAACTTCTTAACACCAGAACATTTGACAACAAACAAAACAATGGTTATTCAATAGAAATTGATGGGAACGCAATACCGAGGTGGGGGATGGGGTTCCACGGTGTTGTGGCGAAATTGCTGAACAATGACATCGTAAACACAGTCTATAAAGTATAAACACACTGACTCAGCAGTAAATAAAAGGTTCAGGGTGCAGCGGTCGGTAAAGAAGGTAATCCTGACAGTCTTCTGGGAGATGAATATATTATCACAATGGAATTCCTTGAAAAAGTGAAACTGTAAAAATTGCGTTCAATTGCCAACGCTTTGGATAAAATTCAACTTTTTAAATATTGGGCAACGCCAGATTTGCTCTACTAGTATCATTTATAATTTCACATGAATCTTTTACTGTCGCCTGGGGATCGGTAACCGTCAAACTTTTAGTAGCGACGGACAAAGAGAGATTTTCATGTGCACGAATGTCATTGATATTCTGTTCGAATTTTAAATCGAGAAAGATTCGGTCCTGTATATGAAAATAAAGTGTTCTTTTTCTTTGTTGTCTTGGTTGACCGAACTTTGACTTGCAAATAGCTCATCACATTTTCTCGCGCGCAAATTGAGAGAGAGAGGGGGAGGGGAGAGAAGGGGGACGAGGAAGTAAATAAATGGACATAAATGGAAGAAAACCGTTTCTTGAATGGTTGTGCATATCAGGATCATAATAGTGATATGATTCGATGTTTTACACCCCCCCGCAAAGTAATAAATAGATAAATAGATAATGTCGTAATTTTACGCTCATCTTTTGATAGTCGATGTGAAGGTGATGGGACAAGGGATGTAATCTAAACTGTTCTGTGATAACCGCCAAAACATGAAACTGGGAGTTCTCTTCGCCATCACCTTTATTGTTGTGGATCAAATCTGATTGGCTGAGACTAACATTTAAATGAGATCTTCTGGAAAGGTTTAAAAAGAAAACCCTTTTACCGTCCAGTACTTTTGTTATTATTCAGTTAACTGGTTACACGACGATTACGAATAGTTAAACTGTTACCTTAAACAGAGACAAACAGATGTACGCTGCCTGCAAGCAAGAGGCAATTCATTGTAACGACAATTCTATTTCCCAGAACTCCGATAAAAAACATGTAAGAGGCCGACATTAAGTCTCCCGCAAATCTTGGTTTAAACCGACAATGAATAAACATATAATTGTTTAGCAAACTGCTTACTTCAGGTTGTCAGTGGTGCCGAAACTCAGGAATGAACCAGGGGCCTTCAGATTATCAGACAGTCGTAGTCGTCGTAATTGCTTTGCTCTCCCAGCAGTTCTAGTCTTCTCACTAGCACTATCCAAATATATCTTCTCTTCCACTCGTTTTGACAGCCAAAATGCTACTGCAGACACACGTCAATCCTCACGACGAGACTTTACATACGGGTTACTCTGCACTGCTCGTGTGGAATTTCACCAGCATTTCAGCAACGAAGAGGTGACGAGTTCAATTTCCGTGGTCACTCGCCACACTCCTCCCCTTCGCACAGGCCACACATATCCGGACTCGTTTCGTTCGTGGGGGCTGGGAATCTGCTCGTCCACAAATTGATTAATTGCAAAGTTAGTTTTCATGGTGAGCCGATATTTCCCATCTAAAAAAAGGGCTCTAATAAATAATCCTACCCTCAATTTTCCATTGACCCTTGTGCTTCTCTAAGATAAGAAATGTAATAACTTCTTAACACCAGAATATCTGACAACAAACAAAACAATGGTTATAAAATAGAAAGTGACAGGAAGACAATATTAGGAGAGGGGTGTCTCCCTAAGATAGTGGCTAACGTGCTAGACAGTGACATTTAAAACACATTCCATGGAGTAGAAACAATTTCATATATACTGAAAAAAAAAACATCCTGGTAGTGTCAAAAATAATTTTTGAAAGATATTGCCCGATGGAGTGGGAGTTATCATCAAATTTATTAAAGCAGTAAAAGAAAAAAATAGAACAATTTGAAATGGAAACTTATTTCTGATAACTTTAAATATATATATTAATATAACATAAACTATATATAATACCGGGTATTCATTTATTAAGATTTGTTAAAAATAAAGGGGACCGTCTAAGGTTGAATGCTCAAATTTTGAGTGTATATAATACAAGGGTGTTCTTTATTCTATGTATTGACGATGTTTAGTTATGTGACATAAGTAGAGACGTAGTTTCGGTTACACAGAAATTAAGACCGTATCTTCATTTTTAATAGACTGGCTACCCGGTGAAGCCCAGGTCGTGGAAAAAACAAAAACAAAAACAAAAAGATAATAAAATATACGTGGTGTAATGGTTAACAAGTTATTCTGGCAGACCCATTAGTAATGAATAGCTAGTTTGATGTGAGGATGAGTATATCATCTATATATCAGGTGAAGAAGGCGCAAGAGCGGCAATTATTAAGTGCTTGGCGTTCAAGTCTCTCCATGTAGGAGATAGCCAGTAAACCCGATAGGCTGGATCCCATCGGCAGGTCCTTCATTTGTTTGTATGTTCGTTCGTGAAACGTGAAGTATGTGTTGTCTACGACTCTTGATAGAAGGTGTATGTCTTGAGAGGTGAGGTTGTAGCAGTATAGGCCGGATAAGGCTATGCGTTCAGTCAACAGGTCAACCGCTGGTTGAGCTGGCACTGATGTGTATAAAGAGGTAACGTCCAAGCTAAATGCGTATTTGTTGTTTTCGAGTATACTTGATTGTGTTTGTTGTAGTTTCTGAATGACTTTGTCAGAGCTGCTGACATGTCCAGGGAGGGTCGCTTAGATTGGTTTCAGTATTTTTGAAAGGAGCCATGATATTTTATATAATGGTCCTTTCACTCTGGAGACTATTGGT
>CM042159.1:3367430-3489827 GCA_023376005.1 Doryteuthis pealeii
AGAAAGTCCCTGGTACCTCCAAAATGGGGAGGGGGCATTACTAAAATAAGGTAAACAAGTGACTACCCAGTACATTTAGTATCTTTGTAATTCAACCACTGTAGTTCTTTCAGATAATGAAAGAAACAAATAAAATTATATTAACTAATTAATATTCTGATAACTCCATTGCAGTCTGTTAGATTTCCATATTCCACAGTTGAATCTATCAATATCAATTTCTAAAATTACTTGATTAATTTAGTTAAAAATTAAAGTTACTGTAGAAATTATCCCCCAGATAATAACTAATTAATATTCTGATAACTTCATTGCAGTGTGTTAAATTTCCTGACCAAGTTACCTTTAAACACCCTAGTAGAGACCTGGATTCGGAAGGACATGTTTCGCTTTACACCATCAACATCCGGTTGTTTGTTAGGGTTAGGGCTAAGGGTTAGGGGTTAGGGTTAGCAGTTAGTTTTATAATTTAAAAAGAATGCGTCTAAAAATCGTCTGGTAACAAACAACCGGATGTTGACGGTGCAAAGCGAACGATGTCCCTCTGAATCCAGGTCGCCCCTGGGGTGCTTAAAGGTAACTTGGTCCAAATTTCCATATTCCACAGTTGAATATATCAATATCAAATTCTTAAATTACTTGATCAATATTGTTAAAAATTAAAGTTACTAGAACAAATGGCATGCATGTAAAATAATTGAAATGATTTATCATAAATTCATTATCTAAATATAAGTAAAAAAAAGTCGTCAGGTGGCCTAAAATCAGTATCAGCCAATCAGTGAGGGAGTCTATCCCATTTTCACTAGTGCTAGACCAAGGAGATTGTTTTTACGTCTGAGGTGGGGCGCCACACCTACCATCAGCTCCTTACTTTACCGTACATATCCCTGTGCTACTCATGCGCTGATTTGGCGCGGGCCGGTATCGAACAAGGAACCTTGTGGTTTCTAGCCGAACGCTCTACCGACTGAGCTAAGAGACACATTATTTATAGTACTATTTGGATTATTCGGAATATTGTCCTCATCTTTATTGTTATCTGCATAACTGTTCGGCCGATGTGCCCTCCGGCCTTCTTCAGGTATTTCTTGTCGAACTCAGGAGGCTTCTCGAACTCGGAAACCTTCTTTTCAGACCCGGAAGCCTTCTCAAACTCGGGAACGTTCTTTTCAAACTCGGGAACCTTCTTATCGTAATCGGGAGCCTTCACAGAACTTTGAACCTAATCCTTTAATCAACAGGCGTATACTATTCTCATTCTGCTAACCATAGCTGGGGTACAGGTGTTAAGCTGTGTTAATCATTATTCTATGTTACTGTTACCCTTGGCATTATTTATTTATATTATCATCTAGATAATAAATCTTATGCTTAAGTAATAGATAAAAGGTATTTTTTACAATATCACAAATTTTTTTTAAGGAACGACACCATTTTCGGTATAAATGTCCGGTACCTAAACTTTGAATGCATCTCCTATATTTCAAAATGAATTTTCAAGTGTGTTTTATTGCAAAATGTGCACTATCTTTTAACCATTTCTTCCGAATATTCTTGTTTCCACAGTTAGAAACATACTCATTTTTTCACTCATTTCTATAAAAGGTTTAGATTCTTTACTCTTTACATTCCATCATATGCGTTTACTTGCAGTCTTTACATCTCTTAAATATGTGTTGTAACATGTGTTGCAGATTGACTGTTTGTTTTGCGCGGGATGACGAAGATAACAAAGGACTTTGTCCTGGTGGTAGCGAACAAAGAAAACGTGTAGGCGTTTGAGAGCAACAAAAGATTTCATCTGGACAAACGCTAATTTGAACAAAGAGAAAGGACTTCCGGTCAAGGAACAAAATAATGTGTGGGCGGTCGTCAGTATTTAAGCAGGTCATCAGGTAGCCCAACACAGACCCCAGAGAGATCCCAGAGAGACGACGAAGAAAGCAGAAGGTGTCTGACCGTCGATACGGTCGGGCGCTGCTAGCGAGCAGTGAGGCTCGCCCACCACCTTCCACCACACCAGCAGTGGTAGTGCCCATGATCCATGCCGTCACCCAACCCACCACGAGGGAATTAAATAAACGTTAAAAGTCTTACTACTACATATGTCTACGTGTGAATCCTTATACTCCATTACTAACACCTACGACCCAGCAACAGTATAGTGACATGTACGATTTTGTGGCCTAAGTCGAGCATATGCAACACATGGCCATAATCTATCTATATCTATACATATATAAAGGGCAGTTGTATGTATGAGTATGTCCGGAGGAAACTTAGAAAATAAAACAATTAACGAGAAAGTAAATATATATAAACATTACATATCACCAGGGCTTGGTTTTTTAGCAAAAAATAATAGAGATTGGATTTATATTCGTGAAGATAATTTAAAAAATAAAATTTAAATGATAACAGCATGGATTTTTATTAATTTAATATTTTAGAAAATAGACATTAAAATTTATTTTCAGAGTAGTTGGATCAATGCAACGTCTATTTTTTTACATAGAGATTTTAATGAGGCATCCAACGAGGATCCAACTTACGATTGAGTAATAATGGATCCGCGTGACTAATTTAAAAAAAATCCACCGTCCACCCAGGTGACGCTGGGTAGCCACTTCTAGTATATATATAAAGGGCAGTTGATGTGTATGTAAATTTGTATGTCCGGGTGAACTTTGAAAAAGAAACAATTGCGATAAAGTAAATATATATATATATATATATATATATATATATATATATATATATATATATATGTTAAATAGCACCAGTTCCTGCTTTTTGTGCAAAAATTAGGAAGTTTTGATTTGTTTTCAAGATTTTTGAAAATTAAAATATACAACGAAATATCATTGAAATTCTACTTAAAAATGTCTAGCATTTGTGAATCTCAAAAGTAAACAAATCAATGCACCAGCAATTGTCCCCACCCAGCCAACACTGGGCAGCCACTCCTGGGTTCAGAGAGAGCGCATCATGGCTTTTATCAACATTTAGTATTAGAATTCTTTTTTAAAGGTTGTTTTTTCGGGTTTAGCTCCGTCGGTAGAACGTCCGCAATGTTTCGGCTTCGATAGCGGTCCTAGCCAAAGCAGCACATGAATAGTACAACTGAACAAAAATGGAAGTTGTGGATAGTATTAACCTATGTATTATTATTTACTCCTTTTGAGTTTTCACATCAGTGTTAGCTGTTTTATTATTATTATTATTATTATTATAATTATTATTATTATTATTATTATTATTATTATTATTATTATTTTCACACCTTTTGAGTTTTTCACATCGGCGTTAGGTGATGGTATTTCACTGGAGTCAGAGTGACAACAAGTCTTTTAAGGCCTCCAGGACTCTTCTGAGTATTCTAGCCGATCTTAACAATGCTTTTGTCTGAATTATCTCGATTCTTTCTCTGATTTCAAACTCCTCCAGTATTTTTCCAAGCCTTTGGGGAACGTTCCAAGGACATCAACTACTTTTTATGCACCACAATCTTTTCATTTCTTTGGCAAGGTCTACGTATTTGTCTCTTTTTGTTTTCTTTCATTGTCACTCTTCTTTCCACCGCTACGGCCAAATTCAGTATATGATAAATTATATATATATATATATATATATATATATATATATATATATATGGATGTGTGTGAGTGAGTGTGTGTGTGTGTATGTGACAAATAGTTTCTTCTATATCTTCACAAGCCCTGTACATGCTATATATATATATATATATATATTATATATATATATATACACCACATATATATATATATATATATATATATATATATAATATATATATATATATATATATATTAACCCCAGAATGTGGTTAATCGAAGTTTAAATGAGATATATCAGAAGATCTGAAACAGGTGTTGCTAATGTAAAATAATAATGAATTCTTCTTATAATGCATACTCCATTTTGCGGACCTTGTTGTTTTTTTAAAAAATGTTCATATATATATATATATATATATGTCTAGTTTTTTTTTTACTTATTGTTTTCTAGCGTGATGTTATACTCGCCTCCACATCGTAGGTGTTTATCCCATTTCTTTGTGAAGTGATAGCATTATATTTCCCAGCGGTTACTTACGAGTCTATTTTAGAGTGATACGAACTTTTCTGGAAATTTGTAGCGAATAATATTAAATACCCGACATAAAAAAACAATTCCCCGAAAAATAAATAACAAACTAGAAAACTACAATAAATGAAATAAAAGCAAAAATAACAACAAAGTAAAAAATATCCCGTCAGCCAACGCAGCCTTCATCAAATGATGGCTTTGGTGTCAAATATAATTTCTGAGCCAGCGCATATATATATATATATATATATATATATATATATATATATATATATATATTAGCGAAAGTACCCGGTCCATGACCGGACTAAAAAAAATTATGGAACACCAGAGAAAGAGTGAGGAGAAAACAGGAGCAAGGGAGAAAATAAGAGGAACATGATTTATCAAATTAAACAAAAAATCACCGAGAATTTGTATAATAGAATATTTGTTTATTAAAGGATATTAGTGTGTATGCAAGATTTCGAATCCGAGTGACTTCCCGTTTTGGAGTTTTAAGTTGACACGTACATACCAAACTCCTTTATATATATATATATATATATATATATATATATGTATATATATATATTATAAAATAATAAAATCGAAGGCAATACAATGCGTAAAAAATAAAGACAAAAAATGTTTTATATGTCTAATCGATTTCAAAGCAAAGCTTTATCATCAGAGTGTATTTTCAGAAATGACGTGCTTATGTTTTTTTTATTTGTATGGTTATAATTTCTCTTCTTATTTCCTTTTCCTCTCCTTTTTTCCTCTCTTTCTTCTTCTCCTCCTTTATGAATGGGCGAATAACTGTAATTCTATTTCTCTTTTTTTTCTTTTTTTAAAAGTTTGTTGAGAACAAGGCTGACATCCGGTAAGATGTAGCAATGTGTTGCGATCGTGTGTAGATGTCAAAATTTTTTGAAAAACAAAATGAACAAATAAATAAAAAACGTTAATAGAAAAATTTTTACATACTTAGCTTTTGTTTCGCTTTCACCTTTAATTTTTACATACTTAGCTTTTGTTTCGCTTTCACCTTTAAACGCATTGTATTGCCTTCGAATTTTATTATTTTATACATACTTACAATGCTTCAAGCAAATTACCAATTACTTTTATATATATATATATATATATATATATATATATATATATATAATATATATTTCATAATGTCACGCTGACAACACAAATCCCATGACTCTCTCGCTCTCTCTTTCTCTCTCTCTCTCCTCTCTCTCTCTCTCTCTCTCTCTCTCTCTCTCCCTACCCAAGTAGTTCTTACGCACGTCATCCAGTATACATACATACAGGGTTGGTCGATGTATGTTTTTGTTTGTCGGCCTACACTGGTGTCTACTGAAGAACATTACTCATGAGTTCGTCATTGCTTCACCAACAAAGCCCATCATGTCTTGTTCATCTTACTTTGATGGTTTGTGTAATCGATTTGATTGTTTTGTTTTACGGCGTATCAACCGTATTTATTGCCAACAAAGATTTGAAATAAATTCATTCTTAATGGATACTCAATTTTTTCTATAAACATATTTTTCTATTCAACCCATAGATGGGACCCTAAGAGGTACTACCACTCCGAGTCAGAGTGGACCAGAAGGCAATGGAACTCTCGGAAGTGTGGAGTACTTCTTCATTACCATAACACCCATGTCCACTCTGACCCGGAGTGGTAGTACCTTTTATGGTTCCATCTATAGGTCAAATTGGAAAAGCTAAGTTTTAAAAAATGAGTTTAAAAAATTGATTAAAAAAAATGAATACTCATCAAGAATGAATAAAACACATACGTCTTCTGTATAAAATAAGCCAACAAGGGTAGACATGCCGTAAAATCCAACCAACCTAACCTTAAACATTGTAGAGCGTTCTCGTTCACTGGGTTTACTACGAATGTTTTCCGACTTGTTGCTTCGACGATGTTTTCTGTACTCACGTTGAGTTTTCCTTTGATTCACAGAACGGGGATCGTCTCAACTTTAGACGGATCGGGATGTTAGTGGAAATGAGCTGTCGTAGTCTTTTTCGTCGTCCAAGAACGAGGAAACACATCGTTAAAAATAACAAGGAATTTTTATTATATGATAATATTCTCGTAAAACCGAAACATCACTTAGGTATGTGCCATAAAGTTTAGAGCAGATAGTAGATGTGGCGCTCCCCTTCAGATGCAAAAAAAAACAATCTCCCTGGTGAAACGGCGATAGACTTCCTCGCTGTCCTGCTGATATGAACAATAGGACACTCCGTCGACTTTTTATAAGTTATTTACTAAGCGTAAGCTTATATGCGACACGATGTCAGACGTATGGAGCACTCAGTGAGAATCGAACTCACTAACAATGGTTTGCTAATCTAGCTTTCTAACCGTTACACCACATGAGGTGCCAGTTACTAAGCGTAGCTTAGATGTGGCACAAAGACCAGAATTTGCGGCGCAGAATGCTGCCCTCTCGAGAATCAAACCTGCACTATCCAATGGTCTCTACGCAATCAAGATCATGTTTGACTTATACTACTCCGTGACGGTTGCCCTTATTAATTTTATCAATGCAATCACACATACGTTGCAAGAATATACTTTGTACTCCTAGGTCGAAGAGAAAAGACCGCCCTGGGCGTGGTATTTTGTTTTGGAAACTCTTGCGTTTTATGCTAATTAGGCATTGAGTATATTCCAGAATTAAAAGTGGTCTGGACCTGCCATCACTTTCTTTTGTTCCGGATTTTTATTTTATTTTAAGCGACAAGGTCTTATATTGTCTTTTATTTCTCTAGCAGCAAATATTTTCTTCTAGCACATTGAAGTTTCTATTGGTCCTTCTGTATTGCTTAGAACTAATTCATCATCATTCGCATAGAATACATAATATACCTGAAGAAATGTAATTTCTAAGAGCACTACTGACCGGCGTTTTAGGTTAGTCTTCAGTATTAAGCAGATATGCATTTCAACTAATATCGTGCCTCTTGTCAGATTTATGGTCTTTCAACGAGGAGTAGGTCGTGGTGTAGTGGTAATTAGATAGTCCCTCGGGCTCCTGGTTTCTTCTGCTAGTATCCTGACCTGATGTAATAGAATACTGTTCAATACGTAGTATCCCCACTCCACTAAATCTGATTGTGATAGTGTTCCTTATAAAATATTCGACACTCGCTGAGGTCGGTACAAGCATCTACTAGTCCTAACTAGCCCAGCACTACCCCACGACGTGCTCTTAAGACGTCTATGCTTTATGCTACATTCGACGCACACAGCTACTACAGTGCACGATATTCCTCCTACCAAACTGTTGCATGTTATCGCCTAAACCGGAATATATCCCTAGCCGATACTTAACATATGCTTGTATATAGCTGGATGATTCTCGTTTCATGCGTTTGATTTCAATCCTATCTAGGTCTGTTTAGAATCTAGTTGTTCCAGTTTAGAACCCTATAGTGCGTCAGCACGAACAGATATTACCTCCCTGGCCCTGCGGTGGGCGCGTAGCATGAACGGATTCGAGCTTAGCAGGAGACTTCCCCAAGGGGAGCACTTGTACGGCCAGTGGGCTGGCGACCATGATGTCTTAGGATAGAATACCAGGGAGGTTGTAGCTAGTCGATGCATCCGCAATACTCTCACTGGTTCGGGCTACTTTGATAGCGCTCGGTCAAAGGCCCACTCCCCGATCTCGGGCTGATCCGTCACAGCCTTAGCACCTACTATGATTTGTCCCAAACCTATTGCCATTATGGCAACCCAACCCTTTTTATCATTGGGTGCTAGAAAGGCGGCGTATTGAGGGTCTACTATGTCCTGGGAACGACGTAAACTCTATTGAGGGTGAGGCTTCCCAGTTTTTGGACGTTTGGGAATGTGGAGCACCCCTTCATGCACCATTATTGGCTCCCTGGTCCACTTGACCGGAGTTGTAGTACCTGTTTAGGGTCCCATCTATGGGCTAAATAGAAAACATGAGTTTAAAAAAATTTGAGTATACCATCAAATATTAAATTTATTTAAAAACTTTATCGGCATTTAAATTGACCGCGACCGCGGTTGATATGCCGTAAAGCAAATCAAGCCAAATCAAACCAACAGATTGGTGTCACTTTTAACCGTCATATTCATATTTTTGTCAATTCCTGGTAAGGTCTTGGTAATTTGTCTATCTTTTCGCTTCCTTACTTCTTTCACTGTGATCGCTGGAAAGTAAAATCTATCTCGGAAATTTCACTTTTTTTCTTGCTAATGCCGTACCAGTTTGGTTTTCTCTGGTTGCCTATAAGGTGACCTCTTTCCTCTTCGGTGCCTAGAGGGATTTTTATGTGTGTCATTCTCAAGAATAGCATTCTAGTTTATGCCTGTACCTTTGTATTAAATTGAACAAAAAGTTGTCTTTAAACATTGATTAAGGCTAATAGGTTTGGTTTGGTTGGGTTTTACAGCATGTCACCAATTGGGTCGTTAATGACCGAAGATTATTTTTATTTTATTCATTCTTGATGGGTAATCAATTAGATTTAAACCATATTTTTTCTAAATTTTTTTTGTTTTTTTTTTTTTAATCCCATAGATGGGACCCTATTAGGTACTGGTTACCCTTATGGAGGCCGCGTGGTCTAATGGTTAGGAGTCGTAAGGAATTGGACTCGTCAACCCGATTCAATTCCTGGAAGCGAAGCTGTTGGTAATTTTCACCATGCCGCTAATACCATTGGGAAGGTATGAATCCAATTCTCCGTCCAGTGTATGAGTAAATAGCAGGGCAAACTGGACTCCATTAGATCATGGTTAGGTAACTCAGTTCTAGGAGAAGGAAAAACTCTGAATGCAAACATGGGTAACCTCGCTTTAAAAAATTGGTCCTTGTGTCGCATCCTCCGTTGTGCGGAGGGTTGGTAAATATATATTAGGTACTCGCTACCCGCGTGGTAAGATTGGATCTTGGGAGCAGATCGGTTTCAAGTTCCTATATTCAACAGAATAACAGACACTTTAATAATATGTAATATTAAATCATATAGTTGCAGAATAATCATACTAGTTCAAATTATCCGTGAATGTGGGTAAGACATAGGCGAAAGTAGACGTAATCGGTTAATACGGAACGCGTGATTTGCTGCAGAGACTACTGCACAATGGTCTGGTTATTTGATGAAGCCTCAGAACATGCATACAAACCAAGCAGCCAATTAGGGATCAAGGAATGGAATCACCCAAGTGCATGAAGTGGACTATTCTGTGAATTCCCATAAGTTACGCAGTTGTCTTGCACTGGTTCCAGTTGGGCTTTTGGCAGTTGCTGTTGTTCAACCAATTAGTAGAATCATGACTGACTGATTTCATAATAGTAACACTCGATACCAACCTGGCAATATTGAAACTGACGGATCGTCATCGACGCCCAGGCGGGATTTTTCTATAATAACTTCATTCTAATTATTAGTATTTTAATAAGGTTGTCGGGCCGAATTTAATTTGCATAGATTTACAATTCATGCTAATAATTATAAGTTTTAATTTTAACTAGTTAATAAAAATTAATTTAATCAAACCAATAAATGACGAGGACCACAGGCTCATGTTTTTGGGGCCATAATATAATTACTTTTCTTTAATACTTTTTTATTATCTGTGTAGTTTTACCCTTCATAAAATATTTTCTAGCATTCCCTGAACATGCGCAGTTTGAAGCTTCTCGGATTAGTCGGGCCATTTTATTTCCTCTGTTCTGAATTTCAAAAGTTTTCCCCCCCCCCCAAAAAAAAATGATTCATATATTTATGAATACAAACAAAAATGTAAAAGCCACCGAGTGTTTTCCCTGACACTTCTAAAAAGGGCTCCATTTAATTACATTCGCGCCACCTCCCTGACTCTTTAATTATCGACAACGAGAGGATTTTTTTAATACCGTTAATGGTCACGCGTACTACCAACAACAAACATTAGAAATAGGAAAGTAAGTGGAAGCAAATATCTAAATCGTGCTAGAGAACTAAATAGGATTTAGAAATATGAAGGATTGGGGATTCTAGTTATTTTTGTTTTTCTTATTTGATATATTTCTACATACCATCGGATTTCTTTCGCAATATATATATATAATTATATAGATATCTTATTATAAATGGAGATTGTGGGTTTGGTCTGTCTGTAACTCGAACCTAAACAAGTCATAATTCTCCTTTGGTTATTTACACCAACATCTCTCATGATTTATTTTTTATTTAAACCTCAATTTATTAGTAAAATTGGTTTTACATCATTAAGACTGTTAACAATATCTCATACTAATAACCATGCAATTATATTTATATATTCAACGAAATAGCGGTTTACAGTGTGAATGGGAAGGCTAATTTGCATATTGATCTTAAAGATTTAGATTTTTTAATAATATATGCTTAGATTATTGATTTCTAATTGGTTTGGTTTTATCTTAATAAACTATGAGCAAAAATCTCGGGGATAAATTCTTTAACAGAAATCTATTACATAGATAAGAATAACTGTAATTTATAATCTTTTATCCTATTTATACTAAATAGTTAAAGTTAGGGATAATTACCAATAACTGATGGGGAGTAAGGGGAAAATGGTAGAACAGTTAGATGTTCAAATTGTTTCTATTTTTCCGGATTATACCCCCTCTTGTTCCAAATATTTTTATCTGAATTCTTATTCAGTTTCATTAGCCTTTCCTAAATTTAACATGATATTTTATTATATTTAAAATTTTAAATACTTGCACCTGCCGGAGGGTGCATTATATTTTGCTAGTATATATAAAGTGTTGTTATGGTTCCAAACGGAAAGAGAATTAAATATTTTTATAAAAATGAAGGTCCGCAAAATGGATTTGTTATTTTAGAAGTTTTTTTTAAATTTCTATCTATACATTTGATGACACGTGTTTCAGATCAATACTGGTATCTTCCTCAGGCTTTGATTATCATTATGATTGTTCAAGCCTTGATGAGATAATCAGAAGATCTGAAACACGTGTTGCAATGTAAGATAAAAATAAAAAAAATATTCTAAAAAAATACCCATTTTGCGGAAACTTCTTTTTATATATATATATATATATACTATTAATGTACTATATATACTAATATATAATATATATATTTAAAGTAACTATTCTAGTAATATAGACTTGTTTCATGCAATGAATATATAATTACTAGAAACATTTATTTATTTATTTATTACCGATTCTATCAAGAATATGTAAGCACTCCTCTAATGTACTATACGTTGGATCGGTACTGCCTCCTCAAGTGTAATAGGTGCCAACCATACACATTGAGGACACACACACACCATCGCAGACATATATATGTGTGGTGTGTGTGTGGCCAGTGTGTGTGTGTGGTGTGTGTGTGTGTGTGTGTGTTGTTGTGTAATATAGTGAAAAATATATAAAAACACAGGAAAAAATGAGTGATGTTATTTCGCACGCTGCACGTGTTTCAACTGTTTCAGTAGACCTTCAATTCAGGGCTTTTGTTAATTTGAGGAAAAATAAATTTATCTGCAGAGAATAAGAAAAATGTGTGTCTTTTGTTGGTCAATCTATTTAAGACTCTGCACAGTCTTCTTATTCTCTGTGAAAAAACTTATTTTCTGAATAACTTTCCCCTTTTTCTCTTCACATACATATATATAGATACTAATGAAATATATACATATATATGTTATATTATATGATCGGGGATTCTCCCGTCGATTTCGGCGTATGAGGTTATCGACAAGCCTCTTTCAATTTTAACCTTGTGTGTTAATCGCCGGTGATCTTTCTGCCACAGCCAATGAATTGCAAAGAAGTCCACGATGGAACAAGAATGTAGATTATTACGAATGTATTGCTAGAAAACTAGCCAATGCTCCTAGTCCTTTCTCTAGCTTGACGCAGCTTGTGTGACCATCCGATGCTGCAAAATTTCTTGATACGCATTGTACACAAAGTCGCTCACCCACGTTTTAACGATCGAGTCCTGTGTTCAAAAGTAGCGTGATCTATATATATATATAGTATTATATCATATATATATATATTATATAAATAAACTCCTCGCTTTTTGACTCTGCAGATACTTATATTTTAAATTGGGAATCATATATGAAAGGAAGGTTCCTTGTTTAATGGGTATATACTTTTTCTAAGGGTATTAGTAAAAGCAATATCCGCGACTGAGTTCGAAACTAAACTTAATACGACTGATCGCAGTCCAACCGTTAGATATTATGCTATGGGGCTCCCCATCAAGGGAAAGGAAGAGAAGAGGTACGTAACACTGCAAGTCAATAAGAAAACGTTTGAATCAAAAAATACAGAAAGATATCAACGGAAGGTAAAGAATAAGGAAGTATCGCAAGGAATTTTAAATTGGAAGAACTGATTGGACGTCCTAAAAAGAATAAGTAGAACCAATTGAAATCCTTTTTTATTGGAAAAGAAAAAAAAGGTTTCCTTTCGTACAATGTATTTAACCCCCTAGCTATCAGCGTCAAATCTTACCCCCTTACTGTTCTTCTTGAAGGATGACCTTGCCATTAAAGAACCACGAAGGCTTATATGCAATTAGGTATTTTTGGCCTACTTTACGCCACTTCTTAGCGGCTTTTCACGCACTGCAATCCCATTCATTAAAACCGCTGCAGCGGTTCTGGCACGTGTCCTTGTTGTACACGCTAAAATCTTAGAACCGTGATCCCCCTGTCCTTATTTGAAATAAGTTCCTGAGGTAAATAAACTAGTGAACTTTGAATATTTCATTATGCAGATTTAAGAAAATAGCAAGAAATTTGGTACAACCATGGAAGAAATTTTGTTGACATGAGAGCTAGCACACCAAGAAGCACGGAAACCATTACGCTCAGGCAGTCAGCGTCAATGCAAGCTAAAAACGAAAACTTTCTGAGTCGTATAATAATTTCAAGAATATGAATTTGTTCTACTGCGTATCAGCTATTTTGATATTTTTTATCGAAAATCGTGTATTAAACCAAGAGAGAACAAGTTATTAAAGAAAACTCTGATTGAAAAATTAATAATAAAATAGTCATTCATTTGAATCTTTTTTTCTTGATAACCGTTTTTTCTCTACTTGGTTTAATAAAGCGATTTTTCGATAAAAGAATATCAAAATTCAGCTGATTCGCAGTAGAAAATTCCCAATATTCTTGAAAATGTATGTACGACTTCAAGAAGTTTGTTTTTTTAGCTTTGGCATTGACGCCTGCCTGAGCGGATGGTTTCGTTGCTTTCTTTGGTTTCTAGCCTCTGTCAACAAAATTTCTTCCCATGGTTTGTACCAAATTTATCTTGCTATTTTTTTAAATCTGCATAATGAATATATTTCAAAGTTCACTATCTATTTACCTCAGAACTTATTCATAAAGGACAGGGGTGATCACGTTCTAAATTTTTTAGTGTAAACAAGTGACCGTGCAGAACCGCTGCCAGCCGGTTTTGATGGGATTGCAAAGTGGGTGGAAAGAGCCGCTAAGAGTGGGCTTAAAGTAGGCAAATACTTAATTGCATATAGCCTTCCGTGTGTTCTTTAATGGCAAGGTCTCCTTCAAGAAGAAAGTAATGGTACGATTTGGACGCAATAGCTAGGGGGTTATACATTACGAAGGAACCTTTTTTTTTTTTCTTTTCCAATAAAGATTTCAATTTCTAACTTATTTCTTTGACGTCCAATCAGCTTTTTCAATACATTCCCTTGGATACTTGCTTTTTCTTTAACTTCCGTTGATATTTTCTTTATTTTTTGATTCAACAGTTGTTGCTATTGACTATGCAGTGTTGTACTTGTCTTCTTTCCGCTTGATGGGGAGTCGCCCATAGCATATCATATCTAACGTGTTTGGACTGCATCATCGTATTAAGTTAGTTCGAACTCCAGTCGGCGAATATTGCTTTACTAATACCTCTTCGAAAGTTAATAGCCATTACAAGGAATTTCCTTTCCGATTATATTTCAATATTAAAAATTAAGTCTGCAGAGTCAAAAGCCGAGGATTTATATATATATATATATATATATAGTATATATATATATTATTATATTAAGATCACGCTAACTTGTTGAGAGCAGCAGGACTCGATTCGTAAACTCGTGGAGGCACCTTTGTGTTTACAATGGCTATCAAGAATTTCTGGCAGCATCGGAGCGTCACCCAAGCTGGCGTCAGAGCTAGAGAACAGGACGTGAGCTGTGGCTTTTTTTAGTTTCTAGCAATAATTCTATAATCTACATTCTTGTGTCCATCTGTTGGAGCTTCTGTTGGGCAATTCGATGGCTGGGCAATATGTAACCTGCGATTATAACCCGGTTCAATGAAAGAGGGTTGTTCGGAAACCTCATACGCCGAAGATCGACGGGAAGAATCCGATCCATATATAATCAATACATGTAATAGATATTTCATAGTATATATATATGGTATGTGAAGAGAGAAAAGGGAAGTTTATTTCAAGGAGAAAATAATTTTTCACAGTAGAATTAAGAAGACTGGTGAGAGTCTTTTAAATAGACAATTGAAACAAAAGAGCAGAAAAAAAAAAAACACATTTTTCTTATTCTCTGCCGATACAATTTATCTTTTCCTCAGAAGTTAACAAAAAGCCCTGATGAAGGTCTACTGAAACAGATTGAAAAGCTGGCAGCGCTTGGCGAAATTAAACATCACTCATTTATGAACCTGTTGTTTTTTACTATATTTTTTCACTATAGTGTAGCACACACCACACACACACACACACACCACACACACCGACACACACATCTCACACACACACACGAATATAGGCTGTGTGTGTGTGTGTGTGTCTCAAAGTCTGGTATGGTTGGACCCTATTACACTTGAGAGCAGTACCGATACCCCACGTATAGTATCCATTAGAGGAGTGCTTAATATCTTGATAGAAGTCGGTTAATAAATAATAAATACAATGATCTTTAGTATATATTCATTTGCATGGAAACAGTGCTATATATCTAGAGAAATAGTTTACTTATAATATTATTATATATATATATAAATATTATATTATATATATATAATTAGTACTATATAGAAAAGACAGTTCTGCTGCAAAATGGATTATGTTTTAAGAATATATCTTTTTTATATTTAGTTTTCAATCTTCACAGTTTTGCAACGACGTGTTTTCAGATTCTTCTGATATCTTCATCAGGCTTTTGAACAGATTCATATGGATAGTAGTGCACACAGCCTGAAACAAGAAGATACGCATGATGATGCTGAAACACGTAGTCAGCAAATGATAATTATTAGATAGAAATTTAAAAAAAACTTCTAGAAACATAATCGCATTTTGCGGACCTTCATTTTTTAATAAAATTTTAATGTCTTCTTCCTGTTGGACCGATACAAAGCACACTTTATATATACTAGCAAGATATATGCACCCTCCGGTGCAAGTATTTTGAAGTTTTAGATTATATAAATATCTATGTTAAGTATTAAGGAGTAGGCTAATGAGAACTGAAATTAGAAGTTCAGATTAAAAATATTTGGAACAGAGGGTGGTATACATCGTGAAGACATAGAGAACCCTTTTGGAAACTAACGTGTTCTGTATTCCTCAGTTTTCCGTCTTACTGCCCATCATTCATTCGGTAAGATTTCACGCTAAACTTTAAACTATTTAGTTTGTAAATATAGGGAAATCTGATATGAAGAATACAACGTACAGTTGATTATTCTTATGTTAATTAGATTTCTGCTAAGGCATTTATGCCCCGGAGATTCTTTGCCTCGATATTTTATTAGATAAGATTCCAAAACCAATTGAATATCAAGTAATCTAAGCAGCGATATATAGTATTCTTGTGTCAGATTATGGTATCAAAACTTGGTTTGTAGAGAAGCATCAATTTGTGCAAGATGTAGGCCTTCCACGAGATGTTCATGCAGCGTGTGGAAACTCGAACTGTTATGTTCGTGTGAATATATATATGATTAGTGTGCCATGTTTTTTAGATAGTGATCGAGTAGGTTGTGTACATGCTTCCTTTTATATAGATGAGTGTACAGACCAACTTTTACCTAGAAAGTATTATTGAGCGTGGTTTGATAGAGATTGTGAAATATAGGCTGAAAGAGTCACTGGAGAAGATGGTAGTTTGTGTATAGAACTTAACGCCAAGAGAGGAGTTGAGATGGCGCTGTCTTATTGTGGTATGGTTAGTCGGTTTACGATAGGGACTCAGTCGAGAAGCCGGCACAGAAGTCGCTCGCAGATGTTGATCCAATGAGTCAAGAGTAATGTCTATATTAATTATTCGAAGTGATTCGAACTGTAGGGTACTTTATAATGGTGTGTTTTGCAGTAACGTAAGTGGTGATCAGTAATGAGATTCACGATATTGCGTGTAGTGTTAAGAGATTGCTGAGATATACGTTAGTGTATACGTAGAGCAGTAAAAATCGTCGTAAACAAATTAGTGTGTGTGACGATTACGGAGTGATAGCTGGAGTTGCCGCGCATCAGGTTTCATTATTGGTTTCGTATTAGATCCGTGCAGATTTATGCTTATGTTGTCTTCTCTAGCCAGTACGGTGTTGCACACGTGCGTGCTAGTGTTTTGTGAGAGTATTTTGATATCCTGTATCTGCTATTTCTAAGTGTTTTGTTGGTGTGGATGGTCAGTACTGTGGTGATTTATGACGGTCATTAGAAAAAAATTGCCTCTCGTTCGTTCGCATAGATTAATGGAGGATCAGGGATGTAGCGCGAATGGTAGTTAAATGGAGCCCTTTTTAGAATGGTGTCCAGGGAAAACACCGTTGGCTTTTCATTTTTTGTTTTGTTTCATTGTATTGTCTTTTTTTATGGGGGGGGGGGGGTAAAATACACCTTTGAAATAGAACAGAAGGAAATTAATACGTGGCCCCGATAAATCCGAGTAAAGCTTATCAAATGCCATGTTAGGAATGCTGGAGAATATTTATTGAGGGTAAAACTACACGATAATAAAGAAAGTATTAAAGAAAGGTATTTATTTATTTGCCTCCAATAACGATGAGCCTGGTGATCTCGTATTTATTGTTTGTTTAATTAATGTATTATTAGACTATGGCGAGGTTTAATAAATAAAATTTATTTATTAGCTCTGAACATTAAATCAATGAAATTAAAATTTCGGCCCGACAACCTATTAAAATAGTTATAATGGAAGTTGAGATTTTGGAAGCGTTTGTGATTAGAAAATCCCGGCTCTGGCTGATGAGATCCGGTCAGTGTTTCAATATGTGCGCAGGTTGGTCATGAGATGTTACTATTTACTGAAATCGAGTCAGTCAGGTGATCTCTACTATTGGTTTTTGAAACCACAGGGCAATGTCATGCCAACTGCAAACCAGTGTCAGACAATCTGGTATACTGGTATTGGAAATTCAGAGATAGTCCACTGCATTGCATGTTTTGGGTGATTATTCCTTCCCTTGGNCGTTAAAAAAAAAGAAAGGTAGCTTTATTCCCTTTATGGCCTCTCCTACTTCCGTACGCCTTGCTTTTACGAAATGTAATCGCTGGTGGAAGTGGTCTACATCAAAGTTTCTTTAAACACTTATGTGGGTAGCATAGATATTGCAGCCACCTGAGCGAGAATAAAGGAACACAAATGAGAAAATTACAGACCGTTTGGAAACTGACCTCAGAGCAGGAAACCCACAAGTCACGTGAAACTAGTTAGTTAGTCAGTTGCAGCCGAGATTTCGACAGGGAAAGAGTTCCTGCTTGTGGCTGTCAGCTCCCGTGTGATACAGTCAAATAAATATGTGCTGCTAGAAATAAGCTGAAGTTAATTAATGCTGACGAAACGTGTTAGCCCAGAAGAAGCCGTTAGAAGTAAGATGAACAGCAAAGCAGTAAAGGATGAAAGTAACAAAACAAGTAAGTTTCAACTCTGTACCTCTCTCTCTCTCTCTCTCTCTCCTCTCGCTCTCTCTCTCTCTCTCTCTCTCTCTCTCTCAACTGGTTTTTTGATTATATACTCAAGTGTATATACGACCGATGGCTTATATAAAATTATGGATTTCATGTTAGTTCTTAGAGAAATATAGAAAGATCTCTGCTACACAATTTTTCGCGTTACAGTACGCTAAAATAAAATCATGGCTTGATGTTTAAGAATATTTTTGTAATTTTATATATCAGCAGCAGCATCAGCATCATTTAGGTCGTGTTGAAATCATGGATCTAATGACTCTCCCTCATCACCCGTCCCTCATCAGTCATCACTCCTGGCGATCTTCGGCGCCGGATCCAGTTCTATACCGAGCTATACGTAAGGTTTTTGCTGATCAAACGACACGGATGTGTCCATGTGTAGATAATCCATATCCAAAGATAGTCTAATAGTAGACAGACGCAACCATTATTTTATGGTATAGAGGGGAGTACAACATATACACAGTTCTACATTTTCTCAGCAGTGTCCAGCATGATGTCTTGTTCGCCGTATATCTGCTTTTAGGGGAGGCCGGCTTTCAGATTGTAGACATGGTTATAATTTTATTGCGTCCTTTTAGATTTTTTGTGCGTCAGGAACCCAGAATGCTACCTAGCAGCATTTGCACTGATATTACTCAACACTTAACTAGACTCTTTATATACTACATATATATATAATAATATAATCTTATATATATAATATATAATATTATATATTAATCCAAAAGTCCAGAGAAAAAATCTTCTTACTACACAAGCGTTTTATTTAAAAAACCTATCGCAGTTTGAGGAGCTCAAAATTATGGGCTCTTAATGTTAGTGTCACAGAGCAAATATATAAGTAAAGAAATAACAAAAGACTTAGAGATTTAGCATTATCATGATAATCATTATAGTGTCTAACTCTCCGACTCATCAGATGTGAATGATGAGTCGGGAGAGTTAGACACTTTGTCTAAGCTCCCTGAAATAGACTATAAGCTAAATCTCTAAGTCCTTGTTATTTCTTTACTTATATATTTGCTCTGTGACACTAACATTAAGAGCCCACATTGAGCTCTCAAAACTGCGATAGGTTTTTTAAATAAAACGCTTGTGTAGTAAGGAAGATTTTTTCTCTGGACTTTTGGATTATATATATATATATATATATATATATATAAAGATTATATGTATTATATAATATATGTAGTATATAAAGAGTCTAGTATAAGTGTTGAGTATATTATAAGTGCAAATATGCTGCTAGGTACGCATTCTGTGTTCCTGACGCACAAAAAATCTAAAGGACGCAATAAAATCATAACCATGTGCCTCAACAAATCCTGAAAGCCGCCCTCCCCTAAAAAGCAGATATACGGCGAACAAGACATCATGCTGGACACTGCTGGAGAAAAATGTAAGAACTTGTTATATAGAATTAGCTACTCCCCTCTATACCATAAAATAATGGTTGCGTCTGTCTAGCTATTAGACTATCTTTGGATATGGATATCTACACATGGACACATCCGTGTCGTTTGATCAGCAAAAACTTACGTAAATCAGCTCGGTATAGATACTGGATGCCGCGCCGAAGATCTGCCAGGAGTGATGACTGATGAGGGACGGGTGATGAGGGAGAGTCATTAGAATCCATGATTTCAACACGACCTAATGATGCTGATGCTGCTGCTGATATATAAAATGTACAAAAATATTCTTAAACATCAAGCCAATGATTTATTTTAGCGTACTTGTAACCGAAATATTGTGTAGCAGAGATCTTTCTATATTTCTCTAAAGAAACTACATGAATCCATATTTTATATAGCCATCGTCGTATATACACAACATTGAGTATATAATCAAAAAACTCAGTGAGAGAGAGAAGAGAGAGAGAGAGAGAGAGAGGAGAGAGAGAGAGAGAGAGAGAGAGAGAGGTACAGAGTTGAAACTTACTTTTTTACTTCATCCTTTACTGCTTTTGCTGTTTCATCTTTACTTCTAACGGCTTCTTGGGCTAACACGTTTCGTCATGCAATTAATTAACTTCAAGACTTATTTTCTAGCACAATATTTATTTGACTGTAACTCATCACGCGGAGCTGACAGCCACAGCAGGACACGTCTTTCCTGTCGAACATCTCGGCTGCAACTGACTAACTAACTAGTTCTCACGTGACTTGTGGGTTTCCTGCCTCTGAGGTCAAAGTTTCCAAACGGTCTGTAATTTTCCATTTGTGTTCCTTGTATTCTCGCTACACGGTGCTGTCAATAATCTATGCTACCACATAGTGTTAAAAGAAACTTTGATGTAGACCACTTCCACCAGCGATTAAACATTTCGTAAAAGAAAGGCGTACAGGAAGTAAGGAAGGCCATAAAGGGAATAAAGCTACCTTTCTTTTTTTTAACGAAGGGTCCAGTTTGACGTGGAATAACGCTGTTGTAGAAGTCAGTGTTGTATTTACAGTCGATACTGTCGGAAATACAAATTGATGAGTAAGTGGACAAATTCGTAAGAGAAGACGCGCGTTGTAAGACCGATTAAGAAACAGTAAAAGTTAGTGATATTCGACATAAAAAGTTATAGTGAGAGTCGGTATGAATTTCTATCGAAAATCGTAGGAATAATATTAACAGAGTGTGTGAGAGAGTGATAAAAAATAGGAAGCATTGTTTTGTTTGCTGATATAGGGAATAGGATATATATTGTATTAAAAACACTGTGATAGATAGATAAATAGATAGATAGATAGATAGATAGAAAGGACATTCACATAAATAGATAGATAGATAGATAGAAAAGACATTCACATAGATAGATAGATAGATAGATAGATGGATTATGCAACACATATTGACTATTATTGAAACAATAAACAAAACAACATTATGTTTTATGTCTGGAGAGTTTTCACTTTCTAAATCCTTCACTGACTTTTCTCTCCCGGTCGATCCTTTCAAGCTGCCCACCAAGTTTGATGGTTATATTTTTAAAATCTCTGTTTAACAACTTCTCAAAACACCAAATCTGCACACGTCTTCCTGTCACTATGTTATGTCTCATGGAATTGCACCAAAATGCCCGGTTGATATATATATATATATATATATATATATAATATATATATATATATATATATATATATATATTGCTCTGTGACTCTAACAATAAGAGCACACATTGAGCTTTCAAACTGCGACAGGTTGTTTAAAAAAACTCCTATGTTGTAAGGAAGATTTCTTCTCTGGACTTTTGGATATATATATATATATATAATATATATATATATATATATATATATATATTTGTATGTGTGTGTGTGTGTGTGTGTGTGTGCGTGTGTGTGTCTGTGTATATCATCTACTAATTCTGGTGATGTGTGGATCTGTGAGGAGTGTGACCGGGCCCTATTGTCAAAAGCGGACTTGGTCAAGCACATGAAATCACACAAGAGCTACCCGACTGCAATTGTTGTCTCTACCATGCCACACTCTAAGACCCAGCATGATCCCCAACATGAGAACAATGATGAGTATACAACACCTGTCAACGCAGTCAACACCAATCGTTATGTGTGCCAGGTATGTTCAAGGATATGCAGTACATTGCGGCATTAAAAAATCATGAACGACCACAAACGGACAATGGATGAAGGAGTGGCAGACGTCTGATAAGACGTTGCGATCAATTTTTTTTATATCATCTACCTTTAGATTATACGCATTTCTCAAAGTAGTATTTTTGGAAAATCAGAATGGCTTTCAACTTTGGAATGAATAAATGAAAATATGAATATATGGAATAAATCTCTGAATTTAAACTAATTAATAACTAATTAACTACCAAATTGACTATAATAGATTAGATTAAAAAGAAATTACCAAAATTATCAATTGATCTCAAAGGATTCAAAAAACTAACCAAACCCAAATATTAGATTATAATCCTCAAATATTAAAATGTTCAATATTCATTATTTAAAAATTCATATTCACAAAGAAAGAATTGAAATTAGTATTTTTCTCTGCGTAGCAAATCAAATAGAGTTTCCCAGGCTTAAACAGAGGCCTGTCATCAAATATTTGGTGCCTGAGAAGCATAAATCATATGAAATTTACAGAAGAATATGTGATGTGTACGAATAAGGATGTTTTAGTCAAATTACGTTTATAGATGGATTAAACATGGTTTTGCCACGACCAGTGAGATTTTAAAAAAAAGTTAATGGAGAGGAAACACACTTTTTAGTAATAAAAAAAAGGTTCTGGGCACAGCAGTCAGTAGAGAAAGTCATACTGATTGTTTTATGGCCTATATATATATATATATATATATATATATATATAGTCATCCACGGACACGTGTTTCGACTTATGAAGTCTCTTCAGTGTGGCTAGACCTACAGCCGGAATAGAACTCCGATCGATTCAGCATTAGTCGGACAGCTTAACCACTCGGCCATCGTCACCCACAGAATGCGAAGGGGTTTTTAACTGTTTTAACACACATTTGTATGTATGTAAAAGCCGGCATAGAATGCTCCACCCCTTTTATAGGAGAGCCTTGCGTTTACGCTTTAGTTGGCAGTCATCAGCGAAATCCCCTCCAAAGTGCTCAACCTCAGGAGGATGAGGAGCATATATATATATATATATATATAATATATATATATATATATATTATATATAATAGTTTTAAAAAGCATATGCATTTTTTGATATAACGGGATTCTAAAAAAGGGTCCTTTTTCGATTACGTCTCGTCAGAGAAGTTCCGTGATACAAGAGGAAGTAAAAGAGGAATTAAAACAGAAAACCAAAAATCAGGAAAAGGAAAAATTGAGACGCTTTCCTCTTTCACTCTCTCTCCTTCTCTCTCTCTCTCTCTCTCTCTATCTATCTATCTATCTCCCTCTCTCTCATATATATATTATATATATATATATATATATATATATATATATTCTAGGCATGTGTTATTGAACAACACGGAGTATTCCTTATTCATTTTTGGATTAGTATTTTTCTAGTCTTCTTGTGATCTTTTTTGAGTCTGGATCCAATTGATTTATGATATTTCTCGTACTGTTATCCCAAGCGCTTTCGACTGTTTCGCCAGTCGTCATCATGGGGTACATAATTTGGTTTTTAGTTCATTTTTTAGTTCTTTATCTATGTTTTTATCAAATTTGGAGAGTCTATTATTTTTAAGAAGGGGGTGTAAGTTAAGTGTGTTAGTTATTAAAGATATTTAATACGTTGTCTCCGACTTTAAATGCTATTTGTTAATGTTAGGTTTTTTTAGATTTTTTATGCATATGGCTTCTAGGATCTGTAGGCGTTTCTTCTTATTATTATTTTTGTAGATGGTTTTAGTATTTTCGTTTAAAATTTTTCTAATTTCGGGGAGGTGGATTTTTCTGGGTGTTTTTTAATAAAGTGTTGTTTTATGGCGCTAGTGTCGGAGAGATGGCATGTAAGACGGCGGGACAGTGTTGTTGTTGTATGGCCAATGTAGCTATTAGTGTTAGTGAATTTTCTGAGAGGCACTCTCGGAATGGGCAAATGAATCAATATACTACGTTCGTTGGCTTAGAGGATTTTTAGGGAGTTTGTGTTATTTTTAATGAGGAGGTTTGATGTTTGAATTTGGTGTAGTAGATAATTAGTTTTATCTTTGGTTTTGGTCGACGGGTTTGATGTGTCTATGTATGATGTTGGTTATTACATGTTCATCGGATTTGTAGTTTTTGTGTATTTGATTTCTGTAATATAGATTTATTTTGTTATTTATTGTTGGGGTTGTTATTGTTATTTTTGTGGATGGTATGCAGGTATAGTTTTATTTGTTGATCTACGGTTTTGTTAGGGAAGTTGTTATGGACGAGGTTTAATATTAAGAAGTTCTTTGTAAAATATTGTTTTGGATGAGGAAATGTAGAAGACTCTATGAATTAGATTTTTAATGAGGGCTATTTTATATTTAAGGGGGCATTCACTATTGTAATTAAGTAATGAGGAGTTTTGGCTGGTTGTTTTTATATACTGATGTGATGAAATTTTTGTTACTGGAATCGGTAAGTACGTCTAGGAAGGGGATATTTTTGTTGATATTATGTTCTATTGTAAATCTTAGTGTAGATTTTTTTTCGAGGGTGCATTTTAATTCTTTGAGTTCGTCATGAGATTGTGCGGTTATAAAAATGTCGTCGACGTAACGTGTATATATGTATGGTTTAGTGATTTGGCTATTAAATATTTTATTTTCGATGTGGGACATGTAGTAGTCAGATATGGTCTGGTCGAGTGGAGAACCCATCGAAATACCGTCTTTTTGTATGTATAGTTTCCCTAGTGGGTCGTGGAACGGAACGTTAGTGAATAGATTGTCGACGTCTAAGAAAGCAGTTATGTGCTTATTCGTGGGGTTGGATTTTAGTATTTGGATAAAGTCGTATGTTGATTTGATTCTGTAATTGTTGGAATATATGGTTGAATTATATTATTGATTATTTTTGCTATTTGATATGTAGGGGTGGTGATTTGTGAGACTATTGGTCGGAAGGGGTTTCCTGGTTTGTGGGTTTTATTTTACCATAAATGTATCCTGGTTTGCAGTCTCCGATTATTTGGGGAGTTTTTGAGAAACCTATCTCTGCATTTTTAGCAGTGATGATTTTGTTTATTTGGTTTTTTTTAAATCGTCAGTCGGATTTTTTGTGAGTTTTTTAAATTTTGTTTAGTCATTGAGTATGTTTTGGATTTTATTGTTGTAGTCAGTTTTATTCATTATAATGTAGATGTTAGCTTTATCAATTATGCGGATGGTGATGTCGGGGTCATTTTGTAGTTGTTTAGCGGCAGTTTTTAGTTTATATATATATATATATAAGAAAAAGTATCGAATTTTATGCGATACATGTGTTACGTAGCCGTTCGTCACAGTACCCAATAGATATATTTGTTACGTACTTTCTTACTGCTTCTTACTCTGGTCTTCTATTCTTCCGGCCGTCTTCTGATCGTCTAGTCTTCTGTCTTCTATCTTCTAATAGTCTTCTAATGGTCGGGTATATCTTCTACAGGTCTCGTCTGGTCTTTCTTATCTGGGGATTCCGTGTCTGGTTCTGCTGGGGACCATTTCTTATCAGAAGCCTTGTGTCATTGTTAGCTTTTAGTAATAACAACAAGACTTCGATTTACCTTTGATGTTATTTTATTCCGGATCCCCATAACCAGACAAAATGCGCGCTCAGAGTTACATCTTGCTAGCTTCTAAATCTGCAACTGACTAACTCTAACTGTCTCTGCAACTGACTAAGTTGCTTACACCTTAAACTGGAAGGGGATTTCTATCACTTCCGATTCCCACGATCATCCCAGAACGCAAGGTGAGAGTGAGGTCAAGCATTGTCACTCACTCTCAAGGCCATCAGCTGTACTGATTGCCATAAGGATTTCTATACTACCTTAAAAAGTAATAGGGATCAATTAATATGTAACATCCCTCATAATCATACATTTTAAATTCATAATTAATTATGAATTTACTTTTTACTTGCCTCTCCATTTTGAGGCTCTACCGTATTCTGGTACTTTCTAGATTACTTCGAATTCTATTCTCTCTTTCTGCGCGGTTGTCTGGTTCCCCCCATGCATACATCAATTTTACATGATAACAAGTTTTCAACAAAAAACAACACTGCAGGGCCATTTACAATATCCTGACAAAAATCAAAACACAACTGGACCAACGTCTTGGTCCCAAAATCCTGGTCACAAACCAACGTGACCCTGGTCACTCCAGCAATACATTCGCCTGGATTCCAATGACCAATTCACCAGCTTTCCGCTCCACAGGTCACTTACCTGGAGACTGGGAAGGCAATTTACATCAAAAATACAATGATACCGAAAAAAGATTCAAAAACATTGCACACATGGTCCCTACAATACATTAAACATCACATGCATGGAGAAAACAACAACAATTTTATCGCGCAACAATAAAAAATCTACAACGGCTATGCGTTACTCATAAGTTCTTAATATAGGATACACGACACAACACACCAATACCATTAAGTATTTTAAATTTTCTTCACAAAAAATATATTACTGTGCCAAATAGTTTCACTTTGAGGGAAAACTGTTTTATCCTGATTCCACACTCGGTCACTGCCAGTGGCTTACAAATTCTCCAGGAACCCTCCAACACAAAAAGTAGGTACTTGTCTGTTCTTAACATATAATTATTCATTGACCATGCTATCCGTATCCAGACTCGAGACATCCCTCTCAGCCAAAACGTTCTGGAGACCATTCCAAAATCATAATTCCCCCCAAAAATTCAATCCACATAAAACAGGGGCGGCCTCTTCGCCTTTCTTCTTATTCTGCTCTCCAGAACCCCTAACATTCCGAATCCGTCGGAATAATAAAACCCAAAAAGCGCGGATTAACCTTCCGTAACTACGGTAACCACATGGGACGCTCATCAGGGAATCTCAATACGTGGAATGGTGGGCCCTCGATAGACCACTTTCATTACCATATCTCCACCGATTCCCAAAACACCGGAAAAAATTTCTCCAAATAGTCAGGCATGAGTCCAGAACTCGATCCATACTACAGCAAGGTCACAAAATTCACAAATAAAAATTTCAAAACTATCAATAAAAATTTGGCACTCATAAATCTCACTAAAATCAACTTTTTAACTATGTCAAACTTTCGGAAAAAATTCAAAAACCGAATTATACCACTGGTCACTGACAAAAAAATGCAAAGTACAAAGTCAATTATTAATTTCTTTCTTTTAAAATATTGTCAATCAGCCTCCAAGGCTTTTCTCACAAAATCAATCCAAAGTTCTTTTTCAAAAATCACCAGTGTCAAAATCCACAATTCATCAACATTAAAATTACTAAGTTACTTTTTTTCAACAATCTCTGATTAAATTTAAGTCTGACTTTTTTTTTCTAAAAATTTTAACATTCAAAATGGCCGACATGTGGGGAAAATTACCCGCTTGACTCAAAAAACGTTCATTTCAAAGATGGCGGCCATGTCTACGTGACTGGTTATTCAAAAAAAATTTTCCATTCATCCTTCAGCCAATGAGAGACAAGGAGGGGGGGGGTAAGTTGGTTCTTCTCTCAAAATCAACCCCAAAGGATTTTACAATTATACGCCATTTTTATTTTTCCTCCAAAATTCAAATAATTCACCAGCTTCTTAAAATTATCCAATTAATCAGGGTAACAAACCTTAGTACTTCTAAAATTCAAACTAAAAAATAGGCACTTGCTCTTTCTGGAGTTTATTCATTTATCCGTTTATCTACGAAAAATTCTTAATCTCTCAAATCACAATTTATGTCTTCACCCCACAACCTGCGTTAATCAAAGACATCAATCAAAGATCAAAAATTTGAAGAAATCGACCACAATCGTATTCCCAGAAAAAATAAAATATATATACATATATACATCGTGCTGAGCAGAGTAAACACGAAAAACCTCTTGGAGCAGGGCACCACCATTTATCTCTTATTCTGACATATTCAAAACTCCAAAAAACACAGGAAAATGTAGGCTTCCACGCCTTTCGAAAAACCATCGAATTGCCTAATTAGGACATTTTCCAAAAACAGGATCTCTGGAATTGGTGAGTTTTCTGTAAAAACTACTTTATTACCGTGAGTCCAAAAAGATCCAAAAACATACAACTTAGGCAAATCTCCAACAATTGACCCAAAATCAGACCTTCAATCCGAATGAAAAACAGCATTGTGATTTAACATAAAAAAAAATATTACATTCCCAACTAAAAGTTTCAAAATTACTTCTTTAAAAATTAACTTTTTCCTTGCACGGATAAAAACTCACTAGAATTACAAAATTATTTAAATCCATCATAACATTATGAGTACAAATGACATAAATGCATGGGTAATCTCAAAAAAAAAATACAGCTTCAATCGAAAAACGAAAAAAATCAAAAAGAAAAAATTCCAAAATGGCGGCTGAAATTTTTTCTAAAATTCACCACGTGTTCCACCGGTCAAAAAAAAATCTTCCACCATGGTCGTTCATGGCGCACGTGCATTTCTTAACAATTACTGCTGGCTTGAATGCAACAATTACCCTCGGGGGGGGGGACACATCCGTTGTCTCTCTCTCTACCTCTGGCACATACATTCAGTATCTCCCACTCTCTCACTGCTTGGAGGGGAATGTATCCTCCTAGTGTCCTCTCTCTTTTTCTCGATAGCATACACTCTCTTTTTTTTTCTATCTTCAAAACAATTCAAAACTATGGCAAATGACCTAAATGGCAAATTCAATCATACAGCAAAAAAAAATTTTTTTTCCTTTCTCTCTGTCTTTCCTCACAAAATTTCAACTTATACATATCAAAACAAAATATCCCTTTCTCTTTTCTCTTTCTTTGGCATATACACTCTGTCTCTCCCTTTTTTTTCATAGCATACAAACTGTCTCTCTTTTTCTCTCTATATTTTAAACAATTTAAACAATCTACTAACAATTTTCAATGGCATTTTTTTTTTAAACAAATCTAAAAACTTCTGCAAAGTTCATAATTTATACAACAAAAATTAATTGTCTCTTCTTTTTTCTTCCAGTCAAGTCTTCAAGTCGGATTTCTTTTTTTCTCTCTGAAAGTACTTAAAACAATGTCCCTTTTGTCTTCTTTTTTCTTTCTTTTCAACATTCTATCTTAACTTCAATTTTTTTTTTTTTTGTGACAAATCTAGATAGATCTTTGAATATTAGTTCATTTTTTTTCTATTGTCTTTTTCTATAGTCTGTTTCTAAAAACAATGTGTGTGTGTGTGCGTTCGTTACTTACGTTTTTCTTTTTAAGTTCTATCACGTTTTTTTTTTTCTTTCTTTCTTTTTCCTTTGCTTCATTTTTCTGCCTTTCTTTTCTTCTCTGTCTAGTGGCACGTTGTCCAGGTTCGAATCTGATCACGTCTTGATGGCGTGACTGGTCTTAAGGCACCAAATCGATATAATGTTACGTAGCCGTTCGTCACAGTACCCAATAGATATATTTGTTACGTACTTTCTTACTGCTTCTTACTCTGGTCTTCTATTCTTCCGGCCGTCTTCTGATCGTCTAGTCTTCTGTCTTCTATCTTCTAATAGTCTTCTAATGGTCGGGTATATCTTCTACAGGTCTCGTCTGGTCTTTCTTATCTGGGGATTCCGTGTCTGGTTCTGCTGGGGACCATTTCTTATCAGAAGCCTTGTGTCATTGTTAGCTTTTAGTAATAACAACAAGACTTCGATTTACCTTTGATGTTATTTTATTCCGGATCCCCATAACCAGACAAAATGCGCGCTCAGAGTTACATCTTGCTAGCTTCTAAATCTGCAACTGACTAACTCTAACTGTCTCTGCAACTGACTAAGTTGCTTACACCTTAAACTGGAAGGGGATTTCTATCACTTCCGATTCCCACGATCATCCCAGAACGCAAGGTGAGAGTGAGGTCAAGCATTGTCACTCACTCTCAAGGCCATCAGCTGTACTGATTGCCATAAGGATTTCTATACTACCTTAAAAAGTAATAGGGATCCAATTAATATGTAACACATGCGTTGTAAGTGCCTTCAAGTAAAAATTTAATATATACTTTATCAGCAACGTTTCTAAATAAACAAACACCCAAAAATCTTATTCACTTCGCCGAAGGGCAAACGGTCTGTTTGTTGTTATTATTCTCTCAATAACGCCCCCTTACCTATTATGGTAGAGGCGTGAGTATCACTTGACAAGCTTAATTTCGCTAGGATGGTCAGCTGTGTACTGTGGCCGAGGCGATAAGGTGTTTCACTAGTGTTTCACTGTGTCTGCTGAGGTCCCGGTTTCGATTTCTGTCGGAGGGAAATCGTTAGTATATACCGCTGATGAGACTTAATAAAGTCGAAACAGTCTGTACGGTATTCTGCACATAGAGCTATCCTTTGTTGGGATTACACTTGTCAAGTTCATTTTCTATAAGAAAAAGTATCGAATTTTATGCGATACATGCGTTGTAAGTGCCTTCAAGTAAAAATTTAATATATATATATATATATATATATATATATATATAACTACGATCGATTCAGCATTAGTCAGACAGCTTAACCGCTCGGCTATCGTCACCAACAGAATGCGAAGGGGATTTTAACTGTTTTAATACACACATCTGTGTGTATGTAAGGGTCGCCATATATATATATATGGCGACACTTACATACATACAGATGTGTGTATTAAAACAGTTAAAATCCCCTTCGCATTCTGTTGGTGACGATAGCCGAGCGGTTAAGCTGTCTGACTAATGCTGAATCGATCGGAGTTCTATCCCGGCTCTAGGTAGCTTACAATATATGTATATATATATATATATATATGGAATAAAAGATTATGTTGAATGGCTGTATATATCGCAATCATACCAGTTGTATGATTTGATGTTTTGAGCCAAGAAAACAGTAATAAATAAATACATAAATAAATAAATAGGCATTTGATTCATTTGAATATTAGTTTTCCTGTTAGATCGACATTTTCTATCAACAAAAAAAAAAAATGACTCAGATCAATAATCCTATCCTCTATTTTCCATTGACCCTCGTGCTACTCAAAGATAAGAAAAGTAATAACTTCTTAACACCAGAACATTTGACAACAAACAAAACAATGGTTATAAAATAGAAATTGATGGGAACGCAATACCGAGGGGGGGGGGGTCCACGGTGTTGTGGCGAAATTGCTGAACAATGACATCGTAAACACAGTCTATAAAGTAGAAACACACTGACTCAGCAGTAAATAAAAGGTTCAGGGTGCAGCGGTCGGTAAAGAAGGTAATCCTGACAGTCTTCTGGGAGATGAATATATTATCACAATGGAATTCCTTGAAAAAGTGAAACTGTAAAAATTGCGTTCAATTGCCAACGCTTTGGATAAAATTCAACTTTTTAAATATTGGGCAACGCCAGATTTGCTCTACTAGTATCATTTATAATTTCACATGAATCTTTTACTGTCGCCTGGGGATCGGTAACCGTCAAACTTTTAGTAGCGACGGACAAAGAGAGATTTTCATGTGCACGAATGTCATTGATATTCTGTTCGAATTTTAAATCGAGAAAGATTCGGTCATGTATATGAAAAGGAAGTGTTCTTTTCTTTGTTGTCTTGGTTGACCGAACTTTGACTTGCAAATAGCTCATCACATTTTCTCGCGCGCAAATTGAGAGAGAGAGGGGGAGGGGAGAGAAGGGGGACGAGGAAGTAAATAAATGGACATAAATGGAAGAAAAACGTTTCTTGAATGGTTGTGCATATCAGGATCATAATAGTGATATGATTCGATGTTTTACACCCCCCCCGCAAAGTAATAAATAGATAAATAGTTAATGTCGTAATTTTACACTCATCTTTTGATAGTCGATGTGAAGGTGATGGGACAAGGGATGTAATCTAAACTGTTCTGTGATAACCGCCAAAACATGAAACTGGGAGTTCTGTTCGCCATCACCTTTATAAAGTTTATTGTTGGGGATCAAATATGATTGGCTGAGACTAACATTTAAATGAGATCTTCTGGAAAGGTTTAAAAAGAAAACCCTTTTACCGTCCAGTACTTTTGTTATTATTCAGTTAACTGGTTACACGACGATTACGAATAGTTAAACTGTTACCTTAAACAGAGACAGACAGATGTACGCTGCCTGCAAGCAAGAGGCAATTCATTGTAACGACAATTCTATTTCCCAGAACTCCGATAAAACGAATGTAAGAGGCCGACATTAAGTCTCCCGCAAATCTTGGTTTAAACCGACAATTAATAAACATATAATTGTTTAGCAAACTGCTTCCTTCAGGTTGTCAGTGGTGCCGAAACTCAGGAATGAAGCAGGGACCTTTAGATTATCAGACAGTCGTAGTCGTCGTAATTGCTTTGTTCTCCCAGCAGTTCTAGTCTTCTCACTAGCAATATCCAAATATATCTTCTCTTCCACTCGATTCGACAGCCAAAATGCTACTGCAGACACACGTCAATCCTCACGACGAGACTTTACATACGGGTTACTATGCACTGCTCGTGTGGAATTTCACCAGCATTTCAGCAACGAAGAGGTGACGAGTTCAATTTCCGTGGTCACTCGCCACACTCTTCCCCCTCGCACAGGCCACACATATCCGGACTCGTTTCGTTCGTGGGGGCTGGGAATCTGCTCGTCCACAAATTGATTAATTGCAAAGTTAGTTTTCATGGTGAGCCGATATTTCCCATCTAAAAAAAGGGCTCTAATAAATAATCCTACCCTCAATTTTCCATTGACCCTTGTGCTTCTCTAAGATAAGAAATGTAATAAATTCTTAACAGAAGAACATCTGACAACAAACAAAACAATGGTTATAAAATAGAAAGTGACAGGAAGACAATATTAGGAGAGGGGTGTCTCCCTAAGAGAGTGGCTAACGTGCTAGACAGTGACATTTAAAACACATTCCATGGAGTAGAAACAATTTCATATATACTGAAAAAAAAACCATCCTGGTAGTGTCAAAAATAATTTTTGAAAGATATTGCCCGATGGAGTGGGAGTTATCATCAAATTTATTAAAGGAGTAAAAGAAAAAAATAGAAAAATTTAAAATGGAATTTTATTTCTGATAACTTTAAATATATATATATTAATATAAAAGAAACTATACATAATACCGGGTATTCATTTATTAAAGTTTGTTAAATAAATGAGGACCGTCTAAGGTTGAATGCTCAAATTTTGAGTGTATATAATACAAGGTTGTTCTTTATTCTATGTATTGACGATTTTTAGTTATGTGACATAAGCAGAGACGTAGTTTCGGTTACACATAAATTAAGACCGAATCTTCATTTTTAATAGACTAGAACTGGCTACCCGGTGAAGCCCAGGTCGTGGAAAAACAAAACAAAAACAAAACCAAAAACGATAATAAAATATACGTGGTGTAATGGTTAACAAGTTAGTCTGGCAGACCCATTAGTAACGAATAGCAAGTTTGATGTGAGGATGAGTATATCATCTATATATCAGGTGAAGAAGGCGCAAGAGCGGCAATTATTAAGTGCTTGGCGTTCAAGTCTCTCCATGTAGGAGATAGCCAGTAAACCCGATAGGCTGGATCCCATCGGCAGGTCCTTCATTTGTTTGTATGTTCGTTCGTGAAACGTGAAGTAAGTGTTGTGTACGACTATTGATAGAAGGTGTATGTCTAGAGGGGTGAGGTTTTTGCAGTATAGGCCGGATAAGGCTATGCGTTCAGTCAACAGGTCAACCGCTGGTTGAGCTGGCACTGATGTGTATAAAGAGGTAACGTCCAAGCTAAATGCGTATTTGTTGTTTTCGAGTATACTTGATGGTGTTTGTTGTAGTTTCTGAATGACTTTGTCAGAGCTGCTGACATGTCCAGGGAGGGTCGCTTAGATTGGTTTCAGTATTTTTGAAAGGAGCCATGATATTTTATATAATGGTCCTTTCACACTGGAGACTATTGGTATTTATGTAAAACCCTTATATATATATATATATATATATATATATATATATATATATATATATATATATATATATATATTTGAGGAAGAATAATTGAAGATAAGAAAGAACAGAATGGATAATAAAAGATGAATTTAATCAATGTCACTTACACATGTGTTTCGGTCAGTTCATCTGTGTGAAAATATTCCGCTCACAGAGAAGATCCGACCTTCATCAGAGTGAAATTTTATTTTGAATTTTTTGATTCAAAATAAAATTTCACTCTGATGAAGGTCGAATCTTCTCTGTGTGCGGAATATTTTCACACAGATGAACTGACCGAAACATATGTGTAAGTGACATTGATTAAATTCATCTTTTATTATCCATTCTGTTCTTTCTTTTCTTCATTCATTCTTCCTCATATTGTTGGATTCATTTCCAATTCCATTTTTACACACACACACACACACACACACACACATATATATATATAATATATATATATATATATATATATATATATATATATATATATATATTATATATGGAAAAAGGCTTAAAATAGGTCATTTGCAGTTATATATCTATTTATATCCAAAGGTATCTGTGTATACATATGAGTTTCATCAGACTGACAACTTTATTGAAAATCGTAAACAGAAAATTCATGGGGCTTTATATATGATTTTTACTGGAAATGCAGAAAAGGTTTCTGTTTCAGTTCTTCTCATCGTCTTAGGGTGCGGTATTTATGAATGGGGATTAATTAACCAGGTGATGGTAATGGTGTTACTCTGGGTGGTTTCCATAGATTCTTAGTCAGAGGAATAGGCCGCCTTGATCCTCTGCTAGTTGGATTTTTAATTTTTTAATTACTGTTTTCCTATCCGGCCATTTCAGTGAACAGTTTCCCTTTTTCTCTCATGTGCTTCCCTACCAAAAACCTCAGAAATTTTAATCTGTTTAACATAGCATTCCGCAAATCCCATCAAAATACGTCCGGTATTTGGCATATATATATATATATATATATATATATATAAAGAAATTTAAAAAAACAAGTGTTCCGAAAATAGGATGAATTTATTTATCGATGTTTAAACATTTCGGTTTCTTTAAAACCTTCATCAGGATGTATCTTGGGGTGAAGAAATTGATGGACGTTTAATAGATGACAGGAGATGAAAATCTTTATAAAATCTTTTTTGTTGTGTAACTGTATTTGTTCAGCGTTATATTTTTTTCATCTCCTGTCATCTATAAACATCCATCAATTTCTTCACCCTAAGATATATCCTGATGAAGGTTTAAAGAAACCGAAATGTTTAAACATCGATAAATAAATTCATCCTATTTTCGGAACACTTGTTTTTTTCAAATTTCTCAATATAGTCAGATTTATTTTCCATATTTTTACCCATATATATATATATATATATATATATATATATATATATATATATATATTATAGTGTACAATACATCTAATGTGCCATTATTACCTTAAATGTATTGTACACTACAATAAAATAAATAAATCAATAAATAAATACAGCTCTTACACACGTAATCGAAAACTTTATTTTCAATTCTCCAATACTAACAAAGGACTAATATATATATATATATATATATATATATATATATATATATAATCCAACATCCAGATGAATTTTAATGCAATGGCTCTTAAAACAATATAAAACAAACTATGAAAAATTTGTTTGTTTGAAATGTTTGTGAAGATGCACATTTTTTTTTTTTTTTTTACTGTAGATCACAATTGTTGAAAGCAACAGAAAATAAACAAACAATGTTTGACATTCCGTAAAACCAATTAACTCTCAACCCCTGAATAAGTTGTTCAGGTGTTATTGCATTTTCCCAGGTGAGCCGAATTGCTGTGAATAAAATGTCTCAAGTCATCGGTTTTCTTTTCCGTTCTTCACCTAAAGCATTATTCTGTTTCTCCCAAATGTTTTCTCTTCGGTTTCAATCGGGAGATTTGGCTGGCCAGTGTGAAATGTCGATTCACTTACTGGAAAACTAATTTGAAATGGAACGCGTAAAATTCGGCTGTGGATGACAATATCATGCTGAGATATTTGATTTCTAGAGTTTATTTAGCGAATGTTTGAACACGTACGGACGTCACTCCATTCGTCCGACCTTCATGGTTTCTTTTAGTTATACACATCCAGAGGGGATCAAGGGCCCTGTGTCCAGTGGTTTCGGCCCCTGGACCAGTAAGATATATAATATTAGCGTGAATCCCAGGATCCCCAGGAACACCGGCCTCTTCTTCTAAAAGAGACAGAGCTGGGTTTATTGTCAGCTGCTTGAGGTGCTTCAAAAGAGATATGCCGACAGGATACACAGGCTAATGCATGACCTTAGGTTTGTGCGTGTCACCCTCAATAATCACAATCTATGTTCATCTGACATAGTCGGAAGTCAGAAAATTCATCTAGAGGGTATCAAAATGTAGGTACTGCACATGTATGCCAAAAATGTGGAGTCCTCTTAAGGAAAAATTGTGATATTGTAGAAAGTCTCTGGTACCTCCAAAATGGGGAGGGGGCATTACTAAAATAAGGTAAACAAGTGACTACCCAGTACATTTAGTATCTTTGTAATTCAACCACTGAAGTTCTTTCAGATAATGAAAGAAACAAATAAAATTATATTAACTAATTAATATTCTGATAACTCCATTGCAGTCTGTTAGATTTCCATATTCCACAGTTGAATCTATCAATATCAATTTCTAAAATTACTTGATTAATTTAGTTAAAAATTAAAGTTACTGTAGAAATTATCCCCCAGATAATACCTAATTAATATTCTGATAACTTCATTGCAGTCTGTTAAATTTCCTGACCAAGTTACCTTTAAACACCCTAGGAGAGACCTGGATTCGGAAGGACATGTTTCGTTTTACACCATCAACATCCGGTTGTTTGTTAGGGTTAGGGCTAAGGGTTAGGGTTAAGGGTTAGGGTTAGGGGTTAGGGTTAGCAGTTAGTTTTATAATTTAAAAAAAATGCGTCTAAAAATCGTCTGGTAACAAACAACCGTATGTTGACGGTGCAAAGCGAAACATGTCCCTCCGAATCCAAGTCGCCCCTGGGGTGCTTAAAGATAACTTGGTCCAAATTTCCATATTCCACAGTTGAATATATCAATATCAAATTCTTAAATTACTTGATCAATATTGTTAAAAATTAAAGTTACTAGAACAAATGGCATGCATGTAAAATAATTGAAATGATTTATCATAAATTCATTATCTAAATATAAGTAAAAAAAAGTCGTCGGGTGGCCTAAAATCAGTATCAGCCAATCAGCGAGGGAGTCTATCCCCTTTTCACTAGCGCTAGACCAAGGAGATTGTTTTTACGTCTGAGGTGGGGCGCCACACCTACCATCAGCTCCTTACTTTACCGTACATATCCCTGTGCTACTCATGCGCTGATTTGGCGCGGGCCGGTATCGAACAAGGAACCTTGTGGTTTCTAGCCGAACGCTCTACCGACTGAGCTAAGAGACACATTATTTATAATACTATTTGGATTATTCGGAATATTGTCCTCATCTTTATTGTTATCTGTACAACTGTTCGGCCGATGTGCCCTCCGGCCTTCTTCAGGTATTTCTTGTAGAACTCAGGAGGCTTCTCGAACTCGGGAACCTTCTTTTCAGACCCGGAAGCCTTCTCAAACTCGGGAACATTCTTATCTTAATCGGGAGTCTTCACAGAACGTTGAACCTAATCCTTTAATCAACAGGCGTATACTATTCTCATTCTGCTAACCATAGCTGGGGTACAGGTGTTAAGCTGTGTTAATCATTATTCTATATTACTGTCACACTTGACATTATTTATTTATATTATCATCTAGATAATAAATCTTATGCTTAAGTAATAGATAACAGGTATTTTTTACAATATCACAATTTTTTTTTAAGGAACGACACCATTTTCGGTATAAATGTCCGGTACCTAAACTTTGAATGCATCTCCTATATTTCAAAATGAATTTTCAAGTGTGTTTTATTGCAAAATGTGCACTATTTTTAACCAGTTCTTCCGAATATTCTTGTTTCCACAGTTAGAAACATACTCATTTTTTCACTCATTTCTATAAAAGGTTTAGATTCTTTACTCTTTACATTCCATCCTATGCGTTTACTTGCAGTCTTTACATCTCTTAAATATGTGTTGTAACATGTGTTGCAGATTGACTGTTTGTTTTGCGCGGGATGACGAAGATAACAAAGGACTTTGTCCTGGTGGTAGCGAACAAAGAAAACGTGTAGGCGTTTGAGAGCAACAAAAGACTTCATCTGGACAAACGCTAATTTGAACAAAGAGAAAGGACTTCCGGTCAAGGAACAAAAGAATGTGTGGGCGGTCGTCAGTATTTAAGCAGGTCATCAGGTAGCCCAACACAGACCCCAGAGAGACCCCAGAGAGACGCCGAAGAAAGCAGAAGGTGTCTGACCGTCGATACGGTCGGGCGCTGCTAGCGAGCAGTGAGGCTCGCCCACCACCTTCCACCACACCAGCAGTGGTAGTGCCCATGATCCATGCCGTCACCCAACCCACCACGAGGTGAATTAAATAAACGTTAAAAGTCTTACTACTACATATGTCTACGTGTGAATCCTTATACTCCATTACTAACACCTACGACCCAGCAACAGTATAGTGACATGTACGATTTTGTGGCCTAAGTCGAGCCTATGCAACACATGGCCATAATCTATCTATATCTATACTTATATAAAGGGCAGTTGTATGTATGAGTATGTCCGGAGGAAACTTCGAAAATAATACAATTAACGAGAAAGTAAATATATATAAACATTAAATATCACCAGGGCTTGGTTTTTTAGCAAAAAATAATAGAGATTTGATTTATATTCGTGAAGATAATTTAAAAAATAAAATTTAAATGATAACAGCATGGATTTTTTAAAATTTAATATTTTAGAAAATAGACATTAACATTTATTTTCAGAGTTGCTGGATCAATGCAAGGTCGATTTTTTACATAGAGATTTTAATGAGGCATCCAACGAGAATCCAACTTACGATTTAGTAATAATGGATCCGCGTGACTAATTTTTTAAAAATCCACCGTCTACCCAGGTGACGCTGGGTAGCCACTTCTAGTATATATATATAAAGGGCAGTTGATGTGTATGTAAGTTTGTATGTCCGGGTGAAACTTCGAAAAGAAAACAATTGCCTATAAAGTAAATATATATATATATATATATATATATATATTATAATATATTATATATATATATATATATATAAAGGACGCGTAAAAGCATATGCATGTTGTAAAATAAATTGTTTTTGTTTTTTTTCTTAAGTAAGGGTACCCTAGTTAGATTTAAAATCAGAAATGATTTTCTTTTTTTCGCTCAATGCTCCTCAGAGAAAAAAATTCATTGAAAGATGGTAATGTAGTTTAGTTTTTTGCTGTAGACAACGGAAAAGTCAGAAAGCAATGAGAAAAAGGGAATTTTTTTTCTCAATAAGACAAGAGAATTCGTAAAATTACGAAACTTACAACTCACAAGGGGGGGTTCGAAAATTACGAGTGCCCCCGTTTGATAAGTTGAGGCTTGAAGTGCCAAAAAGGAGTAGTTGTTGGGACAGCTTCTGAACGCACAGGAGGGGTTGAGTGCGGGAGATGAAAAGGGACTCGAGAATCTGCAGTTGTAGTTCGCTGTTGGAACTGCAAAGGACTGAAAACATAGCTGGGTGGTAGGAACACAACAAGTCTTTTAAGGCCTCCAGGACTCTTCTGAGTATTCTAGCCGATCTTAACAATGCTGTTGTCTGAATTATCACGATTCTTTCTCTGATTTCAACCTCCTCAAGTATTTTTCCAAGCCCTTGAGGAACATTCCAAGTCCATCAACTACTGTTTATGTACCACAATCTTTTCACTTCTCTGGCAAGTTCTACGTATTTATCTCTTTTTTTTCTTTCATTGTCACTTTCTTTCCACCGATACGGCCAAATTCACTATATGACAAGTTTATATATATATATATATATATATATATATATATATATATATATATATATATATTGTTGTGAGATTTTAAGGGATCAAATAAGAACAAAACAACGGGTAACGTTGAGGGGCTGCTTGTGGGCTATGGGTTTATGTAACCCATCGGGCACCTTGTGCAAAACGCATGCTCCGATGCCATATGAACTGGCGTCGCTGGCAACAATAATCTCTAGGTCTGGGTTGAAGTGTGTGAGAAACAAGTCCGACGTCAATATTTCTTTGATTTTTTCGAATGCTCTATGGCATTCTGGAGTCCATTCCCAGGCCTTGTCTTTTTTTAACAGTTCATTTAGCGGGGCACGTAAATCATGCATATTATGAATAAAAGTATGGTAGTAATTAGCAAGTCTTAAAAACTTTGTAAAGACGAAACATTTTGTGGAGCTGGCATTTCTTTAATGGCTAAAGACCGCTCTGGATCTGGCCGTCTACCTTCTTTGTCGATTATGTGCCCGAGGTATTTTATTTTCTCCATGAAATCGCACTTAGATTCTTTTAGTTTGAATCCGTAGTCCTGAATCTTTTTTGAAAACTTGGTGGACTTGTTTGTGCTGCTCCATATCTTGACTTTTTATTAAAATGTCGTCCAAGTAGGCGATTGAAAAATCGAGTCCGCCCAGCATCGTATCCATTACTTGTTGAAATATTGCTGGGGCGACCTTGATCCCAAATGCCAACCGTTCAAACTTAGATAATCCCCGATGGGTATTAATACAAAGCAGTTTAGAGCTTTCTTCTTCGACGGGTATTTGTAGATAAGCGTCACTGAGGTCGATTTTTGAAAAAATCTTTCCCCCACTCATTTTTGTAAATATTTCATTTGGCCCTGGGAGAGGATAGTGGTAATTTTTAAGGGCAGCGTTGAGCCCCGTGGAGAAATCAGCGCAAACGCGGATTTCATTAGATTTCTTTTTTACGTAGACCGTAGGTGCGGCCCACGAGTTATATTCAATTTTTGAAAGAATGCCAGTCTTCTCCAGTCTATCCAGCTCTTTGTCGATCTGTTCTAATGAGGCAAATGGCACATTTTTTTTTCTTAAATACTGGCTGGATATTATCCTGTAATGCGAGTTTAGCAGTCATTTTTTTACAACGACCAAGACCCAAACGTCAGGAAAAGTTTTTTCAATTCTTCTATTAATTTTTCTGACTCGGCCGTTGAATTTTTTTATTTTCTGGCAAAAAGTGTTAATGGACGAATTCCACAATTCAATTTTTTGCATAGCGTCTGTGCCGAATAAATTATTTGTATTTTTTAGAACAAACATTCTTAATTTTTGGTTTTGCCTGTTTAAAGTTACATTGGTGATAATTTCACCTTCGAATTCAATTTTTCCCCCCGTGACAGATCTGGCTATTTTTTTGGTTCTTAACATCGTCGGTTTACCAAGCTTTTTCCAAGTGTAAGCGTTGATAATCGTTAAGTCTGACCCAGAATCTAATTAGAGTTTTATGTTTCTGCCTAAAATTTGTACCAGTACATATTTTCTTATGTTACGGCCCTCTTGCTCAACTGACTTTATCGTTTTTATGCTGCTTCTTCCGGATTTCTTTTTCCTGCAGTGAGAGGCCTTGTGCCCGACACGGTCACAATTTAGGCATTTCTTGTTCCGGTACATGCAGTCCCTGTACCAATGAAGGGATCCACATCCAGAGCAAGGATTAGGGGGCAAATCGTCGTGTCTCTTCTTAGGTGAAGAAGGAGTAACTTGTTTTTTTAGGGGAGGTCTGAATTTGTTTCTATCCCGCAATTTTCTAATGTGCCCTATAGCTGACTGTTCAATATTTCTAGAGTCTTGTTTTAGACTGACAAATCTTTGCGAGTCTTCTGGCAATTGTTGCAGGGTCAAGGTTGGCTCGTTTTCCAGCTTATTTAATACCCTTCGCCTAATTTCAGCGTCTTTCGCTGATACTAAACCCTGGCAATAAATTAGACATTTAAAATTGTCAGAGCTTAATTCAGACAGCTTAAAATCATCACAATGTTTATTAACTGTTGACGCAAAGGTTGAATAATCTTCGCTTTCCTTTCGAATTAAGTTCATGCACTTCCAACGTTTATGGAATAATGAAGTCTCAGGGCTAAACAATTCTGTTAAGAGTTTGATAGTTTCTGAAAACGATAATTCGCTGGTCTTTCGAGGCAAAATATAGTCAACAAATCTGGTGTGCTCAGTCGTACCCAGTTTGCGTAATAGAAGGCGGACCTTTTTCGAGTCCGTCCAAGTAGAACAATCTGTTGTATATAAGTCCTCGTATCGTCTGTAATACGATTCAAAACTTATATCTTCATCTGGTGCGTAAGTAAAAGTTTCTATCGCTGTCCAGATAGCATTCTGTGTAAACGCGTTTTCGTTGTCTGCGTTTTGACCCTTATTTTCAATGGCTTTCATTAACAGTGCATGATTAGATGCTTGCTCTTCTAATTGATTTTTGTGTACGTCAATCAATTTTTCTTGAAATGATTGTTCAATTTGTGACTGTCTTTCCTGTAAAGTCTTTTGTAGCTCAATTTGCCGCTGTTCAGTTTTCTGTTCGATTTCCAACTGCCTTTCATGAAATATTTTCTGTAGCTCAATTTGTTGCTGTTGCTGGTATTTAATTATTTCTAGCATTTGTGCCTTAAAATCCTCCATTTTAGTAATATGTGAAACGAACCAAAAAAAGTTTGAGAGAGAGAAACCGAATAAAAAAATCTGTTATGAATCCAGAAAAAAAAGGTGTTTTTTGGGGGTTTTTTTTTGTACAACTTACTTTTTTTTTTTCAGCAAGTTATTTTCTCTGCTAATAGGTCCTTGAACAAAAACGGCTTTTTGTTTATTTGGAGTGATGAGTTCTTATAAAATGTTCTCTTTTGCAGAGCTGCTACGATTTTCTCGTAATCCGGATGTTGCGGTTTCGAATTGGTTCACTTTTTTTTTCTTTTTAGGTTCAATTACTTTACGACGTTCTTTTTAGAGTCTTTTGGGAGATCCTTAATCGTCTCTTCCAAGTTTTGTGTCGTTACAAAACGATAATTGTGTGTGAAGTCTTTTGAATCCTGCTTCGCTGGTGTTATTATTGTAAACGATAACCCTGCGTAGGTTACTTCAAATCCTTCGTCGCCAGTTTGTTGTGAGGTTTTAAGGGATCAAATAAGAACAAAACAATGGGTAACGAAAATTAGAAAAATGTATTAACAGAAAGTAGACAATACAATAGAGTGATGTGGAAATTACGTCCGACGAACAGAGTTATTGGCACTCGCATTGGCTTGCTCCCTAAGCCAAAATTATCCCTGTTTATTTATAGTAAGCTGTTGGCGCATTCCATTGGTCTTATAGGGTGTGTCCTATAACATATATATATATATATATATTATATATATATATGGATGTATGTGAGTGAGTGTGTGTGTGTATGTGACAATAGTTTCTTCTGTGTTTCATATGCCCTGTACATATATATATATATATATATATATATATATATATAGGTATGCTGCCTAATTAATTAATTAATAATTAATTAACTCTCAAATTAGGTACGACTTCAATTAAGCACATATTCTCCCCAAAAAAGCCATATCAAAACATCGCTTGTGTATTTACTTCTCATATATATATATATATATATATATATATATATATATATATATATATTATATATATATATATATATATATATATATATTATATATTATTAACCACAAAATGTGGTTAATCGAAGCTTAAAGGAGATATCATAAGATCTGAAACAGGTGTCGCTAATGTAAGATAATAATGAATTCTTCTTATAATGCATACTCCATTTTGCGGACCTTGTTGTTTTTTTAAATTTTCATATATATATATATATATATATATATATATATATATATATATGTGTGTGTGTGTGTGTGTGTGTGTGTGTGTGTGTGTGTGTGCAGTTTTCTTTTACTTATTTATTTCTAGCGTGATGTTATACTCGCCTCCACATCATAGGTGTTTATCCCATTTCTTTGTGAAGTGATAGCATTATATTTCCCAGCGGTTACTTACGAGTCTATTTTAGAGTGATACGAACTTTTCTGGAAATTTGTAGCGAATAATATTATATACCCGACATAAAAAAACAATTCCCCGAAAAATAAATAACAACTAGAAAACTACAACAATGAAATAAAAGCAAAAATAACAACAAAGTAAAAAATATCCCGTCAGCCAACGCAGCCTTCATCAAATGTTGACTTTGGTGTCAAATAGTTTCTGAGACAGCGCATATATATATATATATATTATATATATATATATATATATATACTAGCGAAAGTACCCGGTCCATGACCGGACTAAAAAAAATATGGAACACCAGAGAAAGACTGAGGAGAAAACAGGAGCAAGGGAGAAAATAAGAGGAACATGATTTATCAAATTAAACAAAAAATCACCGAGAATTTGTATAATAGAATATTTGTTTATTAAAGGATATTAGTGTGTATGCAAGATTTCGAATCCGAGTGACTTCCGTTTTGGAGTTTTAAGTTGACACGTACATACCAAACTCCTTTATATATATATATATATATATATATATATATATATATATATGTAAACAAGGTTTGTTTAGAATGGCTTTTTGCCGATAATTTTTTTGAGAATAAGTGCTTAATTGGAGTCGTACCTAATTTTGAAAATTAATCAATTAATAATGAATTAGGCGGGAATACCTATTAAATGTATGGCTAAACAAATCGAGAAAAATCAATCTCTGTATGTACATTTCGGCCTATTAGGCCTCATCAGCAGAGCTATAGATCGGAAGACCGCCCTGTGCGTGATTTGAAACCGGACCGTCAAGCTGACAGGCCGATCCCATAACCCCAACACCAAACGAACTTCTTAGATTTTTATGATTTTGTTAGTAGGTTAACATTCCTCTTCTAGTGACTTTTATTACACGACGGTGTGATAAGTTGTAAACAAGGTTTGTTTAGAATGGCTTTTTGCCGATAATTTTTTGGAGAATAAGTGCTTAATTGGAGTCGTACCTAATTTTGAAATTAATCAATTAATAATGAATTAGGCGGGAAATATTAAATGTATGGCTAAACAAATCGAGAAAAATCAATCTCTGTATGTACATTTCGGCCTATTAGGCCTCATCAGCAGAGCTATAGATCGGAAGACCGCCCTGTGCGTGATTTGAAACCGGACCGTCAAGCTGACAGGCCGATCCCATAACCCCAACACCAAACGAACTTCTTAGATTTTTATGATTTGTTTAGAGTAGGTTAACATTCCTCTTCTAGTGACTTTTATTACACGACGGTGTGATAAGTTGTAAACAAGGTTTGTTTAGAATGGCTTTTTGCCGATAATTTTTGGAGAATAAGTGCTTAATTGGAGTCGTACCTAATTTTGAAAATTAATCAATTAATAATGAATTAGGCGGGAATACCTATTAAATGTATGGCTAAACAAATCGAGAAAAATCAATCTCTGTATGTACATTTCGGCCTATTAGGCCTCATCAGCAGAGCTATAGATCGGAAGACGCCCTGTGCGTGATTTGAAACCGGACCGTCAAGCTGACAGGCCGATCCCATATATATATATATATATATATATATATATATATATATATTATAAAATAATAAAATTCGAAGGCAATACAATGCGTAAAAAATAAAGACAAAAAAATGTTTTATATGTCTAATCGATTTCAAAGCAAAGCTTTATCATCAGAGTGTATTTCAGAAATGACGTGCTTATGTTTTTTTTTTATTTGTGTGGTTATAATTTCTCTTCATATTTCCTTTTCCTCTCCTTTTTTTCCTCTCCTTTTTTTCCTCTCTTTCTTCTTCTCCTGCTTTATGAATGGGCGAATAACTGTAATTTCTTATTTCTCTCTTTTTTTTTTCTTTTTTAAAAGTTTGTTGAGAACAAGGCTGACATCCGGTAAGATGTAGCAATGTGTTGCGATCGTGTGTAGATGTCAAAATTTTTTTGAAAACAAAAATGAACAAATAAATAAAAACCGTTAATAGAAAATTTTTTACATACTTAGCTTTTGTTTCGCTTTCACCTTTAAACGCATTGTATTGCCTTCGAATTTTATTATTTTATAACATACTTAACAATGCTTCAAGCAAATTACCAATTACTTATATATATATATATATATATATATATATATATATTTCATAATGTCACGCTAACAACACAAATCCCATGACTCTCTCGCTCTCTCTTTCTCTCTCTCTCCCTCTTTCTTTCTCTCTCTCTCTCTCTCTCTCTCTCTCTCTCTCTCTCTCTCCCTACCCCAAGTAGTTCTTACGCACGGCATCCAGTATACATACATACAGGGTTGGTCGATGTATGTTTTTGTTTGTCGGCCTACACTGGAGTCTACTGAAGAACATTACTTATGAGTTCGTCATTGCTTCACCAACAGTGCCCATCATGTCTTATTCCTCTTACTTTGATGGTTTGTGTGATCGATTTGATTGTTTTGTTTTACGGCGTATCAACCGCATTTATTGCCAACAAAGATTTGAAATAAATTAATTCTTAATGGATACTCATTTTTTTTCTATAAACATATTTTTCTATTCAACCCATAGATGGGACCCTAAGAGGTACTACCACTCCGAGTCAGAGTGGACCAGAAGGCAATGGAGCTCTCGAAAGTGTGGAGTACTTCTTCATCACGATAACACCCATGTCCACTCTGACCCGGAGTGGTAGTACCTTTTATGGTTCCATCTATAGGTCGAATTGGAAAAGCTAAGTTTTAAAAAATGAGTTTGAAAAATTGATTAAAAAAAATGAATATTCATCAAGAATGAATAAAACACATACGTCTTCTGTATAAAATAAGCCAACAAGGGTAGACATGCCGTAAAATCCAACCAACCTAACCTTAAACATTGTAGAGCGTTCTCGTTCACTGGGTTTACTACGAATGTTTTCTGACTTGTTGCTTCGACGATGTTTTCTGTACTCACGTTGAGTTTTCCTTTGATTCACAGAACGGGGATCGTCTCAACTTTAGACGGATCGGGATGTTAGTGGAAATGAGCTGTCGTAGTCTTTTTCGTCGTCCAAGAACGAGGAAACACATCGTTAAAAATAACTAGGAATTTTTATTTTATGATGATATTCTCGTAAAACCGAAACATCACTTAGGTCTGTGCGATAAAGTTTAGACTGATGGTATATGTGACGCTCCCCTTCGGATGCAAAAAAAAACAATCTCCCTGGTGAAACGGCGATAGACTTCCTCGCTGTCCTGCTGATATGAACAATAGGACACTCCGTCGACTTTTTATATAATTATTTACTAAGCGTAGCTTATATGCGACACAATGTCAGACGTATGGAGCACTCAGTGAGAATCGAACTCACTAACAATGGTTTGCTAATCTAGCTTTCTAACTGTTACACCACATGAGGTGCCATAGTTACTAAGCGTAGCTTAGATGTGGCACAAGACCAGAATTATGCGGCTCCGAGAATCGAACTCACTATCAATGGTCTACGAATCTAGATTGCTGACTAGTACAACTCGTGAGGTGCCCTTATTAATTTTTATAATTGAAATCACACATAACGTTGAAGAATATATTTTGTACTCTAGGTCGAAGAGAAAAGACGCGGCGTGGTATTTGTTTGGAAACTTTGGTTTTATGCTAATTAGCATTGAGTAATTCAGTATTAAAAGTGGTCTGGACTGCATCACTTCTTTTGTCGGATTTTTTTATTTTATTTTAAGCGACAATGTCTTTATTTCTTTTATTTCCTCTAGCAGCAAATATTTCTTCCTTCAGCAATTGGAGTTTTCTTGTCTTCTGTAGTTGTTGAACTAATTCGATGCGACAATCATATTAACGCTAAGGAATACATTAATATTCTTGAGAAAGAACTACGACCAACTACTGACGCGTTGTACTCTTCAGTATATTAAGCAGATATCATTATTCAATATAATATCGTGCCTCCTTTCAGATGGTCTTTCACTGGAGTCTGAGTGAAAATAAGTCTCCTCAGACCCCCGGGATTCTTCTGAGTATCCTACCTGATGTAATGAATATGTAAATACGTAGGTACCCGCTCACTATAATATGATTGGATAGTGTCCTTTATAAATATTCGACACTGTAGTGGTACAAGCGCCTACAAGCCTATTAGCCAGACTACCACCACGACTGCTCGGAAGACGCATTGCTATTACTGCTACTCGATGCACCAGCTACTACTGCGATAATATACCTTACTACCAACTTCATGATATATCCCTTAAACCGGATATATCTCTAACCGATCTTAACAATGCTGTTATCTGGATGGTCTCTTGCTCTGATTTCCAATCCATCTAGTCTGTTTAGAACTCTTATAGTTTGTTCCAAGGGCACCAACAGAATTACCGCCCTGTCGCTGGGGCGTTAGCATGAACGGATTACACCTCTGCAGAGGGGTAAGACTTCCCCAATGGGGCCACTTGTTGGCCGTGGGTGGCGACCCGTGATGCTTAAGGATAGAACCCAGGTGATTGAGTAGTCGATGACATGCAATATTCCACTTTGGTCCACTTGGGATAGATAGGCGGTCGGAAAGGCCCTCTCCGATCAATCGGCTGATCACGTCAAGCCTTAGCACCTATATGATTGTCCCAAACCTATTGCCATTATGGCAACCCCAACCCTTTTTATCATATGGGTGCTAGAAGGTGGTGATTGAGGGTCTACATGTCCTGGGAACGACGTTAAACTCTATCTGATGGTGAGGTTCCAGTTTTGGAGGTTTCGGGAATGTGGAGCACCCCTTCATCACCATTGCTCCCTGGTCCACTCTGACCCGGAGTTGTAGTACCTGTTAGGGTCCCATCTATGGGCTAAATAGAAAAACATGAGTTTATAAAAAAAATTTGAGTATCCATCAAATATGAATTTATTTCAAAAACTTTATCGGCATTAAATGACCCACCGCGGTTGATATGCCGTAAAGCAAATCAAGCCACATCAAACCAACAGAATTGGAGTCACTTTTAACCTCATATTCCATATTTTTTCAATTCCCTGGTAAGGTCTTGGTATTTGTCTATCTTTTCGCTTCCTTACTTCTTCACTATGATCTGCTGGAACAGTAAAATCTATCTCGGAAATTTCACTTTTTTTCTTGCTAATCCGTACCAGTTCTGGTTTTCTGGTTGCTATAAGGTGATCCATCTTTCTCTCGGTGCCTAGAGGATTTTATGTGTGTCATTCTCAAAAATAGATTCTAGTTTATGCCTGTACCCTTTTATTAAATTGACAAAAAAGTTGTCTTTTAAACATTGATTAAGGATAATGGTTTGGTTGGTTGGGTTTTACAGCATGTCAACCAAATTGGGTCGTTTAATACCGAAGATATTTTTTGTTTTATTCATTCTTGATGGGTACTCAATTAGATTTAAACATATTTTTCTATTTAACCCATAGATGGGACCCTATTAGGTACTGTTACCGAGTTCAATTCCTGGACGAAGCTGTTGGCATTTCACATGCCGCTAATACCATTGGGAAAGGTATGAATCCAATTCTCCCTCCAGTTATGAGTAAATAGCAGGGCAAACTGGACTCTTTAATCATGGTTAGGTAACCAGTCTAGGAGAAGGAAAACTCTGAATTCAAACATGTTAAACTCCGTTTAAGAAATAGTTCTTGTGTCGCATCCTCCTTGTGCGGAGAGGTTGGTAAATATATATTAGGTACTGCTACCGCGGGTAAGATTGGATCTGGGAACAATGGTTTCAATTCTATATTCACAAATACAGAAACTTTATAATAAATGTAATATTAAATCATATAGTTGCAGAATAATCATACTAGTTCCAATTACCGTCGAATTGGTAAGACAAGGCAGCAAGCAGACGTAACTTAATACGAACCTGATTTGCTGCAGAGACTACTGCAAAATGGCAGGTTATTTATGAAGCCTCAGAACATCATACAAACCAAGCAGCCAATCAGGACTCAAGGAATGGAATCACCCAAATGCATGAGTGGACTATTCTGAATTCCAATAAGTACCAGTTGTCTTGACACTGGTTCAGTTGGGCTTGGACAGTTGCTGTTGTTCAAACCAATAGTAGAATCACTGACTGACTGACTGACTGATTTCAATAATAGTAACATCGATACCAACCTGGCAATATTGAAACTGACCGGATCTCATCGCCCAGAGCGGGATTTTCTAATAATAACTTCATTCTAATTATTAATATTTTAATAGGTTGTCGGGCGAATTTTAATTTCATGATTTAATTCAAGCTAATAATATAATTTTAATTTTAAACCTAGTTAATAAAATTAATTAAATCAAACCAATAAATACGACACAGGCTCATGTTTTTGGGGCCAAATAATATAATACTTTCTTTAATACTTTTTTATTATCTGTGTAGTTTTACCCTTCATAAAATATTTCTCAGCATTCCTGAACATGGCATTTGAAAGCTTCTCGGATTATCGGGGCCAGTATTAATTTCCTCTGTTCTATTTCAAAGGTTATTTTACCCCCCCTCCAAAAAAATACAATAAATGAAACAAAACAAAAAATGTAAAAGCCAACGGTGTTTTCCTGACACTTCTAAAAAGGGCTCCATTTAATTACATTCGCGCACTCCCTGACTCTTTAATATCGAACAACGAGAGGATTTTTAATACCGTTAATGTCACCGTACTACCAACAACAAACATTAGAACAGAAAGTAAGGGAACAAATATCTAAATCGTGCTAGAGAACTAAATAGGATTTCGAAATATGAAATTGAGGATTCTAGTTATTTTTGTTTTTCTTATTTATATATTTCTACATACCATCGGATTTCTTTCCATATTTACCATATATATATATATAATATATATATATATATATATATATATATATATATAAAGTGTTGTTCTGGTTCCAACGGGAGAGAATTAAAATTTTATAAAAAAGAAGGTCTGCAAAATGGATTGTGTTTTTAGAAAAAGGTTTTTTAAATTTTTATCTTACATTTGCGACACGTGTTTCAGATCTTCTGGTATCTTCTTCAGGCTTTGTTTAATCATATGATTGTTCAAAGCCTGAAGAAGATACCAGAAAATCTGAAACACTTGTCGCAAATGTAAGATAAACATTTTTTTTAAATTTCTAAAAACATAATCCATTTTGCGGAACTTCTTTTTTATAATATATATATATATATATATATATATATTATAAGTAAATATTCTAGTACATATTTATCTGCATGAGAACAAATCTACTACTATTGGTTTCATGCTTACATAGCATGAAACCAATGGTAGCAGACTTTTTCCCATGCAAATGAATATATACTAAAATATTTATTTATTTATTTATTAACGATCTGTCACAGATATTAAGCACTTCTCTAATGATACTATACGTTGGATCAGTACTGCCTCCTCGAGTGTAATAGGGCCAACCATACACATCGAGGACACAACACACACACACACACACACACACACATATATATATATATATATATATATATATATATATATATATATATATAAGTGTGTGTGTGCAATATAGTGAAAAATTTGAAAAAACACAGGTTCATAAAATGAGTGATGTTTATTTCGCCAAGGCTGCAGTGTTTCAATCTGTTTCAGTAGACCTTCATCAGGGCTTTTGTTTATTTGAGGAAAAATAAATTTATCGCAGAGAATAAGAAAAATGTGAGTCTTTTGTTGGTCAATCTATTTAAAAGACTCTCACAGTCTTCTTATTCTCTGTGAAAAATGTATTTTTCCTGAAATTAACTTCCCTTTTTCTCTTCACATACATATATGTAATACTATGAAATATATACATATATATGTATATATATGATGGACTCTCCCGTCGATTTCGGCGTATGAGATTTCGACAACCTCTTTCATTTAACCTTGTGTGTTAATCGCAGGTGACATTTCAGCCCTGCCAATGATTTGCAAAGAATTCCAAAGATGGAACAAGAGTGTGGATTATTAGAATGTATTGCTGGGACACTAGCCAATGCTCTAGTCCTTTCTCTAGCTTGACGCAGCTTGGTGACCTCCGATACTGCAAAATTCTTGATACCATTGTAACACAAAGTCCTCCACGTTTTACGATCGAGTCCTGTGCTCTCAAATGTAGCGTGATCTATATATATATATATATATATATATATATATATATATATATATATATATATATATAAACACCTCGGCTTTTGACTCTGCAGACTTATATTTTAGATTGGGAATATAATGGAAAGGAAAGGTTCCTTTGTTAATGGTATAACTTTTCTAAGGGTATTAGTAAAAGCAATATCGCGACTGGAGTTCGAACTAACTTAATACGATGATGCAGTCCAACACGTTAGATATTATGCTATGGGGACTCCCCATCAAGGGAAAGAAGAGAAAGGTACGTAACTCTGCAAGTCAATAGAAAACTGTTGAATCAAAAAATAAGAAAATATCAACGGAAGTAAAGAAAAGTAAGTATCCAAGGAATTATTGAAGAACTGATTGGACGTCTAAAAAGAAATAAGTAGAATTGAAATCCTTTTATTGGAAAAGAAAAAAAAAGGTTTCCTTTCGTAATGTATTAACCCCCTAGCTATGCGTCAAATCTTACCATTACTGTTCTTCTTGAAGGATGACTGTGGCATTAAAGAACACACGAAGGCTGATATGCAATTAAGTATTTGCCTACTTTAAGCCACTCTTAGCGGCTCTTTCACCACTGCAATCCCATCATAAACCGCTGGCAGCGGTTCTGGCACGTGTCACTTGTTTACACTAAAAATTTAGAACGTGATCACCCCTGTCCTTATTTGAATAGAGTTCTGAGGTAAATAGATAGTGAACTTTGAAATATTTCATTATGCAGATAAAAAAATAGCAAGAAAATTTGGTACAACCATGGAAGAAATTTTGTTGACAGAGAGCTAGAAACCAAAGAAAGCAACGAACCATTCCGCTCAGGTAGGCGTCAATGCCAAGCTAAAAAAAAAAACTTTCTGAGTCGTATATAATTTTCAAGAATATGAATTTTTCTACTGCGATCAGCTAATTTTGATATTCTTTTATCGAAAAATCGTTTATTAAACCAAGAGAGAAAACGGATTATCAAGAAAAAAAGATTGAAAATGAATGACTATTTTATTATTAATTTTCAATCAGAGTTTTCTAATAACTTGTTTTCTTTCTGTAACCTTTTCCGATGACACACATTTAAAATAAGGAAGACTTTACTAAATAATAATACAACTACCAAATCAGGACACTATAAAATCACTTGATGAAAATGAAAGTTACAAATATGAATTTCAGAAGCAGACACTATCAAGTAGGCAGAAATGAAAGGAAAAGTTTAAAAAAGAATACCCCAGGAGAACAAAAAACTTCTAGAAACCTAACTCAACAACAGAAATCTGATTAAAGGAATTTATACATGGGCCGTACCCATTATAAGATACCCTGGACCATTCTTAAAATGGACAAAAGAAGAACTCAGACAGATTGAACAAAGGACGAGAAAATTAATGACCATGCACAAGGCTCTTCATCCTAGAGACGATAGAGATAGATTATATGTATCAAAAATGGAAGTGGGGAGAGGTCTTGCCAACATAGAGGACTGCGTAGAAACCACAATCCAACAACTCGAAGACTACACAAAAAAAGCAAAGACAAATTATTTATGGCAGCCAACAATAGCAGATGTAACACATGGACAACCAGAAAAACAACAAAAACAAAAAAGGGAAGAAAAACTATTATATGGACACATCAAACGACAAATCGGAGAGGTTGCACATGAAAAGACTTGGACATAGTTAAGAAAAGGAAACTCTAAAGGGAGACTGAATCACTAATAATTGCTGCACAAAATAATGGCATAAGTACAAACTATATCAGAGCAAAATTGATAAGGCCCAACAAAATGGTAAATGTAGACTATGCAGTGACAGAGATGAGACATTAGCTTTTACTATATCTATAAATGCATTTCTAATTCTATGTGTTTATTGTCTAAGCAGAGTTTTCTGTTCCCAAGAGTTTTTGAATTGAATTCTAATAATTAAGATAAATAATGAGCAAGCAGTTATATGGATTCATGTATTCCTAATTAAGTCATAATTTCTAAAAAGAAAATTCTCAGAAATAGAAAGAAATTTGATATCCTAATTTTTGATTTGGTTCTTTGGGCTATTTGATACAACTAAGGAAACTTTGACAACAATAATCAAGGGAAATAATCACTTCCTATGTGTGTCTAAGCCATTGACATTTCATTAAAATGTGCAGCAATAATAAAATAAAATGTTCTGTTTTTCATTGTTTGTTGTTGTCCAATACTGTATATACAAACACTATTTGAGTATATATATATATATATATATATATATATATATATATATATATATATATGGAGGATATGTGCTTAATTGAAGTCATACCTAATTTTGAAAATTAATTAGTTAATAATTAATGAATTTAGGCGGGCATATATGTTCAAATGTAAGGCTAAACGAATCGAGAAAATGTCAATCTCTGAATGTACATTTCGACCTATTAGGTCTCATAAGCAAGGTTATAGACATGGGAGACTGCTCCGTGTGTGACTCGAAACCTCGACTGTCAAGCTGACAGGCGAAGTTTCTAACCGGTACAGTAGCTTGCCATTCCTACATTCTTCGTTCGTTTTGAAACTTATTTATACTCCACTTTTTATTGACTTGCTACACGACAGTATGAAATTAAGTAAACAAACAAAGGTGTTTTTTTTAATTATGTTTTTATATGGCTTTAAGCCGACAATTTTTGGAGGATATGTGCTTAATTGAAGTCATACCTAATTTTGAAAATTAATTAGTTAATAATTAATGAATTTAGGCGGGCATATATGTTTAAATGTAAGGCTAAACGAATCGAGAAAATGTCAATCCCTGAATGTACATTTCGACCTATTAGGTCTCATCAGCAAGTTATATATATATATATATATATATATATATATATACATAGATATACGATACACACACACACACACACACACACACACACACACACATATATATAAATATATATATATATATATACATACACCACACACATTGCCTCTTTCATTGTGTTTTCCATGTCTCTATTGCTTTAAAAAAGAGTTGTCTTTCCCCTTGACTGATTACCTAGCCAAGGTTAAAGAGTCCAATCTGACCTACTATTTACCCATAGGTGGAGGGAGAGTAGTTAGATGCATACTTTCCCATGGGTATTAGCGCAATGGGAAAAGCAAACAGCCTCGTCCAGGATTTGAGCTCTAGTGACTAATACCCTTTGGAAAGTATTAATCCAACTATTCTCCCTTCAGCTATGGGTAAATGGTGGGACGGACTCTGATCTTTAACCTTGGTATGTAAACTGATCTAAGAGAAGGAAACCTCTGAATTCTAACCTGTTAAATTTTGCTTAAAACTGATCGTGCGGAGTAGTTTATACACACACACACACACACACACACACACACACATATATATATATATATATATATATATATATACATATATGTGTGGGGGGAGGATTGGAGTAAATCCGACAGAATACAGTAAAGAATAGAGAGAAAAATGTGGACAAAAGAACAAACTCAGACAAATAAATGTATGAGCTATACTCATTCAGTTTTTACTGAATAAAGACTGAAGAATCCGTGCTCAAGACACAGCGAAATATATGTCCTATATCTAATTGTCTGAGTTTGTTCTTTTGTCCACATTTTTCCCTCTATTCTTTACCACACACACACACACACACACACCGACACACACACACATATATATATATATATATATATATATATATATATATATATATATATATATATATATAATATATGCGTGTGTGTGTGTGTGTGTGTATGCGTGTTATGAAAATATAGAAATACTGCTTTTTCATGAATCGATGGTGAATGTAGGCCTTCAAATAAATTAATATTTAAGAAATATTGTTGACTTACCCGTTGTGTTCAAATTGATCATGTAAGTCCTACTGGACACAGGAGATATTTGTACTAAGTGTTGTTTGTTGATTAAGGCAGAAAAATCGCTTTATGTAAATTTTTTATGGATTTTTATTGAATGTTAGTTTCTGTGTTGAAAACTATTTACTAAAGAGGAATATTAAGTGATTTTATATTTTAACAAAAAGAAACTGTATAATTCTTATCATGTGATGAGTTTTGTTTGTTTGTTTATTGATTTTAACGGCATATCAACCCGTCTGGGTTATGTCATGCCCAACGGTTAGGAAGTAATACATATCGTGTATTTATTTTTATACTTTTTTAGTAATTGGTTTTAACAATGTGTTAGCATTATTGGGATTATGTTGTATGGTATTGATTAGTTTCATGTCTATATTCTATGGTATAATTTTATTTCCCTCAAAAAAGAGAGAATATCCTCTATGTTGACATTTTCAAAAAGATATTTCATATTGCTTACTTTAAAATAACGGTTCCCGATGTGATAAAAAAACCTGCATTCCATGAATAAGTGTTTAACTGTCAAAGGTGTTTGACATGTTCCACATTGTGGTTGTTGTTCTTGTTTGAGTATATAGGAGTGTGTTAATCTTTTATGACCAATGCGTAATCGGACACAATGAATGTTCCTTTCTAGACTTCCTTAAAGTTAGTCTCCAGCCTTCCAAAGTGGGTTTGATTAAGCAGAGTTTATTGTGACTAGTCGTAAGTAGATTGAATTTTTGTATACTAATTATTTGGAGAGGTTAGGTAATGATGCAATGTTACTTAAGTGGTTTTATGTGTAATTTCTAGTTTTTTGAAGGAGAAGTGATTGACATGGTGATTGGGAGTATCTCATTTCAGATTTCTTCACTGAACTTGTTGTATCCCGAGATGTAGGATATACAGAAATGATAATAAAACAGAGAACATGTTAACAATAACAATATTTGTTTTATTTATTTTTCACTGACAGGGAAATACAGTGGATGGGTTTGGATTAGAGTTCTGGCTTGATGTAGGATACGTGTGTGTCACCTACTCGGTTCTGATCTGCTCTGCAGTCTTTTTTCCCCTCCTCTTCAGAGAGTCCGGTTCGAATCGTTAGGGGGAGATAACTCTCCCTAACAGAACTTTTTATAGAATTAGAGATAGATCCTTTATCAGATGATGACCCCGGAGTTGAACGTAATTTCGGGGCCTCAGCATCATTACCGCAACCCAAAGTGCCCTAGCTGTATTCAATATATAACCAGACTTAGTGGATAAGTGTAAGGTAACTACTGTGTGCAAGATTTATTTGTTAGTGGAATTCACCAGCGAATAAGTCTTACGGAGTAGTATAGAGAAAATGATTGATACTTTCGTATCTAAGCGCGTTTTGAAAAAAAAAACTACTTTATGTTTTTGTTTTTTGTGAAGAGGTTTTTGAGTTGTAAGGGATTCGCATACGCTTTGCATATTTGTATAAATAATACATTTATAAAAGATACATTCACCATCCATTTATGCTTAAAAAACAGTACTTTTGTTTTTTGAAAATTTCTTATTAGAAAAACATGCGAAGTATACGCGAAAGTCTTACAACTCAAATATATATATACATTGGTGAACATAAGTATAAGACACCCCGTTAAATTGTTAATAATTTTTTTAGTAATGTTTCTGTTGGAAAGTTGTTATAAAATCGAATATTAACAGCATCGGATCGAGGTACTACACACACATTTTCAAAGGAATTTGTGCAGCAATAAGAAAATTATTAACAATTTAATGGAGTGTTTTATTCTTATTTCCACCACTATATATATATATATATATATATATATATATATATATATATATATATATATATATATTATTATTTATTTAGGATAGGAAAGCAATTACAATGCGTATAAAATAAAATGATGTTTTAGTCTTATCGATTTCAAAGTAACTTTATAATCAGAGACCTTTCAGAAATGGACGCATTCTTGTGTCGTTTTTTTTTTGTACGTTATAAACACGCGTCTCGTGTGGTTTTTTTTATAACGCCACGTGGAAGGGTCGTGATAGCCGTTGTTCAATCAATTTCAATTTTATTCTTTTTATCTATTTATGTATTTATGTATTTATCTGTTTTTATTTATTTGTTTTATGTATACATATGTGTATATATGGAATGTGTATTTTAATTAATTATATATTCTGTGTTTAATTCTAATCTATTGTTTATACGAAGACCTAATCTAACTATTAATAAACTTTCTCTGATTCTGAGATTAATACATTGCGTATTATTGTCTCCATCTTAACAGAAAAACTGTTGTCCTTATTTTTGCATTTGATTAAATGTTTATGAAATGAGGATGCACGTGTGTGGATATGTTCTTTAATTCTAATGTGGAGGGGTCTAATTTTACGTTCTATATAGAAATTAAGATATTTGAAGCAAGTATTACCAAATACTATTATATATATATATATATATATATATATATATATATATATATATATATATATATATATATATACATATGAGGAAGAATGAATAAAGAAAAGAAAGAACAGAATGGATAATAAAAGATGAATTTAATCAATATCACTTACACTTGTGTTTCGGTCAGTTAATCTCTGTGTACACGTTTTAAACTATTATTATCATTAAATAAACAAATGAAATGAAATAATAATAATAGTAAAATGTGAAAATATTCCGTACACAGAGAAAATTCGACCTTCATGAGAGTGAAATTTTATTTTGAATGATAGTCGAATTTTCTCTGTGTACGGAATATTTTCACATTTTTCTATTATTATTATTTCATTTCATTTGTTTATTTAATGATAATAATAGTTTAAACCGTGTACACAGAGATGAACTGACCGAAACACAAGTGTAAGTGATATTGATTAAATTAATCTTTTATTATCCATTCTGTTCTTTCTTTTCTTTATTCATTCTTCCTCATATTGTCGGATTCATTTCCAATTCCATTTTTACACACACACACACACACACACACACACACACACACACACACACACACACACACACACATATATATATATATATATATATATATATATATATATATATATATATATACCAACTGATTTCATGCAAGCGTGTACTTCGTTTCACACTAAAAACGTTTGACAAATCATTATATTCTTAAATGATCGAAGAAGATGACTGTTCCCAAGTGAATTCCCCCCCTAAGCTATACAAATCATCCCCACCACATCAGTCACGAATATTTTTCTTCTTTGAGAAAATCCAAAGGGACATATCGGACACAGTGTCCCTAAATTTCTCGGTGTATCTGAGATCAGGAAGATTATCTGGCCTCCTGCCAAACCGACTTTTTTGGGGGGAAGAAAGTATCAGCCCACCGTCGTGTTCCATCAATGTAATATTATCACACCTTTACGATTGAAATATTCAGCTTATACCCCCTCCCATTCTGAGTATATTCGCTTTCGCGCATTGAGGGAAGATCAGTGCCAAAGAGGCCAATTGTAGCCGTCTTCAAATGTAAATAACCTTTCATTATTTCCAACTGAAAGTATCCTGTAGTTGTTAATATCCTGGCACGCAAAGGATGTAGAGTATACCATGCACAGGATGTGACTCAAGGAAATATTTAAACAAAGGTTAAGTAAAAAGTTAACAGAGGCGTCTATTATCGGTAACAGCCGGACAACAAGCGAGTCTATCTCTTTTTGTTAGCGCTAGATCAGGGAGATTATATTTGCTGTAGTGAGCTACACACCTACCGTCAGATCCCCACTTCACCACACAGATGAGATTATCCAAACTGTGTTATTCATGGATTGAATTGGCGGGGACCGGTACCGAACTCGGCACCTAGCGCTTAAACCGGATAATTGCTTTCAATTGAGTGTTTATCTTTTTCTAGAAATAGGGAATTACCGTGGCATAGTGGCTAACACGATCGACAGTAAAATTGTCTTAAGCGAGTTCAAACTCCAGTCGTATTATTAAGTTCAGTTACAGACTAGTTCCCTGGGGAAAGGTATGAACACTCATTCTTCCAGATACAGGTGAAATTTACCTATTATTAGTATGTTTTTGCAGTTGATGTTTAATACATAATAAATATATAAAATAAATGTATATATACATATATATATATATATATATACATATATATATATATATATATATAATAATATATATTAATGTATATATATTATTTACATAATTATATACATATATAATATATATAATTATATATATATATATATATATATATATATATATTGAAACTTGAAACTATGAGGAAAACCTATAAATAGATTCGAAAAATTCACATCTATTTATATTTTTCCACAGAGCACTGAGAAACAAATAAAAAATATTTTTTTAGATCTTCGGATTTTAGTCCTGTTTCTAGGTTTATTTAATCTACTGAATGCAAAAATAACCTTCATTTCTTTCTACCAGTTCTAGTTTATAAGATAATTCACTTATCAATTAATGTTCACTGAACTCTGTCTGTTCCAATTTCGAAGTGGTAACATGGCTTCCTCTCGAAGAAAACATTTAAATCATCCTATTTCTCTTTCGCTGAATTTGTAGGAGTACACTTTCATGGAACAAAAAGGGTCCGCATTATTTTGTGAAAAGGGTATACATTTCATAAACAAAATAAAAATAGGGGAACAAGTTAAGGCTTGGGCTTGCACGCATTTTCTGTGAAACTTGTGTTGAGCACCTTTGGTTGCGGAGTTATGATCAGAAAAAAATGTCTGAAGTTTATCATAACTTACTTCTCGGGGGAACACAGGGAACACAGGGAACGCAGTGAAGAGTGTTATGTCAGTCTGTTTAATATAAAGGGTATTAATGAGCGTAATCGAAGTAAATGGACGTATGCTGGATCCAAAGCCACATTGGAGTTATAATATATTGCCTGGTCAATTGGTCTGCACCTGGAGACCGGATGCACGCAGAAGTGCGTGGGTGTCAAGTGCGGGCCTGGAAGCAAAAACAGGATATGGCATTGAACTGATCTTAGGCACCTAAAGATGCAGGTGTACATTTGACACTGTGTAGGCGCAGAAAATCTGTAGGCGTAGCCCATAACCAATGCTGCGTGGGCGAAGAGGTGTGCCTACAGAAAAACTACGTAGGTGTCCAATCAAAGAGGCGTGACACTGTGAGTTGGACTATAATAATAAAAAAAAGCCAGTAGAAATCAATTCAATCGTCGGAGATCAGGTTCGAGATCGTTTGCAGAGAATTCCCGAAGGCTCCATGTGTGTGTAACCCTTGCTAAACGACTCTCAGTCTGCACACAACCGAGGAAATAACGATTTAATCTTATATTTTATAAATACAAGTGTTCCTGTCCCTTGACGGGTCCAGGATATAAAAGAGTAAAGAGAAATGAAAATGCTAGGCAATCCGCTTTAGATTTAGCCCCTGACAAATTCAAGTTTCCATATACTGGCTTGAACCTGAAAATTAATGGATTACTTCGTATAAAATGACAACGATAATAGAATAACAGCATCCGCAATGAACCCTTCTTGATTAAACCCACTTTTGAAGACCGGGGTTAGCCTTTAGAAAGACCAGAAACAAACAAGTCCCTATATCCATGTGGTGAGCCGGAAGTTAACGCTTTGAAAGCAGAAATGGAACGAAAAGAAAAAGGTTTGCGCATGGATTAGCGCAGCTAGAAAGAAAGAAAAATAGAAATATTAAAAATGATAATTTTCAACCAATCAGATGTGTTCGCGCCTAAAAAGAAGTTCTTTTTCAAAAAGACCGATTTCGAGCCTAGGTAATTGCTATAAATAACAGGCTTTTTGAAGAACAGTTCAGAAAGATCAAGTATGCCTGGATAGTCCATGTCTCTCGTTTTCAGAAATATTTGCCTACTGCTGAAGGTATTACAAGCTATATTTTTCCCTCTCTACAAGTTACTTCATTGCTGATATATAGAACTCCACTCTTTCTTTCTCTTATTACATGAACATTTAAAAAAGCATATTCTGCAGGACTTTGATAAGTATTCTTGACTAGTGTAATCTATTTGTTGAATTTATGAGTTCTTTGTTTTACTGTCTTAATATATGTGACCTTATGGTGTATTATATATATATATATATATATATATATATATATATATATATATATATATATATATATATATATGGTAGTGAATGGATTTCTATTCTTGTTTTATTTTCATAATTCTATAAATAAAGATTTTAGTTTGAACATCGTTTCCACCTTCTTTAAGTAGTAGATGCAGATCTTATTATTACTTATATACTATTGTTGCATAGCGCGTCGTCACTGTACTAAATTACAATAGTTTTATCTTCGTTGTAAGAGATGACAATAACACCAAAGTTATCCTCCAGAAGTTTATTGAAATAATTCAAGCTTCTTAACTTCGAGAGAGAGGGTCAGTTTATTAATATATTCAGTCTTTAGATTCGATTAAATTCTGGGCGACAAGCTTTTTCAGTTGGTAAATATTTAGGTCCGCTCGGCCGACTACTTCACTCTCTCTACGCGTGAACGACTCACCTGTCTGAAGCCCTCGGTTCTTTTATCTTCATAGCTACACCCACGTATTTTTATCTCTTGATCTGATAACGGGCAGTTGTAAAAACTTCTTTGTTTAATAAAACCAGAAATTCATATTTCCGTTTGTACAATATATAACACTATTACGTACATCAGTAATATACATAGTGGTCCATATGAGTACCAATACAAAGTCAACGGGTTAAGATAATCGCTTCTAACCAAGAGCAACACATATCGATCCATCCGAATTTGTCAATCAACTGGGATGACTGAAGAACAGATAAACAATCTACCTAACCCCACAGAAGATTTATCACGATTATCTGTAGTTAATCTGTGTGGATCTGAAAATGGTGACTTTCCTCAGGGGCGAGCAAAGTGGCTACTTCACGTATCCATGTCCTATCTGTCTTTGTGATAGTATATCTAAGGATAAGCGCTTGGTTATAGAACAATGGCCTCCGAAAGAGAGCCAGTTGTTGTATATGTATGTCCGAAGGAAACTTCGAAAATAAAACAATTAATGACAAAGTAAATATATATACACATTAAATATCACCACAGCTTGGTTTTTAAGCAAAATAATAAAGGGCAAGAAACTTCGAAATTAAAACAATTAACGACAAACTAAATATATATACACATTAAATATCACCAGGGCCTGGTTTTTGAGCAATCTATACATATATAAAAGGTAGTTGTGTGTATCTGTATGTCCGGAGGAAACTTCGAAATTAAAACAATTAACGACAAAGTAAATATATATATACACATTAAATATCACCAGGGCTTGGTTTTTGAGTGAAAATAATAGAAATTTGATTTATACTTGTGAAGTTAATTAAAAAAGGAAATTTAAATGACAACAGCATTTTTTTTTAAATTTTAGATAGTAGACATTAACATTTCTTTTCAGAGTAGTTGGATCAATGCAAGGTCTATGTTTTTTACATAGGCATTTAAATGGGGCATCGCACGAGGATTCAACTCACGATTTGGATCTGCGGTACTTACTTTAAAAATCTCCCTCTACCCAGGCGACGCCGAGTAGCCGCTGCTAGTAGAAACTAATGTAATTTGGGAAGTACTGGTTAATAAAGATAATTTTGTCATCAATTGGGAAGTAGATTTTGGAACACACACTAAAAGTGAAAGAAAACGTAAAGATAGACAAATACCTTGACCTCATGGAAAAAAACAACAACTATGGGACAGGGAATTAAAGGGGCTATCAATTGTAGTTGTTGCGTTTGGGACTGTCCCCAAGTGTTTAGAAAAGAGACAGGAGGAATTGGAAATAAGAAGAATCGACACCATCCAAACAACAGCATTGTTAAGATCGGCAAGAATACTAAGAAGAAAACTAGAGTCTTGAAAAGACTTACTGTCACTCAGACTCCAGCGTATTATTGCCAGCTAAAACTCACAAGGAATAATAATAATAATAATAATAATAATAATAATAATAATAATAATAATAATAATAATGAAAAAAAAAGAGAAAACTGAAGATAAAGGTCGTAGCAATTGTATTTGGGGCCTTTGGAATGGTCCCCAAGGGTTTGAAAAGAGTATGGGTGAATTGGAGATCAGAGGAAGAATCGAGACTATACAAATAATAGCATTAGAGAGACCGGCAATGATACTGAGAAGAGTCCTGGAGGCTTGCTGTCACTCAGTCTCTAGTGAACAACCAGCTAAGGCACGTGGGAAAATCTCGCATTGCATAACATAATAATAAACTCACTACTACTACTACTACTACTACTACTAATAATAATAATAATAATAATAATAATAATAATAATAAATGCCATAAGGGCCAATTATATCCAAGAGAAAATAAGATAGGACGCGACTGAATAGAAAATGTAGGATGTGTGGAGGTAGACAAAAGGGTTAATCAAACAAGGTTTAATGAAACATTTTATAAAGGCTCTGAACAAAGAAAGGGTCTGCTTTGACTACCCATGCATAAAATCTTTAATTCTAAGCATAGAGAGGCTAAAGGCAGATATTTTGATGGGCCACAAATCAGGGAACTCATGAAAGATCCATATTTCCTGGATTCAATGAACAATGCTAAGGCAGCTGCATAGTCTTTAGGCTGATAGGTTGGTTAGATGGATTTTACGGCATGTCAACCCTTGTTGGGTTATATTATGTCAAAGACGTTTTGTTTTATTTATTCTTGTTAACCGAAAAAGGGCCGACATGCCGTAAAATCCAACGAAACAGCAACCAAAATATAAAAAAGGTCGAATTTCTCAGGCACCAAATTCTGTGTTCCCCAATCTAACCATTTGTATGTACAGTTAGATGGTTTCAAGTATTCTTATCCAATACAAAGATTTGCACATATACATGGTTTCAAATATTCCTATATTTTACGAATAATTCTAAAATGGCCATGATTTCAAGTAACTATTTCTATTTAATCATAATCATTTGTCTACACACAACAACAACAATGACAACAACAACTACTACTACTACTACTACTCAAAAAACAACAACAACCACTACTACTACTCGAACAACAACAACTACTACTACTACTACTACTACTACTCGAACAACAACAACAACAACAAAAACAAAAACAACAAATAAATAAATCTCTTTTTTAAATTTATTATATACTTTTTTACTTTATTTTTTCTTTTCTACTTGACTGTTTTTGGTAAATTGTTTTATTTCATTTATCTAACGAATCTTGAAATATTTTCTGAAGTGCACATAAATATTTTAGTTCAGAAAATATTTCAAGATTTCGTTAAATAAATGAAATAAAACAATTACTAACCTCACTTACCCCCCAAAAAAAGTCAATTATTTTGAATCGGATTTTTAAAATTAATTCTAATTTCAAAATTTAGTTTGATGTGTTGCAAATTTTGACGACGTTTTGCAAGTTTCGCCTGATTTATTAGGAGTTAAAAGTGCGCATTTTGCTAAATAAAATTAAAATAAAAAAAAAAACAAGGAAAAAAATTAAAAGAAAAACAGAAACAAGTGAAAAGAAAATTGTATTTGATTTTTTCTGAAAGTTACTCAAACACCTCGAGTTAAGAGAGCGACAAATGCGCGCCTTGTTTAAACACAAAGAAATGCATACAAAGGTACGTCATGTAAAAAGAGAGCATTCATATTCCAAGCTGTAATATCAATGTCTTGTTATTCGTTCTCATTGCTTTTTCAGTCTGCTTGGTTCAGAACAAGTGATTTAGCCATTTTGAGTTTCTATCTCTGTCTATGGAATCGGTAATCCTTTAATCTTATGCTACAGTTTCATCTAAAGTTCTCTCGACACGATCCACAAAACCCATTGCAATTGTAAAAATTGCAATTTATTACTAAATGCGTTCGCTACAGAAACTGCAAGCGGCAAATGTAATCAGCACGCAAGATGTTGCTTCTGATATTACATCTCGAGTTTTAAAAAAAAAAAACAGAGAGAGAGAGAGATAGAGAGAGAGAGGGGGAGAAAGATAGAGAGAGTGGGGAGAGAGAGAGCGGGGAGAGAGAGAGAGAGAGAGAGAAGAGTGAGCGTATTTATTACACCAATCTGTTGCTTCGGATATTACATCTCGAGTTTTAAAAAAAACAGACAGAGAGAGGGGTAGGGGGAGGTAGGGGGAGAGAGATAGAAAACGAGAGAGAGGGGTGGAGAAAGAGAGAGAGAGAGAGGGGGAGAGAGAGAGGGAGAGAGCGAGACGAGTGAGCGTATTTCTTACACCAATCTGTTGCTTCTGATATTACATCTCGAGTTAACCAAAAAGGGGGGAGGGCGACAGAGAGAAAGAGAGAGGGAAATAGAATGATAGAGAGAGAGAGAGAGAGAGAGAGAGAGAGAGAGAAGGGAGAGGGAGACAGTGAGCTTATTTCTTACACTGATCTGTTACTTCTGATATTACATCTCGAGTTAACCAAAAAAAGAGTAGAGAGAGAGAGAGAGAGAGAGAGAGAGAGAGAAAGAGAGGGGGGTATTTCTTACATCGAACTGATTGACTCTGCCAGTGCTTTCTATATTCGTTATGAAATTAAAAGCCAACATGTGCACCAAAGATTACACAACGATAATCATACGTACTTGGTTAAATGAAATATTATTTTTTTATTTATTTATTTAAAACTATCTCCTCATATATAAATCGTGATATGACAAGTATGATATGTTGTAGCATCCATCAGCCACGCGAGAATATGGATATGCACCAGAATCTCAGCACGGCAGAATTTATGTGGAAGAACAAGTCATTGCCGAAGAAGCAGGTATCCCCTCTCCATATCGATGATGTTCACCTAAGACCAAGGTGTTCTACGACTTGGTATTAGCCACGCAATTATATGGTTGTGTTCTAGGATCTGAACAGAGGACTGAACAGGGTTTGTATAGAAGATCAAGCAGTTACCGATGCAGCAGGTCTCTACTCTTCACAGCACTGATCTTCACCAAGTGAAAGGCAAGGTGGTATTAGTCACGTGATAATATGAAGATCGGTCAGAATATGAACTGAGGACCGAGCAAGGTTTGTAAAGAAGAGCAAGCAGTTACCGATGCAGCAGGTCTCCCTTCTTCCCGACGCTGATGTTCTCCTGGCGTTACAATTGGTGTTACAATTGGGTCATCCTTTAGGTCTCAGGCAAGAGCGCTTGTCCAGTGGAAATCCCTTGATAAAGGATCCTTCGGTTGTTCCTCAGTATTACAAGTTCCTCGTCAATGATTGCAAATGAACGTCAGTCAGTATCAGTGATTAAGTAGTCAACCAGCCACGCATTATGGCTGTTGATTGGCGTAAGAATAAACCACGTGACCTCGCCCAGTCTATAAATGTAGGTGGTGTATTGCAGGACACCTTATATATACAAAATATACAGGGTAGACTGGGTTCTTTAATCATGGCTACGTAACCAGTTTAGGAGAAGGAAAGCTTTTGAATTCAAACCTGTTAAACTCCGCTTAAGAAATTGACCTTTTGTCACATCCTGCTCGTGCGGGGAGGTTGGTATATATATATATATATATATATATATAATATATATATATATATATATATATATATATATATATGAATGATGTTTACAAATGCATGGGATCATCAGGAGAGAATGTGCACCGTTTCGGGGCCTTCCTTTGAGAGGAAGGCCCCGAAACGGTGCACATTCTCTCCTGATGATCCCATGCATTTGTAAACATCATTTGTTTTTTCAATATATCAAATTCACACTGTCGGATTAATTTCCTTTTATTTCACACACACACACACACACACACACACATACATATATATATATATGTATATATATATATATATATATATATATATATATATATATATACAAAATATTCCAACACCAGGAGTTGGCTGGTTTACCCCCAAACTAGAATACTTCTAAATAGAATATCTATACATATATAAAGGGAAGTTGTGTGTATATGTATGTCCGGAGGAAACTTCGAAAATAAAATAATTAAGGACAAAGTAAATATATATGCACATTAAATATCACCAGGGTTTGGTATTTGAGCAAAAAAAAGGGTTGCGGTTTTCCATTGGGGAAATCATATAAGTGCTAGGGCTTGAGGTGACCAGCCGATTGATCGGAGGGGGCCTCTCCGACCGCCCGTCTAGCCTATGTAAGGGTCTAAGTGGAGTGTTGCACGTCATGGACTGCTCATCCACCTAAGACCCCATCCTTAAGCATCACGGGTCGCCACCCACGGCCAAAAGGTGGCCCCATTGGGGGAGTCTTACCCCTATGCAGAGGTGCGGTCGGTGAATTCTAACGCCGCAGCTGACAGGGCGGTTCTACAGTCGAGAAAGTTCAAGAATGCCAAGTTCAATACATAATCTTTTGCGATGTTTAGATAATACTTGGGGTCCTGGTCAATTTTAATGCATCTATCTATACAAGGGGCCGGGTTAGCTCAGTCGGTAGAGCGTTTGGCTAGAAACCACAAGGTTCCTAGTTCGATCCTGGTCCTCGCCAACTCAGCGTATGAGTAGCACAGGGATCTGTGCGGTAAAGTAAGGAGCTGATGGTAGGTGTTGCACCCCACCTCAGACGCAAATAACAATCTCCTTGGTCTGGCGCTATTGAAAAGGGGATAGACTCCCTCGCTGATTGGCTGATACCGACATTAGGCCGCCCCGACGACTTTACTTTACTTACTTATCTATACATGTATGAAGGGCGGTTTTATGCAGGTATGTATTTGCGTGTGTATGTATTTTCAGAGGGAAGTACAAAAATAAAACAATTAACGATAAAGTAAATATATTTACGCATTCACTATCACCAGATCTTGCATTTTGAGCAAAAATAATGAAGATTTGATTTATATTCGTGAAGATAATTTTAAAAAATAAGATTTAGATAGAAACAGCGTGGAATTTTTTTTCTTTGCATTTAATATCTGAAATATGAAATATTATTTTTTTCTTTTCAGAATGTCTGTGCACTTTTTCTTCTTACGTCCCACCAGACCGGATCAATGCAAGGTCTTTTTTTACATAGGGATTTTAATGGGGCATCCTGCGAAGATCGAACTCATGATTCAGTAATAATGGATCTGCAAGACTAACTGATCTCTCTACCCAGGTGACGCTGGGTAGCTGTTTCTTGTTCTATTATAAAAATATCTTTTAACTTTCAGAATATAACTCAAATAATATTCCCAGAGGATTTAATTTTCTTTTCAAAAACATAATGGATGCTTCTGAAAACTGCACTATTCACACAATGGAAATATGTTCACATCCATTAGGAAGCTACTTATCTATCAACATCTGTTTCGGGACAGAAGAATATACCGAGTGCACCTCTACAGAGGGTCTATATATATATATATATATATATATATATATATATATATATATATATATATATATATATATTATAGAGAAAAGTAACGTAGCGTTCAACCGTTATTATCAGATAAATATTTTCAATTTAACTAAGGAATTACATCAACTTAGTTAACGTAGGGTAGGGTCCTGATGAAATCATTTCAATTTGATTGAAACCATGGTAGACCCTTTATTTTCCCTCGAATAATAATATTATTAGTATTATTACTGCTCTGTATTTTTAATATATTGAGCAATTTTGGATGATTTGCTGATGCCACTGCGACGGAATAGTTAAAGCTGCGATTGGATAGTATATATATATATATATATATATATATATATATATATATGAAATATAACATTTTGAAAAAACATATGATGTTTGTTATGTGATTGCTGACAAGCTTGTTTCGACCAAAACGATAAGTTGGTCTTCATCAAAGAGCGACATAGACGAGAAGAAAATATCCGTTAAAAAGACTGTTTACAAAATGAACGCTGATATCAACCGCTGAAAATTTTTTGAAAATGCATGTTCTGTTTTAAAAATAAAAATAAAATAAATTTTATTTTATTTTTTTTTAATTAAAAATCAGAAGCATTATAGTTCAAGGTAAAACTCAAAAGAGTTTATTGTAAAAATTGTAAAAATATATGAAAAATGTAAAGTGGGTATCAAAATAGTATAGTATATATATTTCAGCTGTTAACAATATACAAGTCCACATGGTAATTTCAAGAAAGATGTTAGGTTTCCAAAATTTACTAGTGGTGTTGAAGTCCGTAGATTTATATATGAAAGTCTTCAAGGTGTAAAATTCCAGATATAATGTTTTTTCATTTGACAAATATGAAAAATATATGGAAATTAATCCGACAGTATGAAATATAACATTTTGAAACAGCAATCACATAACAAACATCATATGTTTTTTCAAAATGTTATATTTCATACTGTCGGATTAATTTCCATATATTTTTTCATATATATATATATATATATATATATATATATATATATATATTGTTTCGGGGCCTTAATTACCACTCTACAGAGTGGCTTTTAACCAAGTAATTAATTAATATTTTTGTTGTCATAATTCTAGTGATGTTTTTTCTGTTGGGAAAATGTCTAAATTAGCCAGGTTTTACGATAAAAAGTGATTTTTTTATTGATTTATGTTGAATTAAGAGAAAATCCCTGTGGTAATAGATGTACCAATACTCAAGTTGTAGGTTTCCAAAATGTCAATATTATCAATAAAATGTGCTGATATTTAGTAAAAAGGCATAATATATTGTCATTTACCTTTAAAGTTTAAATCACATATAAATCGACGAGATAGATATTTTCAGCGGGATTTATATATACTAGCAAATATATGCACCCTCCTCAAATTAGAAACTATTTAGAAAATGATAAACAGAGGGGTATAATCGAAAAATAGAACAGCTTTAATCTAACTCTTCCATCATTTTCCATCATTTCCTAATTTATCGTTTAGTTAGATTATGAAGTATTTAATAAGATTACAGTTCTTTCGTCTTGTTTATGGATTTCTTTTAAGATTTATCCCCGAGATTTTTGCTCAGATTCGTTAAGAGAAAACCAAACAATTAGAGCATATATTTATTAAAATCAAATCTTAATATCAATATGCAAATTAGCCTTCTCGTTCACAATGTAAACCGCTATTTTGTTGAATATATATATACTTGCATGTTATTTGTATGTAGATTGATCCAACAGTATTATAAGGTATACAATTTTATCAATAATTGAGGTTTAAATAAAAATAAATTCATATGACTTGACAGACAAACACACAATCTCCATTATAATATATAATAATATATATATATATATATATATATATATATATATCAATGTTTTTCGTTTTGAATTTAAATTATTTTCTGATTCTCTCTCGATGAGTCCGAATTAAAAAGGTGATTTTTATAAATCGAAATATTGTTCAATATTAGCTATTTTAATTTTAACAGCATTGTGTGTTTTCATATCCTTTTATCTCTTTCTCTCTCTCTCTATATATATATATATATGTGTGTGTGTGTGTGTGTGTGTGTGTGTGAAGAGAAAGATGGAAGTGAATTTGACGGTATGTAATATAGTGACACATTTGAAAAAAATACAGGTTCAAATAAAATGAATGATATTTATTCAGCCAACGCTGCAGTGTTTCAATCTGTTTAGTAGATCTTCTTCAGGGTTTTTGTTGATATAAGGATGAGTAAAATTTATCACAGAATAATCAGGAGACTGTGATAGTTTTTTGTTGACCAGTCTGGAATAGAAAATTAGCGCTCTTAGAATTGTTCGAAATTTATGAAAGGCTGGGATAAACGGTTTTGAAAGATGACATCGAACATTCTCCCACGTTATATATATATATATATATATATATAGTCATCCACAGACACGTGTTTCGAATTATCGACTCTCTATAGTGTGGCTAGACATTCTTTTAGCAACCTAGGGCCGGGATAGACGACAGCTTAATCGCTTGGCTATCATCACCCACAGAATGCGAAGGGGATTTTAACTGTTTTAATACACACATCTGTATGTATGTAAAGGTTGTCATAGAGTGCTCCACCCTTTTTACAGGAGAGCGTTTCGTTTACACTTTAGTTGGCGGTCATCAGCGAAATCCCCTCCGAAGTGATCAACCCCAGAGGGGATGGGAAGCATATATAGTCATCCGCAGATGAACAAATAAGTTATGGCAACTACATCATAGACACACACACACATTTATATATATATATATATATATATATATATTATATATATATATATATATATATAATTTATATAATATATATAATATAATTTATAATATTATATAACATAATATATAATATATAAAGCGCTAATTTTCCATTCAAAAACATTTTTGAACAGATTTTTTTTTACTCTTCCTTGAAAGCCCTGAAGAAGATCTACTCAACAGATGGAAACTCTGCAGCGTCGGCTAATAAACTTACACTCATTTATATATATATATATATATATATATATATATATATATATATGTAAAAATGGAATTGGAAATGAATCCGACAATATGAGGAAGAATGAATAAAGAAAAGAAAGAAAAGAATGGATAATAAAAGATGAATTTAATCAATATCACTTACACATGTGTTTCGGTCAGTTCATCTCTGTGTACACGGTTCAAACTATTATCATTATTAAATAAACAAATGAAATGATATCTTATTATAATGGAGATTGTGTGTTTTTCTGTCTGTAACCGAAACTATATTACTACTCAAGTCACAATTCCCTTTGTTATTGACATCACAATCTCAATGACTTTATTTTTATTTAAATATCAATTATTAATAAAATTGTTTTACATTATTAATGCTGTTGACCATATCCACATATTATGACATGCAATTATATTTATATATACAAAATAACGGTTTACAGTGTGAACGGGAAGGCTAATTGCATATTGATATTTAAAATGTGATTTTAATAAATATGTGTTTATACTATTGATTTCTAATTGTTTGGTTTTATTTTAATGAATATAAGCAAAATCTCTTCATGAATCTTAAATGAAATCCATTAACAAGAAGAAATAACTGTAATTTTATTTTTACTTCCTTTTTTAACTAAATACTTAAATTAGAAAAAATAACAAGTGATGGAAGTGAAAGTTTCAGTTGTTCTATTTTTCGATTATACCCCCCTGTTTCAAATCTTTTTATCTGCATTCTTATTTAGTTTCATTAGCCTTTCTAATATAATACAATATTTTATTACATTAAAACTTAAATACTTGCACCCGGAAGGTGCATATATTTGCTAGTAATAATAATAGAAAAATGGGAAAATATTCCGTACACAGAGAAAGGCACTTCATCGACCTTCATCAGAGTGTAATTTTATTTTGAATGAAAAAATGTTATTAATTCATTCTTCCTCATATATATATATATATATATATATATATATATATATATATACCGATCAGTTCTTATGTCTACCAGAGTCTATTCAAATTTATTATCAAACCACCAACATATCTTTCTTTAATTAGAATGAATTATCTATCTATTTATCCGTCTATCAATCCGAATATTCGGTTAGCCGGTGAGACTGGATGGGATGCTGATCGTAACATCACAAGAGTTATCTGTCGCAGTTTCCGCTGAAATAAATAGACGTTACTTTTCGGATTGTCTCTCTTATTTTCATTGTGACTGATATTCGCTTTATAACCGCCCGAAGCTTTTCATAGTCATCCAGTAAGCTGAGAATACTATGTGAACATAAAGCGTGCGCCATCAAAACTCTTCGTGTAGAAGTAGCTTAGGATTTAGTGATCCGGTCGGATTTTTCGGATTATCATGTGCAACATTATCCCCTCACTGACTCAGTTGAGAAATCTCCAGAAGTCACAGAATGATTCGCCATTGGCACGAAATCAGAGCCGACCGCATTATGAAATTGATATTATAAAAATAAATGTCCTTAACGAGTGGATCAAGACTCAAAGGTCGATCCGTCATCATTAGATTCGAGAATTAAACTTAACGTAATTATCTGTGTACTAGCGGGACCTGTGGATATATCACTGTATGATAATTTAGTTATACAACGTTTGGTATGTTTATTAGAGCTATTGAAAAAAAAAATAGTTCAAAATGTGAAAATTATAATAATCGATTAACTGTCTCTCACTCGTTTTTCTTTTTTCCCTTCTTTTCATCTCTTCCTCATGTTCGATTGAAATAGAATAGCGTTATCGCTTCCGCGCGCACATCTCCCCTCTCTCTATTTCCAATATATTTATATATTTTATCTTTCTTTCTTTCTTTCTTATATTTTTTCTGTGTAGCATGTCATTTGTCTTCCCCTTTTTTCCCTTTTCTTCCTTTTCTTTCATTATAATAAAAACGGATTGGTCCATTATTTAGCTGAAGTAACAGCCCCTTGTTGGGTTATTTTAGGCCGAAGACATTGTTTTATTCATTGTTGATGGTTACTAAAAACTTTTTAAGTGTTAATAAATTTAACGATTTCTTCTATTTATCCCATAGATGGGACTATAAAAGATATTACCACTCCGGATTATGGTGGACCTGAGAGTAATACTGATGAAGGGATATTCCACACTCTCCAGTGTTCCAGAATTGGAACTTCGCCCTGAGATTCAGCTTATCGCCATACTCAGAACACTAAGACCCTCAGCCAATGCCTTCTAGCACATACATGATAAAAAGGGTTGGGGCTTGCCATAAGGGTCGGGACAATCATATAAGTACTAGGGCTTGACATGATCAGCCGATTAATTGGTTGTGGCCTTTCTGAACACTCATCAAGCTTGAGTAAGGGCCAAAGTAAAATGTTGCATGTTATCGACTGCTCACCGAACAGTAATCCATCCTTAATTATACATCACGAATAATCGCCACCCACAATCAACAGGTAATATATATATATATATATATATATATATATATATATTCTTTACTTTTGAGAGAGGTCACTTGGAATGGATTTTTAATTTATTCAACTCATCTCATTCATTTTTATTTCATTCATTCATTCATTAATTCTTAACTATATACACACACACACACACACACACACACACACACACACACACAATGTATATATATATTATATATATATATATATATATATATATATATATAATATACAAATGAATGAATTTAGGAATTAATTAACGCATAGTCAGTTAATATGCCGTTAAACCAATAAATCCAAACAAGCCAAAATAAAACAAGACAAGAAAAAACAAATATGAATAGTCATTATTAAATCATACATTTATAAAGGAATCAAATTTCAGAATGAAATAACCCATTAGGAATTGATATGCCCTAAAACAAAGTTAACTAAACCACATGTAAATAGTCATGATTATAATCCAACATTCAGAAATGAATTAAATTTCGACATTTAATACCCCAAAAGCATTTGATATGCCATTAAACAATTAAACCAAACCAGATTTAAATAGTTATTATGATTACAATCAAACACTTAAAAATGAATCAAATTTCGGCATTAAATAACCCATAAGCAGTTGATATACTATTAAAACAAAGAACAAATAAAATCAAAATTACTAAAAGTGCGCAAATACAAATAACATCGCTGTGACTCCAGTATTCTCAGCAAATTTCGTTTTATAATGGATAATTGAATTGTCATATTTGGTGCCGTGTCCAGTCTTTTTCGATTGTTAGATTTCGTGTTACCATATTTAGAAAACACCAGACGTGCACAAATATGTTTGTTTGAAACGGTAATAGAACTTGAATGGCTCGTTTTGATAAATCCTTGATAAAGTCGCCAAAGATATCGCACCCGGAAACATTAGCAAACTTTCGTGGCTTTGTCACCGAAGATTGCTATCTGCGCGGTCTAGCAACTAATGACGCCGATTTTTATGATGATGATGATGATGAAGATGATGATGATGATGATGGTCTCACTGCTTAAGAGAAAAGAACCTCCAAAACAAAACATGTTTTACATATTGAACCAGAATTTATCCAGCCTGTTAGCAATGGGGGGATCTGACAGAAACTCACAAGTATGGAGTATCCATATATATCAAGAATAGAGGAAGCTCTTTGTGTAATGGTTAACGTCATGGGAAATGGACCCGTCGTCCCGAGTTCAAATCCTGGACGTGGTAATTGCATTTTCACTTAGCACTAATACCCTTGGGAAGGGTATGAATCCAATTCTCCCTCCAGCTATGGATATAGCAGGGCAGACTGGAATCTTTAACCATGGCTAGGTAACCAGTCTAGGAGAAGGAAAACTCTGAATTCAAACCTGTTAAACTCCGCTTAAGAAATTGACCTTGTGTTACATCCTGCTCGTGCAGAGGGGGTGGTAAATATATATATATATAAAGAGTAGTTGTGAGTATGTATGTCCTGAAGAAACTGTTAACATAAAACAATTAACGGCAATGTAAATATATATATACACTTTCACTATCACCAGAGCTTGCTTTTTGTGCAAAAATAATGAAGTTTTTCTTTATCTGGAAAGGTACTTAAAAGTTAGGATTTGAATAAGTAAGGGGAGGGAAAGTCATTGGTAGCGCTCGTGATTATAACATAAACAAATCAATTGTATAAGCCCAAAACAATCAATAGATCTGCAAGACTACCTTCTTATAAACCCGCCTATACAATGACAATGCTGGTTAGCAGATTCTAGTAATATATACAACTAGCTAATTTTTTTACATTTCTTAGCTTTATATAAGAGAACGTCTGCCTGTGAATTGCAAATCCACATACATATATATATATATATATATGTAAAAATGGAAAAGGAATTGAATCCGACAATATGAGGAAAAATGAGTAAAGAAAAGAAAAGTAAATGGATAAAATGAATTTAATCGATCACTTACACATGTGTTTCGGTCAGTTTATGTGTGCGAAATATTTTCACACACATAAACTGACCGAAACACATGTGTAAGTGATATCGATTAAATTCATTTTATCCATTTACTTTTCTTTTCTTTACTCATTTTTCCTCATATATATATATATATATATATATATATAATATAATATATATGTGTGTGTTGTGTGTGTGTGTGTGTGTGTGTATGTATTGTTATGAATTTTATAGCATTTGGTCACCCGGTCAGGCTTTTATTTGTAATGACTCGTCTTCCCTCCGGATGCTGGCTGTTTTTATTAGTTATTAATTCGCACCCACGTGACCACTGCATTTTAGTGGCCGATGATTTCAATGCACTTGCTTGCAATATCACATTTTGCCTTTAACAATAAATCTGATATAATGTCTATTACATTTAATTCGCTTCCCGAAATCCTGCTCAGAATTTATTTACGTTCCAATGGACTTTTCACTTAATAATTATCTTTGTTCTTCAAATCTGGAAAACATTCAGATTCCAAAAATGATGACGATGCGATGACTTTTAACATCAGTCTGGACTACAAGCTCCAAATCCAATTAAAAGTCACTAAAAATTGGCAAACAGTCAAAAGTACAGTTATACCCAGCCCTATGTCACATTTACTCTATCGTTGTGTAAATGATTAGCAAAGCTAGTCTTTTAGATTCATTATTACTGAATAGCGAATTCAATCCTTGTTGGATGCCCCTACTTGCAAACTCATGTCATATTTTAATCGACGCAAACGAGTTCGATAAATTCTTACCCCGCTCTACGTGATTAATTAGTCGTAAGGTTACTCGGTTTTGGACTGAAAACGGATACTCTGCCATAGATTTAAGTCAAAATGAGAACAAACACTGTAAAACTAGAGTAAATAACTTGCAAAATAATATAACATCCACCAAACCTTAAGCAAAATTAAAACATGTAAGGTTATTCGGTTTTTGATTTAAACCGTATACCATTGACCTAAATCAAATTGAGAACAAACACCGTAAAACTAGAGTAAATAACTTGCGAAATGATATAAACGCCACCAAATCCACAGGAAAAGTAAAACAAATTTTATTTTTATTTTTAAAGAATTTAATAACATTATTAAATTTTAATGGCATATGTTTGTTCACAGTTTTTCGATGTATATTGTTTACTATTATCTGCATTATTCGGACTATTGTACTCATCTTCATTGTTATCTATACAACGTTTAGGCCGATATGCTCTCCCGCCTTCTTCAGGAATTTCTTGTCGGACTCAGGAACCTTCTCCGACTCGGGAAACTTCTTGTCGTGATCGGGAGCCATCATGGAACTTTGAACTTAACCCTTTTTTCAGTCCACGGGGGTATCCTGTTCTCATTCCATTAACCGTAGCTGGGGTAGAGGTGTTAAGCTGTGTTAATTATTATTCTATGTTACAGCTGCCCTTGATCAGGATTGAACCTGCAATCTAGAGATAATTGTCACTTAGAAATGTCTTAGGCCATGTGTCCAATTGAATAATAATTAACACAGCTTAACGCCTCTAGCCCAGCTATGGTTCGCGGAATGAAAACAGGATACACCCGTGAACTGAATAAAGGGTTAGATTCAAAGTTCCATGATGGCTCGCGATCATGACAATAAAGTTCCAGAGTCCGACAAGATAATATCGGCCGAAACGTTGTACAGATAACAATGAAGATGAGGACAATAGTCCGAATAACGCAGATAATAGTAATCCTCAAGCCTCATCTCAGACATTCAGAGAAATAGTATATTGTTTACTTTTGTCTTACACTACATATGACACAACGTGTAAGCGGGACAACAATTTAAAATAATAATAATAATAATTTCGCTTCTAAACTAGCCCTGATGTAATCGCATATATACTTTTCTCATTTGTACATATATACATATATATATATTGTATATTTAAACTATATACATATATATATATATATATATATATATATATATATATATATATATATATATTGTATAGTCTATCTATCTCTCTATATATATATATATTTATTTATTTATTTATAGAGAGAGGTGCATATATGTAGAGATATTTGTATATGTAGATCTAGATTTTTTTCTCTCACTTACTCTCTTTCATATATACATATATATATTGTATATTCTATCTATCTCTCCCCCCCCTCTCTCTCTCTCTTTATATATATATATATATATTATATATATATATATTATTGAGGAGGTCTATATATGTAGATATATTTGTATATGTAGATCTAAAAAATTTCTCTCACTCACTCTCTCTCATATATACATATATATATTGTATATTCCCTGTCTCTCTCTCTCTGTCCTCTCCCTGTCTGTCTGTCTGTCTGTCTGTCTCTTTCTCTCTCTATCTCTCTCTCTCTCTATATATATATATATATATATATATATATAGAGAGAGAGAGAGAGAGAGGGAAGAGGGGTGTGTATATGTTGATATATTTGTATATGTAGGGTAAGGTTTCTAAAACATTTAGAAATCATTGAAAGAAGGTTTACCTTATTTTAAAGTTCGAACATTTATCAATTTTTCTACATAATCACCATTTCGCTCAACGCATTTTTGTAGGCGCCGTGGCAGATTGTGTATGCCCATGTCATACGAGCTCATCACCGTGTTGTTGAAGAAGCATTGAACCTCGTCGTCGTTGAAAATTTTCTATGCTCTTTGTGCACGTTTGTGACATCCATGCACGACTCGCCATACACTTCCATTAATTGGCGATTAATTTCAATCGGTTTAATGGCTTTTGTGTTCAATAACCGAATAACTGCGTGAACTTCACACTTGGCGATAGTGTCAACTACTAAGCGATCAATTAAAGAAATTTATTTAAAACTTTTGCTCAATATATTTTAATTTTGTATTTGCAAACTTATTAATGTAACTGTAACACCTTTTTTTTTTAACTTTGAAAAAACGTAAACCTCCCAACTTATTTTTTGTTTACATTTTACTGGAAAAGATAGATTTTGTTTAAAAACTGTATTTTATTATTCAGTGTAGTGTATTATCTATTTAATAAAAAAAACACTCAGGAAGAGTGTTTTTTTTTATTATCATTCAGTGTTTTATCTATCAAAATAAAAGAGTTTTTTTATCATGCACAACAAATACAACAGTGTTGCCAATAGGCACATGAACAGTTTTCCCGCGTCTCCAGCTCTTTAAAACCTTACTTTTGGGATTACCCAAGTGTGTACCATTGTCGTGTAATAGTTAGCAATTTAGTCTTGCAGATCCTATTCTACTGAATAGCGAATTCGATCCTCATTGGATGTCCATTACTTGCAACATTGTTTTACATTCTAAAAATAATTCTAGCCGTGTCAGACGGGTTGGGTGAATATTTTTCCACCATACGTCATGAATTAATCGTAACGGAAGCCGGTTTTTGACGTAAACCGGACGCAATGCCTTCAAAACCTTACATACTCTTCTCTCTCTTTCACTATATATATATATATATATATATATATATTATAATAGTATACACAGAATAACCTACTCGAGATTCACAATAAGGATCTTCAGGATTAAATTCTGAAGATCCTTATGGTGAAACTCGAGTAGGGTAGTCATGTGTATACCATTATAATAAATTCGCTCTACTTACGTATTGAGCACTTTATATTTGTTATATGCTGTCTTATCATTGTGAAACTTGTACCAGCTAACCATTGTAACCAATTTCACCGGTAAGTCACCATTTTCATATAAAATCATATATATATATATATATATATGTATGTGTGTGTGTGTGTGTGTGTGTGTGTGTGAGTAAGCTTAGGATGGGTCACTTTTGGCTATATATAAACGATTAAATAATTTGGATTTTATTTTCAAAGTGATTTGTCTGACGATAGGCGGTTAATACGCTGTCTTGAAACAAATGGTAACAAACGCTTTTACATTGTATTATATATATATATATATATATATATATATATATATATATATATATATATATGTGTGTGTGTGTGTGTGTGTGTTTACTTCTCATACTGTCGTGTGCAAGTCACAAAAGTGAAATATAACTGAGTTCAAAACAAACGATAAATATGGGAAAAAACAGCTGGTGTAATGGTTAGAATCCCCACCTGTCAGCTTGAGAGTCAGGGTTCGAATCACACACAAAGCAGTCTTCCTGTCTATAGCTCTGCTGATGAGGTAATGGGCTGACATGTACATACAGAGATTGACTTTTTCTCGATTTGTTTTGCCTTACATTTGAACGCGTATGCCCGCCTAATTCATTAATTATCAATTAATTAATTTTCAAAATTAGATATGACTTCAATTAAGCACATATTCTTTCGAAAATTGTCGGCTAAAAAAGCCATATCAAACACATTGTTTGTTCCTTTACTTCTCATATATATGTATATATATATATATATCGTTCGATATCCATCTCAAGGAATGATACCGATTCTTTCTGATTAAGACAGATGATATGCATCAATGGATTTTGGCAAATAATGTGCAGCACATGTCCAGACTCAAAGCTCTTGTAGTCTGTACGTATTTGACTTACTGCATATGCATATGTTTGGTTGCAGGCTTCCAATCCGGTAGAGTTTGGTAATAAATGATATCGATCTGACTCAAATTATGAAGGGACATATATAGACAAATAAAACAAATATAAAATGGAATAGAATACGGGAAGCATTCCGTGTAATGCGTTCGAAAAGTTTTCTTGCGAATATCCGAAAAGTTTCAACCAAGAAATGTTTTCACGCAAATCCTCTTTCTGGCGTATCCATCGTAAACAAAGTCTTAGAACGATCCTAGTGTTCACTAATCCGTATCGATTACTAATCCGAAACTGCGTAGACGAAATAAAGTACGTTTCTGTTCACTGAAAACAATATCTACAATGATGTCTGGTAGGAGAGTGGGGGTCTGTAGTATAAAAAGAAGTTTCGTCTTTGGAATCTTTGGAGCATGCAAAGATGTTGACCTCCGTCGTTGGGACGATATGCTTCTATTTCCAAAAGGTTAACGATAATCAGCCTTCATCCTTGAAAAAGTTCATTCTGATCAAATTTTCCCTTGATCCCGAGTTCGATTCCATATGAAGTGCTAGGGATGTTCCGAAAGTAATGCCTCCGATTAATTTTCAATTATAATTAGATAGTTTCTTTACTCATATTATTAAACTATCTTTAGTATGTTGATATATTTTTGAACAAAGTTTTTCGATTTGAACCCCTCCGCACGAGCAGGATGTGACACAACGTCAATTTCTTAAGCGGAGTTTGACAGGTTTGAATTCAGAGTTTTCCTTCTCCTAGACTAGTTACCTAGCCATAGTTAAAGAGCCCAGTCTTATTTTCCCATAGCTGGAGTGAGAATTGGATTCATACGTTTCCCAAGGGCATTAGAGCCATGTGAAATGCAACCAGCTTCATCAAAGAACTGAACTCTGGTCGACGAGTTCATTTCCTACGACTCTAACCATTAGACCAGGCGCCTCCACACACACACACACACACAAATATATATATATATGTGTGTGTGTTTGTGTGTGTTTGTGTGCGTATGTGTGAATATATGTGTGTATGTGTATATATGTGTGTGTGTATGTATGAGGCGCGTTGTTTAACGTTACCGTCGTAGGATATGGACACAGCGAGACGGGTATCAATGCTGGGCGAGGCAGGTTCCAATTTCGGAGCTCTGTGTGGTGTACCCGTTTATTGCCAATACTCCCGGGTGGACCAGAGTGGTAGAACTTGTTAAGATCCCATCAATGGGTCAAAAATGTGTTTTTAAAAATATGTTTAAAAATGGGCTCAAAACTACTTTGAATACCCAACAAGAATGAATAAAACACGTCTTAATATAACATATATAGCATGAAATAACCTACATTCACCAGCTGTTTGTCGATTCTGCATGCCAGGGGGCATGCCAGGGGTGATGGCCGATAGCGGCAATGAAAGAGAGAGAGAGAGAGAGAGAGAGAGAGAGAGAGAGGGAGAGAGAGAGAGAGAGAGAGAGAGAGAGAAGAGATTCATCAGTTTCCGTGTTATCAGCTTGACATGAATATGATGATGATACTAGTTTAAACATTTATAACAGGCTGATTTGTTTTACAATCAATCTATGTCTGTTTTGTCTGAAAATTGTTAAACCTACAAAAATACACAAACTAGTTGCTTTTTTCTTTTTCTTCAGAAATGAAATAAAAGATTGTAAAACAAACAAAAATAGTTATTAAAAATATGCAGTAATACAAAACAAATACTAGTAAAAAGACACAGTTAACAACAATTTCTCTATAATTCAGTTTATATCACAAACAATAATTAAAAGTTTTCAATGTGAAATGTATTCCCTAGTCATCGTAGGCAATGATAAGAATGATGCTACAGAGAAGCAGTATTCCTTAAGGTGAACTTATAGTTTCATCTAGCCAAATGACAGAGTTTGTTTGAGCTTTTTGTTTTTACTAGTATTTGTTTTGTATCTCTGCATAATGTTTTAATATCTATTTTTGTTTGTTTGTTTACAACCTTTCATTATTGAATTTCTAAAACTCTGAATTAGACGAACATCTGTTATTGATTATGATGTCCTTAAAACGTGATATGGAGTGCAACGTGGCCTCTAACAATCGGAATATTTCTGAAGACGCAGAACCTTCCAAAGACACATCACGCGGCGCATTGAATAACAGGATGGCAGTGAGTAATTTTATTGTATGAAAATTTGAACAGTTCTCCCAATAACGTGCTTCATACGTGGTCTAGCGACACATGGATATATTGTTGTGTTCCTTTCTTGCTTTAAAAATTAATTTCCTCAAATTGATACGAGAGGAACAAGTTCCGGACAATTGCTATATTAATAATATGATACTTCGAAGACAGGTCTCATCCATTCAATATTGAATGGTGTCAAAAATATCGATCAGGTGTTAGAAGAGTCCGTCAAATGTTTCGATGAGGATGAAAAATATCCACCCAATTTATAATGATTTATATCTGCTTATGGCATGTCAACTCTGGGTAGGTTATCGATCTGTTGAAAGGGCTTGGAATACGCTGACTTTATCCGTTGCAGAAAACAAGGGGTATCCTGGGATGACATTAAACTACATCTGATGGTGAGGGTGATGCTTCATCTATGGCTCAAATAGATCTGTTTAGAAAATTCGCTAAGAATATTTGATATCATTTCATTGTAAATTATATGGAATCAAATAGTTTGATAAGGAAATAAAATATCCACCTAATCTATGATTTAAATCACCTTATGGCATGTCAACTCTAGTTAGATTATCGATCTGTCGAAGAGGCTTAGAATACACTGACTGTTTCGTTGCAGAAAACAAGGGGTTTCTTGGGATGACATTAAACTATATCCTCTGGTAAGGATGATGCTTCAGTTTAGGAGACCTGGAAAGTATGGCGTATCCCTTCTTTGCCATTACTCCGTCAAGGTCTGGAGTGGTAATACCTGTAAGGATTTCATCTATGGTTTGAATGGATATGTTTAGAAAATTCGATAAGTATATATTTGATATCAGTTCCTTGTAAATTATATGATATCTAATGGTTTTATAAGGAAATTAAATATCCACCCAATCTATGATTTATATCTGCTTATGGCATGCTAACTCTAGTTAGGTTATCGATCTGTTGAAAGGTGTGGAATATGATTACTCTATCCGTTGCAGAAAACAAAGGGATGATATTAAACTATATCTGATGATGGGGATGATGCTTTTCAGTTTTGGAAATCTGGAAAGTGTGGAGTATCCCTTCATTGCCATTAATCCTGACCCGGAGAGATAATACTTCTATGGGTTTCATATATAGTTAAAACATATGAGTATTCGATAATAATATTTCCTGCTATATAATTTCAAATTATATCGTATGAAATGGTTCGATGAGGATGAATAATATCCAGGCGTTTACTAATTATTAACAAGGAAAGAAAATGTAATTTTCTTTTTGTAAGTCAGAAGAAATGTTTTGGGTTTAATGTGATTTTGGTTGTATTGGTTCACATAATCAGATAACAATGTTATTATTAACGGTGTGTTATATCGTTCTTGTTATTGTCAACGACTGCGACAGGTCATTTCCATTAACCTACCGACCCGTCGCAATGACGCTCTGACCCATTGGCATTGACCAACGTTCTGCGAATCTAAAGAAAACACAGCGTGGACACATCAAAAATACATGGTCAACCTGATGATAGGACCACGGTATGGCTGTAGAGTCTGAATTTTCCAAACAAGAACCCATCATTTATTTCATTCTTATGATGGTGGTGGCTAAGAAGAAACAGCGAATAGATCAGAGCATAATTAGCGAGTTTTTTGCAACCCCATATCTCCGTCAATTCGTCGAATTGACCGCTTTCTTTGGTATCATTGTAATCTATGTAACGAAATCTACCAGAAAAGACAATAGAATAGACACCTTAAATTTGAACGAAAATAGGAGATTTTTAAGGCTTAATTAGGAGACATTTGAAGGCTGACATCTCCACCAATTCTTCGAATTGACCACTTTCAGGGGTATTTATTATCAACGTATCGAAATCTACTAGAAAAGACAATAGAATAGACACCTAAAGTTTGAACGAAAATATGTGCTTTTTAAGGCTTAATTAGGAGACATTTGAAGGCTGACATCTCCACCAATTCTTCGAATTGACCGCTTCCTTTGGTATCATTGTCATCTACGCATCGAAATCTACCAGTAAAGACAATAGAATAGATACCTAAATTTGAACGAAAATAGGTATTTTTAATGTATAATTGGGTGGGGTAGGGGTGAAGCCTCATATCTCATCCATCTAGTCGAGTTGTACTTATTTTCCTGCAAATTTTAGGTGTAAATCTTTATAACAAGAGTTAGGGGATTACATATTTATTGGCGATAACGTATTATCTGGATATAATTTGAGTTTTAGTAAAACATTTTGACATTTCTAAGCTGTTTACTTTTTTGATTTGATATTTACTTCATACATAACTTAGTAATTGATTGAATTTTTGTTGAATAGGAACTTTGTTTTCTTCAGCGGTTTGTATTTTTAAAAACCTTTCCTTGGTTTTACAGGTTTCCTCGTTGAGGTCGACAATTTATATATTCGCAATCTTGAGGCAAACAGCGAAAAAGTTATTAGTTAAAATAAAGAGAAAAATAATAAAATGGGAATTTACACAAGCTAACAAGGAAATTACTTAAAATTATCTAACGTTTTAGTTAAGGGAAAAGTATGTGAATTTACCACAAAAAAAAGAAAAGAAAAAATATAAATTTACGTAATAGATTATTTCCTTTTACCTTTGCGCGAAAACTACAAAAAACAAGAAAACTTTTTTAAAATATATAAACTATATAGTATATATATAATTAAAGATCTCCAATATTAAAAGCCTTTAATGGAAATTTGAAAAACATTTTTTTTTCACTCAGTTCATTAAACTATTTGTTAATACATCGATGTCTTTTTCAAAAGGTCTTTCGGTTTTTACTTACATTGAATTATGGCAATCTCTCTCTCTCTCTCTCTCTCTCTCTCTCTCTCTCTCTCTCTATATCTATCTATCTATCTATCTATCTATATATATATATATATATATATATATATAAATTGGATATATATGTATATATATATTCTAGTCATAGTATGATAAATATCTTTTTAAAATGAAAAAGTTAATCCTCCAAATTCTTTGATAGTATTAAAATAATCTAATATAAATCGTATTCAGTTTGGCCTAAACGAAAGCTGAAAGGTGGCTTTATCCCTTTTTAATAAAAAAAGATACAAAATGAAATAAAAGCTTTCAGTCTCTGAAGAGATGTTTAATAATTTTGTTTGCCTCAAAGTCAAAGATATATTTTCCTCGGATCAACTATAAAATTCTATTTGATATAAAATGTATATTCATAATTGAATACATTTATACACAGCTGTGTGCCTAACATTGAAGGTGCAGTGGCAAACGTACTGGACTTCAAAATCGAAGTAAGCGAGTTCGAACTCCAGGAGTACTATTAGTTCACTTTTGAACTGATATCTTTGGGAAAGGTAGGAACCCCCTTTTACTCACAGCTATTGGTTTAGTAGTACCCAACTGTTCTTCTACAAGGATAGCACACGTAGTTTGATATGCCATTAAACAAAGAAACCAATCAAGCCAATCTATCTATCTATCTATCTATCCAATGTTTACTAATATCTATCTAAGGAAGATATCCCCGTGGCGTAAATGGATAATGTGTAGGGCTGCGATATCCTAGTAAGAGAGTTCAAACTACAATCGCGCTATTACATTCACTTTCGGACTAATACCCTGGGGAAAGGTATGAACCCTTTTATACCTCAACTATAGGTTGAGTAGTACCTCTACTACTCTTTTACAAGTATGGCTTTGACAATAAATAGCCCACAAAGGTTGATGCCATTAAACACAGAAGCTAAACTAACATTGAAAACTACATAGGCGAGTCACTTACAGGTTTTATTTTCATATCTATTAATAATGGAGATTCGCTTCGGTTTTTGTCTGTAACAAAAACTACGTCTCTGCTTACGTCACTATACCCGAAATCGTCATAACATGAATAAATACACTCAAAGTTTAGCATACAACAGTAGACAGTCCTTATTGTTTTTTAAAACAAGTTTTAATAGATACATCCCAGTATCATATATTTATATATAGTTTGTTTTATTTTAATAGATATTCAAAGTTAATAGAACTTAGTTTCGATTTCAAATTGTTTTTTGTTTTTTTACTCCTTTAATAAATTTGGGGATTTCATTATTTATGGTTCAAACTCTCCGACATTTAATTTTTAACTTCCACCTCCTCAAACAATATCTTTCAAAAATTTTACATCGCCCGAAGGGTTTTTTTTTTTATTTAGCCAGTATTAAGAATGGAAATAATGGTTTTGTTTATGTGAAAATCGAATCCCTTACTTTGAAAATATTCCTGTTTATATCTAAATTTCCCTTGTTTTTCTTTTTCTAAATGAATGGAAATAATAGTTTTGTTTATGTGGAGATCGAACCCCCCGGTTCCCACATTGGGAATACTTCTGTTTATATCTAGATATCTCTTTGTTTTTCTTTTTTGCTTAAATAAGAGATAAATGACAGTTAAAGGAATGAGAAAGAACACATTGTCAGATAATGAAAAATTGCCGAATCCTGAATCAAATCAAAGGCAATTCTGTGCGGTAAATTCGATAAAAAAAACTCTAATGTGATTATAAAAGATGTGGAATTGACACTCTCTAACAGAATTTATTGCCACATCTACGTTTTGAAGAAACCCCGATCTTGTCCTGTCTTTTGTTTTCATTGAATTAAACCTTTGTTTTGCGAAAACTGCGTCGATTGGGTTGATTTGCAGCGAATCCAATAGAATCAAGTAAAATATTGTGCAGAAATTTTGTTAGGAAATGGATCTTGGCCCTAGACACTATAGTAAAGTCAAACATAGAATGTTACCGCCCTCTCGGCTGGGGCGTTAGAATTCCCCGACTGCATCTCTGCAGAGGGGTAAGGGTCTCCCAATGGGGCCACCTGTTGGGAGTAGGTGGCGACCCATGATTCTTAAGGATAGAACACAGGTGGTTGAACAGTCCATGACATGCAATATTCCACTTGGGTCCTTACTTGAGCTAGATGGGCGGTTGGAGAGGCCCCCTCCGATCAATAGGCTGGTCACGTCAAGCCCTAACGCCTATATGACTGCCCCAACCCTACTGCCCTTATGGCTAGCCGCAAGTATTTTTATCATATATGTGCTAGAAGGCGGTGGCTGAGGGTCGTCTTGTCTTGGGAATGACGTTAAACTCTCTCTGATTTTGAGGTTCCAGTTCTGGAGGTTTGATTATTCATTAAGAATGATTTTAATTCAATACTTTGTCGGTATTAAATGACCCACTGAGGTTGATATGCCGTAAAACAAACAAACCAAACCAACTGAAGTGTATCCCATTTAGGTTAAACTGAATAAAATTTAAGACACTGTGATTAGATCGAACAGTTTTCTCTCACCTTAAATCAGTTACCTATAAATATTAAAGAATATTCCCCCTAAATTAACCACGGTTAATTCAAAATTAATTAAACTTAAGACATTGTATTGAAGTCGAACATAGGTGTCTTTCACCCTGGATCAGTTCACTACTAAAGAATATTCCCCTTAACTGGACCGTAGTTAATTTAAATTGAATAAAGTTTAAGACACTGCGATGAGGTGAAACATAGTTGTCTCTCATCCTGGATCAGTTACCTATAGATACTAAAAAATCTTCCCCTCAAATGGACCACATTTAATTCAAATTGAATAAAGCTTAAAACAGCGTGCTGAAGTCAAACATAGTTGTCTCTCACTCTGGACCAGTTCACTATAAATGTTAAAGAATCTTCACCATAACTGGACCACAGTTAAGCTATATTGAATAAAGAGAAAGTAATTACCTTGTTTTCGTATATAACAGCCATTAACTCCAGAGTTGCATTGACTATTTGCACTCATACAAGAAATTTTAGATATCAGTACTATTTCCGTTGAGATTGCAATATTAACAAAATACTCTGTATCATTAAGCCTTAGTCGGTCACTGGAGTGCATAAGATTTAAAATTTATCCATACTGAAAGTCCATTTACCTACGACAAAAAAGTTACATAACGAATACTTCACACTAGAGGAAGCATACATACATTACTACTAATGAGAATAATAATGATTTTCTTATAACCTAAAGATGAAAGAAATGTAAAATTAAAACAATAAGATTATAATAATTTCAACATAATTTTAGAGTTGCATATATCTATATTTCTACACACACACACACACACACACACACACACACACACATATATGGAAGTAAGATGAGGAAATTAATCTGACAGTATGTGGAGAAAATTTAGAAACCGATACGGGATGTTATGATGGATGGAAATTTATAGTCGATACTCGAGCATTTCGGTTTAGAATGGAGTAATCACGTCATCAACATTCAACTATAAACACCATCAACTAACGGTAAGGAACCTTTTTATCTGCACATTTTTCTAATTCAACGCATACAAAACATCCATCATCTTTTATCACATAAATCCTCGTTTTCTTCTCATTTTCACAGTCCTGAAGAAGGTTTCCATTGTAAACCGAAATGCTCAAGTAACGGCTATAAATTTCCATCCATCAAAACATCCTGTGTTTGTTTCTAAATGTTCTCCACACACACACACACACACACACACACACACATATATATATATATATATATATATATATATATATATTAGCGCTATATGAAATGTAACAGCCTGGTCCAGTATTTGAACTCGGTTTGACGAATCTATTTCCTACCATTACAGGATACACCTCTGAAAAGGGATATAATATCACAGAGAAAGAAGTCTTGACAATATACTCTGCGATACGTAAGTGTAGGTATCTTTTGTCGCAATGCCCCTTCAAGTTATATACTGATGCCAAGTCAGTGTCTTTTATGTATGATAACCGAAAGCGTACAGAAGTTAAGAATGCTAAAATCAATGAATGAAGAATGGGACTTCTGAAATAAAATAATGACCTGCGGACGCTTTTAGTCATGTTTATTGTGCCCCTTGATTCTTTGAAATTTATAGAAGGAAGTATGCCACCCAGAGGTATCAAAGGCTTTTGCATTTTGTAAGATGGAGAAATCGACCCTTTTCAACTGATGAAGTTAAGAAAATATACGCGTCTTGCAGGGTTTGCGCTGAAATAAAACCTGTTGTATTGACCTCCCAAATGTACACTGATAAAAGCTACCCGACCAATGGAACATATCAGTATTGATTTTAAGGGGCCTTTCGCAATCGCTACTGGTAATCGCCAGTTGTTATTAATTGTTGATGAATATTCTCACCTCCCATTTGAATTTCCGTGAACGAATAAGCACACTTTGACTGTTAACTGCCCAGAGAAACTTATTTATTATGTGTGGAATATCGGAGTTCTTATCATGCCCCCTTTCTCTTTCCACCCCCAATGATATTATCAAGATAAGGAAACATGCCTTTATAAGTTTCTTCTTTTATGGTCTTGGCCATTGATAGAGGACGTTTGCTCATATCACGAGGATTGAATTTGTATATACAGAGTAAAAGTATGGCTACTTACAACTGGTATCGTTCTGGTCTGTTTACCAGCGGTTTGGGAATAAGTAACATACCAACCCTCGCCAACTCTAATAATAGTACTATATATTTATGAAACTTAAAAAAGGTATGAGTTACACACACACACACACACACACGCACACACACACACACACACACACACACAAACACACACACATATATATATATATCAGTAAAGTAAAGTCATCGGGCCTAATGTCGGTATCAGCCAATCAGCGAAGGAGTCAATCCCCTTTTCACTAGTGCTAGACCAAGGAGATTGTTTTTGCATCTGAGGTGGAGCACCACACCTACTATCAGCTCCTTACTTTACCGCACAGATCCCTGTGCTACTCATAACGCTGAGTTGGCGAGGGCCGGAATTGAACTAGGAAGCTTGTGGTTTCTAGCCGAACGCTCTACCGACTGAGCTAACCCGGCCCATTTGTTGTTGGCATCCGTCTGTCAACAAGAGACGATGGAGTAGTGTCCATATATTTATTTGAACTACGTAGCCTGGGCAGGTTCATATGGAGGATGAGCTGTTGCCCAAGCAGCAAATCCCCTCTCTCAACACTGCCGCTGTGATCCAAAGGAAAGGTAAGGAACCAATGCAGTTTGGCATCAGTAGTGTCACAGGAGTTGCTCTATAGCATTGGATTTCAGCATCACTCCGCCTTAGGGACTCCGGCTCTTGGTTTGTTTTTCGGGTTTTACTCACCTAAAATACGTTCCCACATCGGGAATATATATATATATATATATATATATATATATATAGGGCCGGTTTAGCTCAGTTGGTAGAGCATCCGACTAGGAACCACAAGGTTCCGTATTCGATACCGGCCCTCGCCAACTCAGCGTATGAGCAGCACGGGGATCTATGCGGTAAAGTGAGGAGCTGATGGTAGTTGTGGCACTCCACCGCAGACGGCAAAACAATCTCGTTCGTAAAGCGCCGGTGAAAAAGGGATAGACTCCCTGTGTCTAGCTGATACCGACTTTAGACCACCCCGAAGACTTTACTTACTACCCCGGATTATCGTAATTTTTAACCAATTCCCTCGTTGTCGATTTCATAAAAACAATGTTCCCAGACCTCATTGTGTCTCAGGGTAGAATTCTTTACAAAGATGCTGGGTAATGGTAATTCTGAATATAGTAACCTTAGTGTGATAATAAAATGGGTTATTTCCTATAAGTTAACATGATCTTGACTGATAAATTATTTATTTATTTTCCCATTAAACTAACCCTAAACCGTAACCCTAAACCCTAACCCTAACCTCGTCTTTTCCCCTAGTTGATCAATAAATAAATAAATAAATAATTTATCAGTCAAGAGTGGTTCCCCTTTGATCATGTTAAACTCATAGGAAATAACCATAAAATGTTTCCCAATCTCTAGTAGAAACCATCCACTAAATGTGCCGCCCACAATGAAATCAATTGAGATCTAAGTGAGGACACTCAGCAGACACACTTAGTTGAATCTATTTTATAACCGTAACTTATTTCTTGTTCATTCTTCCCTCTTTCTTTTTCCTTGAATATATATCTATATATCTATTCATCCCAATCTCTTCATATCTATCTATCTATCTATCTATCTATCTGCGTTAAAATCTATCAATCTATCTCCGTCCATATATATATATATATTATATATATATATATATATATATATATATATATATATATATATATTGCTTTGAAGGCAATTACAATGCGTATATCGTATAAAATTCGATAATTATTGGAAATAACCATGACAAGCGAACCCAGAAAATATCGCACCCTACGTAGAACATCGTACAGCTGTTTCTTTATTAAGTCTCATCAGCGATGTATACTTACGATTTCCCTCTGACAGAAAATCGAAAACGGGATCTCAGCATGCGGAATCAGAGACCCTACTGTTAAGTATCTGGCAGCCATCCTTAGTTCCAGATGTAGTGAATAAGTAAGCAAGCCAATAAGAATCCGGTGTTATAGTATTCTTTGTAAGTCCGACGTCCAAGATGGTCCGAGTGTCAATGACATAAGTTCAGAATGGTGCCTCTATTAATACACCAACATCAGCAGCAGCACTGCCAGTGATTGGACAATAGAAATCTTTCTCGGGTCACGTTGTAGTTGACGAGTCTATATTTAGGAGTAGGCATCTATCACCCGCCTTATATCTACAAAAACTGCAACACCTACCACTGGGCCACCGATACACAGCACACGATTCATACGAAATTAACTTGTCAAGGATAAATACGTCTCTATAAGTACTACTATACAAAGTAGAGTGGACATTGAGAAGATCGCAAAATAGGCCTATGCCCCGGCGTAAGGAAAATAAGATTTGATAATTTGCTTTAGAAGCATTTTTGAGTAAAGTATATCATTATATATATATATATATATATATATATATATATATATTTGCTTTGAAGGCAATTACAATGCGTATATCATAAAATTCGATAATTATTGGAAATAATTATGATAAGCTAACTCGGCAAATACCACGCCCTACGTAGAACATCGTACAGCTGTTTCAGCTTTATTAAGTCTCTTTCTCTCTCTCTCTCTCTCTCTCTCTCTCTCTCTATATATATATATATATATATATATATATAATATATATATATTATCGTAGCATATCTGTTTAAAGCAAAAGTTTTTTTTGTTAAATGAAGGCATTAGATACATTTCCCATTTTAAACTACCTTGAAGGCAGGCTTCTACTCCATCCTACATATTAAGTATGTAGAGAGCTTCCACCGAAAACCCAGTTCTACATGTGTATCCAGTTGAGTTTTCAAAGAGCGCTTGGAACTTTAGTAACGCACTAGATGTTCAACACTACACCAACCCCAGGGCAATGGTCAGGTTGAGCGCATCAGCATCCCACAAGAAAACATATGTACGATCAATTGCCTCCTGTTACACAAAGCATCCGGATGAGACGAACAAGACATGAGTTCCTCCTTGTTTCTCTGACAGTGGTCAGATTAAGTGACGTTCCCCTTTGGATACCTACTCAGGAACAAACCTGCGTGGGTCAACCAAGAAAAAGCTACATTGATAAGCTCTGTGCTGATTATGGATACCGGAAGCGATGACCAGTTGGGACGGATGGCGAGAAAGAGGCACAGGAATCCTTGCTGACAGCGTGACATCGTGATGATGTTGATAATAATGATGATGATTTGAATCTCGGTTCGCTGAGCTGTTTTCAATCTTTGTTTATAATACACAAATAAATATTTATTTTACATAAATATTTATGTTACATTTCCTGATATACAAACTTACATATTTTTCGCGTAAACAGATTAAGCAGTTTTATTGTTTTGCTGATGTTAACGATTTCTGATAAACCATCATTGTTGTCTCTTTCGTCGAAAATCTTATTCAGACGTTTCGGTGGTACCTATAATAGTGTGATAGTTGGCTCACACCATGCCTGCACACAGAATCCCCTGTAAACTATTTTACAGTGAACTCACAGATGGCACGCGGAAGATAGAAGACCCCCAAAAGCGGTTCAACGACCATATTAAGACAACGCTGAAGAAATGTAACATCACACCTTCAAGCGTGGAAGATCTGGCCTCCAACAGGCAGGGTTGGCGATACGTCTGCCGCACAGGAGCTAAGCAGCTCAATAATGAGATAAACAGGACTGCAGAGCGGCGACGTCTTCGTCATCATGAACCACCAAATGTAGATGGGAATATCTCCTGCAATGTGTGTGACAGCATCTGCAAGTCCACAATTGGACTAATGGGCCACCATAGGGTCCACAAATTAAGATATGATGTGACGTCATTGTTGTTTGCGACGGACTTCGAAAAGAGAAGAAATGGTAGCCTGAAATCTAGCAAGTGCTTATTGCATGTATAAGTGAATTGATCCGCATTGTGTGTCTAAACTGTGAGCTTCAGCTCGACTCACCTAAGATTAATCAATACGGACGCCCACGATTTATGAAGATGACATCGCTCACAATTGTAAGAATGTCGCTTAAGTTGATATCTTTCTATGTGGGCTATGAAATCATGTAATATGTTAAACGAAAGACAGAATGAACGACTGAAAAATGAATGAATGAAATTTGAAACATTGTAAACTTTGAAAGAAGAAGAAAAAAGATCAAAGAAAGAAATAACCTTTGAAAATACTCTGAGTTAACAAAAAAAAAAGGGAAAGAAAGAAAGAATTAATGAAATTTGAAAACTTTGAAAGAAAAAGAAAAAAGAAAAAGAAATAAATCACTTGTAAAAATACACTGGGTTAAAAGGCGTGCCGAAAGAAAGCAAGAATGAAAGAAAGAATGAAATTTGAAACAATGAAACTGAAAGAAGAAAAATGAGCAAAGAAAGAAATAACCTTTGGGTTCAAAGAAGGGAGGGAAGAAGAAAGATTAAAAGAAAGAATGAAATCTTAAACAATGAAAACTTTGAAAGAAGAAAAAAGAACAAAGAAAATAATTTTCAGAAATACACTGTGCTGAAAAAAAGAAAAAAAAGGAATGAATAAAATTTGAAACGTTGTAAACTTTGAAAGAAGAATGAAGTGAAAAAATAAAGCAATCACTTTGAAAATACACAGTATTAAAAGAAAGATATAATTGTTGGTTGTTTTGTTTTACGGCAATACGGCATATCAAATATATTTCGGGTCATGTTGTTCTGAATGAAGTTATTTTTATGAAGAAAGGGCTCGGGTTACTTATAGTAATTGCTGTTGCTTAAGTGATCACCTGATAAAGTACTGAACATGATCATCGCTGCTTAACTTGAGTGATCTAGCAGGAACTGATGATTTCCACGTGACTTGAAAAAAATAATGAAATTTATGATAATACAATACCTTGAAAGAAAAACAAATTGATTTTTAAATAACTTAAACTGTTAAATATCTTTTTAGTTTTCACTCTAGTTGGGGTTTTTATAAGGAAACTCATATTTTAATTGTGTGAGTGATTTTTTAGAAACGAATAAAACAATGAGAATTAAATCAGTGGTGCAATTTTACTAATTGAGTAATTCCATGTCAAATCATCCAGAAAAAAGTAAAATTGTCAACCACCCCCTTCAATTTTTCTGAAATTTTGTTCAGGTCTGGACTGTGTTAAATTTAGACATTCCCCAAAATTTAAGCTTCCAATTCCAAAAATTGGTGGAGCTATGTCGATTTTTAGCTCTCCAAATTTGGTGGGTTTCGCGAAAAATGGCGACTTTTTGTAATTTATTTTTGTCAGTAAAATGGGTTCTAGAGCTTTATCCGCAAAATCCAAAAATGTTATCGAAAAAGTCTGAAAGACATCCAATTTTAAATTATTGATGATTTCTGATGTTTTTGTTGCTAGATCAATATCCTGATGTGGCACCGAATCTAAGACAAATTTCTTTCTATAATTATTTCACATATATTGACCATTATTTGAACCAAAAATATAGTTTGGTGTTTGCTCAGAACCGAAGCTACAAATCAGTTAAAATTTTGCAAATCCATGTGGCCTGGATGATTTGACATGTAATAAGCCAGTTAATTTTGACCTCCGTAGTATTCGTTGAGTTTTGACTTCTAAATTAAATTGAAAACAAAGAATCCAGCAAGTCTCATATTGTGTCATTCAAATCAAATGAAACGGAAAAAAAGAAAAAAGATTCATTAAACGGAAATGATCTGTAATTTATATCATGATCATTATGATTAGGTCATATTGGCAGTACAGATTCCCATTACTGTCTCACCAACCGTCCCTTTCGGACATTGCTCGTGAGAAATATTCAGTGCAGCATCCAGCATCTACATACAACTGATTGATGCAGGGTTTTGTTGTCGGCGTATCCTGGAGACGATGGCATAGTGTCCAAAAACGTTTTTATTCTCAATAATAGTAGCTGGTTTTTGCATATACCATTTTGTTGTATGGTCAAAATTTGGTTTCTTACACAATTCTCAGTAGATCTCTTTTCCAACCGAGTCGTGCCTAGCCTTGTATTCTCGTTGTGCTAGTTTACTGCATTCGCTTAATACATGGTTGGTCGCCTATTTTGTCTCCACTGATCTTACATTTATTATTCTGCTGTGTCGTATATTATATTAGTTTTTCACAACAGCATTAGCTGATGGTATTTCTCCAGGACTCTCCTAAGTATTCTGGCAGATTGCAGCAATGCAGTATTCTGGATGGTCTCAATTCTTCCTCTGATTTCCAGATTTTCAAGTCATTTTTCCAAGCTTTTTAGGACCATTCCAAGTGCACCCACTACAATTGGTATCAATTTGACTTTCATTTTCCATAGCTTTTTCAGTTCTCTGGTAAGGTCCAGGTATTTATCCATCTTTTCGTTTTCCTTTATCTTCCCCCTGTGATCTGCTGGAAGTGCAGTTGACAACTTTTTTCTTTTTTGTTAATCAACACTAGGTCTGGTCTCCTTGCTGGGATAAGGTGATCCGTCTATCTCAAAGTCCCAGAGAATTGTATGCGTTTAATTCTCAAGAACAGATTCTGGTTTATGCATATACCATTTTGTTGTATGGTCAAAATTAAATTTGTTGCATAATTGCCAGCAGATCACCTTCCCAACCCAGTCGTGTCTAGTTTTGTATTCTCGTTGTGCTAGTTTGTTACATTCGCAGAGTATATGGTTTACAGTCTCATCTCTATTACCGCAAAGTCTACATTTACTATTTTGTTGGGTCTTATCAATTTTCGCTTTGATATAGTTTGTACTTATGGCATTATTTTGTGCAGTAGTATCATTATTATTGTTATCATTATCATTATTATCATTATCACCATCGTCATTATTATTATTATCATCAGTATTGTTATCATTATGATTATTATCATTATATAAAACGTATGTAGAAAACGAAAATAATGTTTGTTCATTCAAATTATTAATAACTTGCAGTAGAAGTTGATATTCCTCAATACACCTTTGTTAATAGAAAATAATCATAAAACAATTAATATATTTTTAAAATACATGAATACGCTTTACTATATATATATGAAATAGCTTTACTGCAATTATGGATATAGAAACACCGAAATAAAGACAACAATGCATGTTGTGTATCAATAAACTTGCAAAGTTCTGAGTAAAATTGATAGATAAAAAGCTGTTAATACATTACAACAATTAAAAAGAATTACAGGAAATTTGGACAATCAATGAACGTGTTGATAAGGAGAATTTCCGATTGTAGAAACTCTGGAAAGTCGAGCATAAAATACGAATAAGGCACAAAGGAGTTTGTTTATTTTAACAGTAGACAAATAGAGAAATTATATTATGGAAAAAAATGTTCAATATAGTCTATTTGAACAAAACAAAACGCCTTTATTCACAATATAAAATATATAAGCTTATAATGGATATTACATTTCTTGCTTTTCATTATTCTCGCTTGATTATATTTTTTTAACGCTTGAATAGCCACACACATTGCACACTTGAATAGACACGTACATAAATACACACAAACACACACACATATATATATATATATATATATATATGTGTGTGTGTATGTGCGTCTGTGTCTGTGTGTGTAAATATATCTATACATATATATATGTATATAAGTATGTATATATATATATATATATATATATATATATATATATATATATATATATGTATATGTACATATATCTACATGTACATATACTGTGTATATATATGTATATATATGTATATGTCTATGTATGTATATATGTATGTATATATATGTATATAAGTACGTATATATATATATATATATATATATATATATATACGTATGTGTATATTTGTGTATATATTTATGTATATGTATGTATACATATTTGTCTATCTATATATGTTTACAAACTTATATATTTATGTATATATGTACGCATATATGTATATATATATATATATATGTGTATACATATTTATATATTTATATATATGTACAAATGTATGTATGTATGATAATTTTATTATATTTAATATTATCAAATAAAATTATCATACATACATATATACATATTTATATATATGAAAACATGAAGTTGATATTAACATTATTTTACTTACTGAGTAACATTTTGCTCTTCATCATACGAACATTTTCAAACCCAACTGGAAGGGGTTCGAATGCAACAATATATCTTTCTTGTATCAACCACCCACATGAATTATTTTCATTATTTTTCGCGAAGATGTAGCCGAATGTTATTTTTTTTCACATTTCTGAATATAGTTTTATGGTGAAAGTATAACAAGATTATAACAATATATATATATATATATATATATATATATATATATATATATATATATATATATATATATAGGTAAAGAAATAACAAAAGACTTAGAGATTTTGCATTATAGCATATTTCGGGGAGCTTAGACAAAGTGTCTAACTCTCTTTTTCTGAATTTTCTTTTTATATTTTGCTAGCAACCAATCTATGAGAATGAAAACTTTGGATTCAAACTAGCTTAACTCCTTTTAAAGATTGACGTTGTGTTGGGTAAATATATACCTGTTAAAAAATTTAAACGATTAGCACGTATAAAAAAGGCAAATGCGTGATTTAAAATGGTATTTTACGCGTAAAGGTTTGGTTTCGGTTTGGGGTACAAATGCAGAATAGCGCGCAAGAGATAATGTCATTAAAATCTTAATTTACGAATAAATAGTATTAGATTACAAAAACTACCTAAGTAGCCTAACCCTAACCCTAAAACTAACTCTTACCCTAAAACTAACCCTAATCCTAGCGTCTCAAATGTTTCTGGTATTTCCGTGAAATTTAATGATATGTAATGTTTTTATACGTAATCAAATGATATTATCTCTTGCGCTCTATTCTGCGTTAGTACCCGGTTTGGTTTCTTTGTTTAATGGTATATAGATATCTGTGAGTTATTTAATGCTAATACCGTCCTTCCAGAAGAACAGTATTCGTACTATTTAACCCATATCTGGGTATGTATGAGAATGAGAGAAATTAAATGTAATAGCGCGACAACTCACTTATCACTATGTTGCGGCCCAGCACGTTACACACGACGCCACGGGGACTTCCCGACAGGAAAAGAATTGGATAATTATCGATTCTAAAATAGACTTCTTATTTGAAGTGAGCACACTCGTGCACCCACTGCAAAAATTTTTATTTATTTCGAAATGTGTTACATTAAGTGTGCACACGAATCGGCATATAGCCGGTGGTTTGGAGTTTGGGTGAGGAGTGATAAAACTGGTCATAACACTACACGGATCTATCTAGCTAGGTTCACTCGCCGACCGATTCATTCAAAAATAAAATAAAAATCTTGCATTCTCTCCTTGCGCAGCCCCCTTCCAACAAAATACCTCGTTCGCTCTATGCATCTATCCTACTTAAAAATTTCTAAAATAGACTTAAAATTTAGATTTCAAACAAAACCTGCCATTACTTTCCCTCCAAAATACCACAAGTTGCGATTTGAATCGATGACGTTATAATGAAAAAATTCACACGTCATGGACAAAAACAGCGTTCAGCGCCTTTTATGATCATTCGGTATTTTTTCTTTGTCTGGACACAGTAGCTGGTTTTATCCTCACAATTGCAACTAGTATGATAAGATCGAGTTGATAACAAAAGCAAAACTGACAACTATTTTTCCTGTTCCGTGGAGGTAAGTTTCTTATTTGGGATGTTACCTCGAGCGACACCTGGGAGAATTTAACTGACAAATACAGGCAGGTTGATTACCGATTGATTCATATTAACGACATTTCTTTTTATCTAGAGCTCATAGAATCTGGCTGATAGTAGGTTGGTTAGATTTTACAGCATATAAAATCTTTTTGGGTTATTTTATGCCGAAGATGTTTTGTTTTATTCATTCTAAAGTCATTTTTTAAAAATACATTTTAAATTCATATTTCATATTCAACCCATAGATGGGACCCTAACATAGAAGGCGGTGACTGAGGGTCTACATGTCCTGGGAATGACGTTAAACTCTATCTGAAGGTGAGGTTCCAGTTTTGGAGGTTTGGGGAATGTGCAGCACCCCTTCATCACAATTGCTCCCTTGTCCACTCTGACCTGGAGTGGTAGTACATGTCAGGGTCCCATCTATGGGTTAAATAGAAAAACACGATTTGATAAACAAAATTGTGTTATCCATTAAAAATGAATTTATTTCAAAACTTTGTCGGCATTAAACATTTTTGAATACCAAATTACCAATAAAAGTATTTGGCATAAAATAACCCAAGGGGTTGACATGCCGTAAAACCCAACAAACCAAACCAAACCAAACCTAACAGATCAGGGTGGACCTTTTTAGTAATGGTGATGAAGTGGTACACCTCACAAATCGAAACTCCAGAATTGGAACTTCACCACTAGATGCAGTTTAATGACATACCCAGGACAGCGGTGGCTGAAGGTAAGACCATCAGCCACCGCTTTCTAGCACATATATAATAAAAAGGGTTAAAACTGGTCATAAAGACAATACGGTTGGGGCAATCATATAGGTGCTAGAGCTTGATGTGACAAACCGACTAATTGGAGGGAACCTCTCCGCCTGGCAGTATTGCCGAGGTAAGGGTCCTTGTGGAGTGTTGCATCACTTGCTCAGCAAGATTCAGTTACTAAGGCATTCATATTCACATTTGTGTGTACGTACTTACACAACTCCACGATTACCAGCGAAGTTTAACAGATTTGAATCAGAATTTTCATTTTCCTAAAACGCTTGCTATTAACCTTAACATTGTTTGTATTTGTTTGGCAATGTTTTTTTGACTGATTGTTCTACGGAATAGGAATCATTTTTAACTGGTCTATTTGACCTATAGAATGGATTTAAACAGGGACTATAACCCCAAGTCAAAGTAGTATTTTGGCAGCATTTTTTCTTTTATACAAGTTTTGTACACCTTAAAACACATTCATGTCCCCCTCTTCCTACCGCAAAATTCTAACCTAAAATACACACACACTACATAAAGGAAAAACAAACAAAAACTTCAAATAATCGAAGCTTTATATATCAAACAAAAAAAACCTACCTTAAACAAAATAAACTTTGAAATAAGTCAAATGTTTATAATTTTCCGCCTATGCTCCTTCCACTATACCCCTCCCCTTCTCACAACTTGTGCCCCCCTCCCACAAAAAATCACTACTGCAACGCTCGCTCGAACCACTACCATTCCTTCAACCTCCTACTACCAATGGTTATTTCCTCCCACTTCTAATTCCTTGCTACTACTCGTTCTTGTTAAAAACGAGACCCGAAATCATACCATCGTTTCCTACCTGAGGATGGCAAATTGTATTGCCGAAAGCGCTCGTTTTCAAACCTTTGGTGAACTGTTATACCAGTTACACCCCGACACCTTCTGGTGTCGGGGTGTAACGGATCAACCAAAGACTTGTCCGACAGGAATTTTCTGTACAGTTCAACAAAACTTGTATATATATATATATATATATATATATATATATATATTTACCAACCTCTCCGCACGAACAGGATGAGACACAAGGTCAATTTCTAAAGCGGAGTTTAACAGGTTTGAATTCAGAGTTTTTCGTTTTCCTATACAGGTTGCCTTATCAAGGTTGAAGAACCCAGTTTGTCCTACTATTTACCCATAAATGGAGGGAGTATAGTTGGATTCATACCTTTCCGAAGGGTATTAGTGCTATGTGAAATGCAAACAGTTTCGTCTAGGATTTGAACTCGGGTTGACGAGTTCATTTCCTACGACTCTAACCATTATGCCACGCGCTTCCATATATTCATAACTGTAGTATCACCAACGAATGCAGGTTAGTGCTATACAGAAAACCCCCGATTACGGTCAAGTTACGCTGAAACCACCGGTTCCCGCTAGATCAGCTAAGTCATGCAATGGTTAGCATGTTAAATACTTAACTGGGTGACCACTTAAAAAAACAACACGAACTGTAAGCATCCAGAGTCTTTTGTTTATCGAAATGATTTGAATCGGTAGTAAATGACCCTGAAAAGGGTTAACATGCCTTAAAACAAAACAAACAAACATGAATGCTTGTTGTGTGTGGGTGGCTTTACCCCCCTAAAGGTGATACAGCCAGCGTATTCTAAGCATCGTCGACTGGGCCTGAGGCTGTCCGAAGTTAGCAAAATGATTACGTACCGGTCGATTTTCCTAATAACTGAAGTGACCTGTATCCTCGCAAAGAGTCCCTACTCCGCCAAATTGATTTTAAGACTGCTAGCCATATGAACGGGCATCTTGGGATATAAAGGCTATTTCATAGAATTTCCCTTGTCAGACTTTGGGGCAATTTATTTTCTATTCCTATGGGGATGCAGGCTTAACGTAACGGTTATCGTCGAAGAAAATGGAATCTGCATCCTGGACGAGGTTGTTTGAGTTTCCCTTCACACTAATCCCATTAGATAAGTAGACAGATAAACACATACACACACACACACACACACACACACACACACACACACACATATATATATATATATATATATATATATATAAGATAAAAGGATATGAAAACACACAATGCTGTTAAAATGAAAATATTGTATATCGTATTCATAGCTAATATTGAACAATATTTCGATTTATAAAAATCATCTTCAGATCTTGTTTTTAATCCAGACTTCATCGAGAGAGAAGCAGGAAATAATTTAAATTCAAAACGAAAAACATTGATTGGCTTAGAAACGCGTAGCGGATGTGCTAATGACGAAACGATCGCAAGACTTGAACGCTTTTTGGAACATCAATGTTTCCGTTTTGAATTTAAATTATTTTCTGCTTCTCTCTCAATGAGTCCGGATTAAAAACAAGCTCTGAAGATGATTTTTATAAATCGAAAATTTGTTCAATATTAGCTATGAATATGATATAAATATTTTCATTTTAACAACATTGTGTGTTTTCATATACTTTTATCATATACTTTTATCTATCTATCTATCTATCTATCTATCTATATATATATATATATATATATATATATATATATATATATATATATATATATATACGAGAGAGATAGAAATATATATAGAAAGAATCAAATGATTATATATATATATATATATATATGTATATATATATATATATATATATATAGAGAGAGAGAGAGAGAGAGAGAGAGGAGAGAGAAAGAGAAAAAGAGAAGAGTGAGAGAGAGAGAGAGAGAGAGAGAGAGAGAGAGAGAGAGAGAGAGATGAAGCGAGTGACACATATATAGGAGAAATTCATATGAAATTCAAATCACACTACATGGAAAAAATTAAGAGAAATAAAAATATAGCAAAAATTATAAACGTAAAAAAGATCAGTACCTTACAAAATAATTATTATAAAAATATCCATGTGAGTTTTGCAATATTTAAAAAGATAAAAACAAACCTTTACCTAAATATATAAGCATAAACTTACAATTTCCCTAACGCCGAGGCTTAAAATACTTTAAGACGGGTTGACATGCCGTTAAATCAATCAATCAAATCCGCTAAAAAATTGACTCTGTCCTATTCTGTCGGAGGAGTTGAGAAAATACTTATTTTCTATGCAGAATATGTAATGGCTATCGCCGTAGGAAAAGGGCTCGGTGAACCGAGTTCAAATATTGGATGAGGCTGTTTGCATTTCACATGGCGCTAATACCCTTGGAAAAATGATGAATCCAATTATTCTCCCTCCAGTTAGGTGTAAATAGTAAGATTGAATGACTCATTAACCTTGGTAAGATAATAAATAAAAATCAAGAAGAAGAAAAGCTGTGATTTGAACCCCGCTTGAAATTGACTTTGTCCGTAGCAGAAGCGTTGGGGAAGTACACACATTATCTATTTTGGTCCTTAATGCAGTATTTAATAAGGTGACTTGATCTAGTTCCGTGACTACTACATTCATTTCCAACTATTTTCTGAAAACAGTTTACTTTGACATATTGACATATTTCTTCTAATAAAATTCTTTGTTGTTGATGTTGACAATATGCAGTCATCCTGTCCTTTCAAATTGAATTATTCTTATCTTTTCATTGTAAATATATTCCTGATTTACGAAAAATACTAGTGAGTTATCGTCGTCGGAGCAGACTAATCTCGGTATCAGCCAGACATTGAGGGAGTCCATCCCCTTGTCACTAGCGCTAGACCAAAGAGATTGTTTTAACGTCAGCTCCTCACTTTATTTCACAGGTCCCTGTGCTACTCATACGCTGAGTTGGCAATTGCCGGTATCGAACTAGGGACCTTGTGGTTTCTAGCCGAACGCTCTACCGACTGAGCTAAACCGGCCCTTTAGGACCAGTCGAAATATCTCTGATATTGTCCTACTATTTCTTTGACCGATATTGTGAATCCCGATTCACTGCCCCCCTCTCTCTCTCCCTCTCTCTTTATCTCTCTCTCTTCTTTCACTGCCTATCTCTCTCTCTCTCTCTTTCTCTCACTGCCTCTCTCTCTCTCACTGTCCTCTCTCTCTCTCACTGCCTCTCTCTCTCACTGCCCTCTCTCTCTCTCTCTCTCTCACACACACACTACCTCTCTCTCTCATTGCCTTTCTCTCTCTCTCTTTCACTGCTCTCTCTTTCTCTCCTGCCTCTCTCTCTCTCTCTCCCTCTTTCTCTCACTGCTCCTCTCTCTCTCTCTCTCTCTCTCTCTCTCTCTCACTGCCTCTCTCTCTATATATATAAAAAAGAAGAAATGTGCCAATATTTTCTAATACACATAAGGTAAAATGTTTCTTAAATTAAAAAAATCTTTTTTTTATGCCAACTAGAATCTGTTTTCAATCAATGATCGTCTCAGAAGATACAAAATAAAGAAAAATGCCCAGAAGAAAACTTATCAGCCGTTCTAGGGCAATTCATTACTTCAATAGATTTATATCACGAGATATAGATAATCTAACCTCACCACCATTTTCTTCTTTTTGCATTTGTTCCAAATAAAAACCCATCATCTTGACACGTTTCAATCATTGTTGTCACATGTATAAATAATTTTGGTTTGGTTTGTTTTACGGCATATCAACCTCAGTGGGTCATTTAATGACGATAAAGTTTTGAAAGAAATTCATTCTTAATGGATACACAATTTTTTTATAAACCCATTTTCCTATTTAACCCATAGATGGGACCCTAACATGTACAACTACCCCAGGTCAGGGTAGAACAGGGAGTAATGGTGATGAAGGGGTGCTCCACATTACCCAAACCTCCAAAACTGGAACTTCACCATCAGATAGAGTTTAACGTTATTCCCAGGACATGTAGACCCTCAGCCACCGCCTTCTAGCACCCATATGATAAAAAGGTTTTGGGCTTGCCATAAGGGCAAAAGGGTTGGGAAAATCATATAGGTGCTAGGACTTGACGTCACCAGCCGATTGATCGGAGGGGGCCTCTCCGACCGACAGTCTAGCCTAAGTAAGAGTCTAAGTGGAGTGTTGCAGGTCATGGACTACTCATCCACCAAGATTCTGTCCTTAAGCATCACGGGTCGCCACCCAGAAGGCCTCATTTGGGGGAGTCTTACCCCTCTGCAGAGGTGCAGTCGGTGCATTCTAACGCCTCAGCCGACAGGGCGGTAAATAATTTTGATTGTTACTCCAATTCACAGAACCACAGAAATATAAATCTCTCATAAAATAACACAAAATTAACATTTCTACCAAAATAAACGACACAAGGGCAAATATGGGCACTTCTGAATGTTCTCGACCGTCTCATTTATTTTTCATTTATTTTTATTTTTGAGCGGTGCTCAGTAAATTGGTGTACCTTAAAAAAATAAGATCATTGTCTTTTCTCACTGCATGTCCCTAAAAAAAAAAGACCCTTTTGTTTGTCAATGTACCCATATAATACTTTTGCTTTACAAAAAGGTTTTCATCAATTTTTACACTCGAACCAGGTTCCACCAATTACAGTGTTTTCCTTTAAAACAGGGTCAGCTCAAACTAAGTTTCTCCAATGAGCGCCATTATTTCTCCAATAGACATACTATAAAATGTTTCTTAAAATAAGAAAAAAATATCTTTTTTTATACCAACTAGAATCTGTTTTCAATCAGTGATCGACTCAGAAGATACAAAACAAAGAAACTGTTCATAAAAAAACTCATCAGCCGCTCTAAGACAATTCATTGCCTCAATAGCTTTATATCAACAGCAATAAATAATCTAACCCCACCACCAGTAAAATTAACTACTCGATGAGGAAAACGTCGGGGGATGAAAAAAAATCTTTCGAGATAACTTATCAGACGCCACTAAAAAACAAAATGGAATCTTTCATCAAAGCCTTCATAAAAAAGATATCTACCAATCATCTGAAAACTCACTCTAATTAGCTGTCTGACTAAGAAGATCCAAAATAAAGATAATCGGGTTGTTTGATTGGTTCTACGGCATATCGAATATTGATGGGTTATCTAATGCCGAAGTCAGTCTTTTATTTTATTTTTTAGGCGAGGGAGAAAAGTGACATTGCTTAATTTTAATGTTTTGGCGCAAACTAGTGCGATCACCGTGACATCACCGTCATAAAAAACAACAACAATGCTTACGATAAAAATCATATTGAAAACACCGGCCCTCACTAGATAAACGAAGTTAAGCAGTGATGAGCGTGTTCAATTGTTACATGGGTGAACATTTAAGCAACAACAGGTATTGTAAGTAAACTGATATCAAAATGACTTGATTTGGCATTGAATGGCCCGAAATGGGTTGATATGCCGTAAAACAAAACAAACAACCAAACCAAAAGATAAAATCGTGGCTTTCACAAAAAAAGCAAGAAGCAATAAAAAACAAAAACAAAAAAAACAAAAAACAATCTATCAATGATACTGATACGTCTCTACCATATGAGGTAAGGGGACGTTGGGTGAATTATAACAAACCCGGGCCTTATACTCTTCAGCGAAGGAAATAAGATTTTTGGATGTTTGTTTATTTTAGAGGCATTGTTGAATAAAGGTTAATTTTGCGAGAATTTTCCCGTGCTGTATCGTGGCCGAAGCAGTAGGGTTTCTGACTATCCTGCTGAAATCCCGGTTTCGATTTCTGTCGGAGGGAAATCGTTAGTATACATCGCTGATGAGACTTAATAAAGTTGAAACAGTCTATACGATGTTCTACACATAGAATGATTCTTTACCGAAATTCACTTGTCATTATTATCTTCGATAATTAGCGAATTTTATGCGATATACGCATTGTAATTGCCTTCAAGCAAAAATATAAATAATAATATATACTTTATTCAACAATGCTTCTAAAATAAACAAACATTCAAATATTTATATATATATATATATATATATATATATATATATATATATATATATATATATATATTTGTGTGTGTCGGTCGGTAGAACATCCGGTTCAGAACCACAAGGTTCCGGGTTCATTACCGACCCTCGTCAACTCAATGTATGAGTATCACAGGGATCTCTGCAGTAAAGTAGGGAGCTGACGATAGGTGTAACGCTCCACCTCAGGCGCGAAAACAATATCCTTGGTCTAGACTTTCTCGCTGTCCGGTTGATACCGACAATAGGTCATACCTTCGAATATATATATATATATATATATATATATATATAGTTATTTACTAAGTTTAGATATGGCACAAGACCAGAAGCATTGAGCGCCCAATGATAATCGAACTAACAATATAACTTGCTAACCATAACGCCCTCTGTGTATGAGGTATTTGTCACAATTCATGACACACATGAAATTTCAGCACATGATATAGAAAATTATGTTTGACAAAACAACAACAAATAACAAAACAAGTTAATATAAATTTGGTTATTTTCCGTTTATTTCTAAAGAAAGGAGATGGTGCCAATAATGGTGACCAGGACTGTATCTATCTCATTCAGTTCATATCTATCTATCTATCTATCTATCTATCTATCTAATTACGTTTCTGTTCACAATTAGTGAAACCCATGAAATTTCAGTACATAATGTAAAACATCAGAAAAAAACAAACTAAAAGGCAAAAAACAAAAAGAAATATCAACACATCTAGTGAAACAACTTTGGTTTATTGACAAATCAAATTTGCTAAAGAAGAGCAAATAATAAAAGAAGGACTTCACATGAATTTGATTATTTGCCGTTTATTTCTTAAGGTAAAGCAAAAAAAAACAAAACAATGAACGAGTGCCAATAATGGGGGCCATATATATATATATATATTGTTTTGTACACTGATTTCACGCGTGAATTTCACAGGAATTCAATTTCTTGTTCAGTGTATTGGCGTATCATCAAGTAGGTTATTTCGAATTATAAATAATTGAACACGTCGTTACAGGAAAAGTTGTTAATACAACAAAGAATTTATATAATAATAATAATAATAATAATAATAATAATAATAATAATAATAATAATAAATCTATGGAATATGAAAGTCAAAGTAATACCGATTGTAGTAGGTGCACTTGGGAGTAATGCTTACAAAGGGGTGAATCAGAATTTCTCTACAGCTTATTCATCGAATAAAGTGTTCTACCTTGGACACCATTGGGGAGGAGGGGTATTATTTTACACTGGTTGTATTCTAGCTCCTGTCGATAAGGCCCTATAATTTTTTAGCTGAAACATTGCCATTTAGTGTTAATTAACAAAAAAGAAAGGACTTGTCAACTGGTAGATTTTGCAGTTCCAGCAGATCATAGGGTGAAGATGAAGGAAAACGAAAAGATGGACAAATACCTGGACCTTGCCAGAGAACTGAAAAAGTTATGGAATATGAAAGTGAAACTGATACCAATTGTAGTTGGTGCACTTGGAACAGTCCCAAAAGGATTGGAAAAGGGACTGGAAAATCTGGAAATCAGAGGAAGAATTGAGAACATACAGAACACTGCACTGCTGCAATCTGTCAGAATACTCAGAAGAGTCCTGGAGACCTGAGGAGACTTGCTGTCACTCAGACTCCAGTAAAATACCATCAGCTAACGCTGATGTGAAAAACTCAAGAGGAGAAAATAATAATAATAATAATAATAATAATAATAATAATAATAATAATAATAATAATAATAATAATAATAATAATGAAAAAAAAATAACGCAAAAAATGAAAAAATTAAATTTTGATCTCACAACAAAATGGTAGTTCTTGAGAACGAAACGCATAAAATTCTCTGGGACCTTATCCCAGCAAGAAGACCAGACCTAGTGTTGATAAACAAAAAAGAAAGAACTTGTCAACTGGTGGATTTTGCAGTACCAGCAGATCACAGGGTGAAGCTAAAAGAAAATGAAAAAATGGACAAATATCTGGACCTTGCCAGAGAACTGAAAAAGTTATGGAATATGAAAGTGAAAGTAATACCAATTGTAGTTGGTGCACTTGGAACAGTCCCAAAAGGATTGGAAAAGGGTTTGGAATGTTTGGAAATCAGTGGAAGGATTGAAACTATTCAAAACACTGCACTGCTGCAATCTGCCAGAATACCCAGAAGAGTCCTGGAGACATGAGGAGACTTGCTGTCACTCAGACTCCAGTGAAAGACCATCAGCTAATGATGATGTGAAAACTCAAAAGGAGCAAATAATAATAATAATAATAATAATAATAATAATAATAATAATAATAATAATAACCCTTAGTAAATAACCATAGCTTCAAATAACTATTCTTAATAAAAATAACCTGTCCGAAGTTTTAATGTATTCCTATCAATTACTAATCATGTATTAGTAAGTATAATGTTTCATGTTGCTTATCAATGTTTTAAAGTGTCAATATTGCTTTTGCACTTATCTCATACAGATATATATGTCCTATGAATAGAACCCTAAATGGTACCAGCACTTCCATGCTAATTAATATATTTATCGCCCTCCGTCACTGCTGCCACCATTATGCCTCAGTCACTTTAGGATTCTTCTCTACTTAATAAAAACCCGAGTATTTGTGAAAGAATAATTTACAGATGTTGGGGAAGGATTGTGAGAAAATGAATTCAAAATAAATTTAAAAGGAAAAAAATTAATTGAAAAATAAAATTCTAAAATACAATGAAATACAAAATAATTTTTATGTATATTTAAAAAAAAAAAAAAAAAAATAACAGAACATAAAAATAAATAAAATTACGTGTCTTTTATTATCCCTTTTCCCATTAATCTAATGGAGTCGACCGACTGTTTTCTGGAGTTTACATTTATGGAAATTTACATTTTCCGGAGTTTACATTTATTTATGAAAGAAATTCTGAGAGAAAAAAATATTTTGCTTTTTTCAAAAGAAAATACTCCCCATTTATCAAATGACCTTCGAATTTTCAATATCACTGTATAACATCTTAATGAAACGTTATAATTAAAATTTTCTTAGTCAAATAAGCGACAGAGGTAGGTATCGTAGGTAGATACGCTGAGGAATGTGAACTGGTTATGTTCCGTGTATTTTCTTTTCATGTCACTTACAGATGCGGGTATCAAAAAACCCTGAAAATTCTCCGTTCACCATCAGCTTTGTTTTGAGTTGGCTGGCTAAATATTTGGAAAAAACCATCTCGACACGTTTCAACCATTATTGTCATAGTCTCCATCAGTATGTATGGATAATTTTTATCCAATTCAGAGAATTACAGAAATATACACCTCTTATAAATTAATTCAAAAGTGCCAGTTCCACCAAAAATAACGTTGCATAGACAAATTTGGACACTCTTGAACTTTCCCGACATTTTCACTTTTGTTTTTGTTTGTTTGTGGTTTGTTTTTGAGCGGAGTTTAAGTAAATTGTTTTTTACCTTAAAAATAAGACCATTCTTTTGTCTGGCTGCATATCCCTAAAAAAAAACCCACACTTTGGGTTATTTCCTAATAATTCTAACGTAAACAAAGCGAACTACTCTTGGCTGATAAATTATTATTTATTTATTGATCTACTAGAAAAAAGTCGTGTTTAGGGTTAGGGTTTAGGGTAATTTAATGGAAAAATAAAATATCAGTCAAAGAATGTTCTCCTTTGTTTATGTAGACTTAATGTTTATGTTAACCCACTATTTGTTTGGTCAATTTTCCCATTATATACTTTTTCCTTACAAAATGCCTTTCCCTAATCTCTACAGTCTTACAGGCACATCAGTTTGAGCGTTTTTCTTTAAAAGAATCTGTCACATAAACTACCCCTAATAAGTTTCTTCAGTAACGGCAGAGTGTTCTAAAATGTCCACTCATGTTGGCAAAAAAAACGCGGGTGGTCAGTTCATACGACTAGAATAGATATAAGACCCGCTGAAAAGTCATATGACGCTCTGGCCGACCAAGTGTCTAAAATTCATAGACTTCTGATTACAGTCATTGTGTCTATATTCCTAAGAGAATTTTATGGCATTTCCGTATATCTATGTCTATCGTAATGAACTGACCACCGTTTTTTTTTGCCACATGAGTTGGACATTTTAGAACACTCTCCGATACTGAAAAACTTAATTAGGGGTAGTTTTATTGCCTGACAGATCTTTAAGGAAAACGCTCAAACTGAATGTGCTGTAAGACTGTAAGAGATTGGGAAAGCCATTTTTGTAAAGGAAAAAGTATAAATGGGAATTGACGCAAACAATAGTGGGTAAACATAAACATAAGTCTAACATAAAACAAAGGAGAACCATTCTTTTGACTGATATTTAATTTTCCCATTAAATTAACCCTAAACCCTACCTAAACACGACTTTTTTTCATAGTAGATCAATAATAAATAAATAATTTAATCAAGCCCCAAGAGTAGTTCGCTTTGTTTACGTTAAATTATAGGAAATAACCCAAAAAGTGTGGGCTTTTTTTTAGGGATATAGCAGCCAGACAAAAAAGAATGGTCCTTATTTTTTAAGTAAAAAACAATTACTTACTCCCGCTCAAACAAACAAAACAAACAAACAAAAGTGAAAATGTTCGGGAAAGTTCAAGAGTGTCCAAATTTGGTCTATGGGCAAGCGTTATTTTTGGTGGAACTGCACTTTTGAATTAATTTATAAGGAGGTGTATATTTCTGTAATTCTCTGATTGGATAAAAATTATCCATACATTCTGATGGAGACTATGACAATAATGGTTTGAAACGTGTCGAGATGGTTTTTTCCAATATTTAGCCAGCCAACTCAAAAACAGCTTGATGGTGAACGGAGAATTTTCAGGGTTTTTTGATACCGCGCATCTGTAAGTGACATGAAAAAGAAAATACACGGACATAACCAGTTCACATTCCTCAGCGTATCTACCTACGAACCTACCTCTGTCGCTTATTTGACTAAGAAAATTTTAATTATACGTTTCATTAAGATGTTATAACAGTGATATTGAAAAATTCAGAGGTCATTTGATAAATGGGTTGAGTATTTTCTTTTTGAAAAAAGCAAAATATTTTTTTTCTCTAAGAATTTCTTTCATAAATAAATGTAAACTCCGGAAAATGTAAATTTCCATAAATGTAAACTCCAGAAAAACAGTCGGTCGACTCCATTAGATTAATGGGAAAAGGGATAAATAAAAGACACGTAATTTTATTTATTTTTATGTTCTGTATTTTTTTTTTTTTTTTTAAATATACATAAAAATTATTTTTGTATTTCATTGTATTTTAGAATTTTATTTTCAATTAATTTTTCCTTTTAAATTTATTTTGAATTCATTTTCTCACCATCCTTCCCAACATCTGTAAATTATTCTTCACAAATACCTCGGTTTTTATTAAGTAGAGAAGAATCCTAAAGTGACTGAGGCTATAATGGTGGCAGCAGTGACGGAGGGCGATAAATATATTAATTAGCATGGAAGTGCTGGTACCATTAGGGTTCTATTCATAGGAGCAATATATACTGTATGGATAATGCAAAAAGCAATATTGACACTTTAAAACATTGATAAGCAACATGAAACATTATACTTACTATACATGATTAGTAATTGAATAGGAATACATTAAAACTTCGGACAGGTTATTTTTATTAAGAATAGTTATTTGAAGCTATGGTTATTTACTAAGGGTTATTATTATATTATTATTATTATTATTATTATTATTATTATTATTATTATTATTTTGCTCCTTTGAGTTTTCACATCATCATTAGCTGATGGTCTTTCACTGGAGTCTGAAGTGACAGCAAGTCTCCTCATGTCTCCAGGACTCTTCTGGGTATTCTGGCAGATTGCAGCAGTGCAGTGTTTTGAATAGTTTTTCAATCCTTCCACTGATTTCCAAACATTCCAAACCCTTTTTCCAATCCTTTTGGGACTGTTCCAAGTGCACCAACTACAATTGGTATTACTTTCAACTTTCATATTCCATAACTTTTTTCAGTTCTCTGGCAAGGTCCAGATATTTGTCCATTTTTTCATTTTCTTTTTAGCTTCACCCTGTGATCTGCTGGTACTGCAAAATCCACCAGTTGACAAGTTCTTTCTTTTTGTTTATCAACACTAGGTCTGGTCTTCTTGCTGGGATAAGGTCCAGAGAATTTTTTATGCGTTTCGTTCTCGAAGAACTACCATTTTGGTTGTGAGATTCAAAATTTAATTTTTTCATTTTTGCGGCGTTATTTTTTTTTCATTATTATTTATTATTATTATTATTATTATTATTATTATTATTATTATTATTATTATTATTATTATTTATTATTTTCTCCTCTTGAGTTTTTCACATCAGCGTTAGCTGATGGTATTTTACTGGAGTCTGAGTGACAGCAATCTCCTCAGGTCTCCCAGGACTCTTCTGAGTATTCTGACAGATTGCAGCAAGTAGTCAGTGTTCTGTATGTTCTCAATTCTTCCTCTGATTTCCAGATTTTCCAGTCCTTTTCCAATCCTTTTGGGACTGTTCCAAGTGCACCAAACTACAATTGGTATCAGTTTCACTTTCATATTCCATAACTTTTTCAGTTCTCTGGCAAGGTCCAGGTATTTGTCCATCTTTTTCGTTTTCCTTCATCTTCACCTATGATCTGCTGGAATGCAAAATCTACCAGTTGACAAGTCCTTTCTTTTTTGTTATTAACACTAAATGGCAATGTTTCAGCTAAAAAATTTAGGGCCTTATCGACAGGAGCTAGAATACAACCAGTGTAAAATAATACCCCTCCTCCCCAATGGTGTCCAAGGTAGAACACTTTATTCGATGAATAAGCTGAGAGAAATTCTGATTCACCCCTTTGTAAGCATTACTCCAAGTGCACCTACTACAATCGGTATTACTTTGACTTTCATATTCCATAGATTTATTATTTTTATTATTATTATTATTATTATTATTATTATTAATTATTATTATATAAATTCTTTGGTTGTATTAACAACTTTTCCTGTAACGACGTGTTCAATTATTTATAATTCGAATAACTACTTGATGATACGCCAATACACTGAACAAGAAATTGAATTCCTGTGAAATTCAACGCGTGAAAATCAGTGTACAAAACAATTATATAATATATATATGCCCCATTATTGGCACTCGTTCATTTGTTTTTGTTTTTTTTTGCTTTATTAAGAAATAAACGGCAAATAATCAAATTCATGTGAAGTCCTTCTTTTATTAATTTGCTCTTCTTTAAGCAAATTTGATTTTGTCAATAAACCTAAAGTTGTTCACTAGATGTGTTGATATTTCTTTTTGTTTTTTTGCCTTTTTAGTTTGTTTTTTCTGATGTTTTACATTATGTACTGAAATTTCATGGTTTCACTAATTGTAACAGAAACGTAATTAGATAGATAGATAGATAGATAGATAGATACGATTATGAACTGAATGAGATAGATACAGTCCTGGTCAGCCATTATTGGCACCATCTCCTTTCTTTAGAAATAAACGGAAATAACCAAATTTTATATTAACTTGTTTTGTTTATTTGTTGTTGTTTTGTCAACATAATTTTCTTATATCATGTGCTGAAATTTCATGTGTGTCCATGAATTGGTGACAAATACTCATACACAGAGGGCGTTATGGTTAGCAAGTTTATATTGTTAGTTCGATTATCATTGGGCGCTCAATGCTTCTGGTTGTGGCCATATCTAACTTAGTAATAACTATAATATATATATTAATATATATATAATATATTCGCAGGTATCTACTTGTCGGTATCAACCGGCAGCGAGAAAGTCTAGACCAAGGAATATTGTTTTTCGCGCCTGAGGTGGAGGCGTTACACCTATCGTAGCTCCTACTTTTACTGCAGAGTCTGTGATACTCATACATTGAGTTGACGAGGGTCGGTAAATGAACCGGACACCTTGTGGTTCTGAACAGGATGTTCTACCGACCGACAACACAAATATATATATATATATATTATATTATTATATATATATATATATTATATATATATATATAGATATTTGAATGTTTGTTTATTTTAGAAGCATTGTTGAATAAAGTATATATTATTATTTATATTTGCTTGAAGGCAATTACAATGCGTATATCGCATAAATTCCGCTAAATTATCGAAGATATAAATGACAAGTGAATTTCGGTAAAAGATCATTCTATGTGTAGAACATCGTATAGACTGTTTCAAACTTTATTAAGTCTCATCACGATGTATACTAACGATTTCCCTCCGACAGAAATCGAAACCGGGAGTTTCAGCAGGATAGTCAGAAACCCTACTGCTTCGGCCACGAATACAGCACGGGAAAATTCTCGCAAAATTAACCTTTATTTCAACAAATGCCTCTAAAATAAACAAACATCCAAAATCTTTTTCCTTCGCTGAAGAGTATAAGGCACCCGGGTTGTTATAATTCACGCAACGTCCCCTTACCTCATATGGTAGAGACGTATCAGTATCATTGATAGATTGTTTTTTGTTTTTTTTTTTGTTTTTATTGCTTCTTGCTTTTTTTTGTGAAAGCCACGATTTTATCTTTTGGTTTGGTTGTTTGTTTTGGGTTTTACGGCATATCAAACCCATTTCGGGCCATTCAATGCAAATCAAGTCATTTTGATATCAGTTTACTTACAATACCTGTTGTTGCTTAAATGTTTCACCCATGTAACAATTGAACACGCTCATCACTGCTTAACTTCGTTTATCTAGTGAGGGCCCGGTGTTTTCAATATGATTTTTATCGTAAGCATGTTGTTGTTTTTATGACGGTGATGTCACGGTGATCGCAACTAGTTTGCGCCAAAACATTAAAATTAAGCAAAATGTCACTCTTTCTCCCTCGCCTAAAAAATAAAATAAAAAGACTGACTTCGGCATTAGATAACCCATCAATATTCGATATGCCGTAGAACCAAATCAAACAACCCGATTATCTTTATTTTGGATCTTCTAGTCAGACAGCTAATTAGAGTGAGTTTTCAGATGATTGGTAGATATCTTTTTATGAAGGCTTTGATGAAAGATCCATTTTGTTTTTTAGTGGCGTCTGATAAGTTATCTCGAAGATTTTTTTTCATCGCCCCGACGTTTTCCTCATCGAGTAGTTAATTTTACTGGTGGTGGGGTTAGATTATTTATTGCTGTTGATATAAAGCTATTGAGGCAATGAATTGTCTTAGAGCGGCTGATGAGTTTTTTTTATGAACAGTTTCTTTGTTTTGTATCTTCTGAGTCGATCACTGATTGAAAAACAATTCTAGTTGGTAAAAAAAGATATTTTTTTCTTATTTTAAGAAACATTTTATAGTATGTCTATTGGAGAAATAATGGCGCTCATTGGAGAAAACTTAGTTTGAGCTGACCCCTGTTTAAAGGAAAACACTGTAATTGGTGGAAACCTGGTTCGAGTTGTAAAATTGAATAAAACCTTTTTTGTAAAGCAAAAGTATTATATGGGTACATTGACAAACAAAAGGTCTTTTTTTTTAGGGACATGCAGTGAGAAAAGACAATTGATCTTATTTTTTTTAAGGTACACCAATTTACTGAGCACCGCGCTCAAAATAAAATAAATGAAAAATAAATGAGACGGTCGAGAACATTCAGAAGTGCCCAATATTTGCCCTTGTGTCGTTTATTTTGGTAGAAATGTTAATTTTGGTGTTATTTTATGAGAGATTTATATTTCTGTGGTTCTGTGAATTGGAGTAACAATCAAAATTATTTACCGCCCTGTCGGCTGGGCGTTAGAATGCACCGACTGCACCCTCTGCAGAAGGGTACGACTCCCCAAATGAGGCCTTCTGGGTGGGCGACCCGTGATGCTTAAGGACAGAATCTTGGTGGAATGAGTAGTCCATGACCTCAACACATCCACTAGACTCTTAACTTAGGCTAGACGTCGTCGAAGAGGCCCCCTCCGATCAATCGGCTGGTGACGTCAAGTCGCTAGCACCTATATGATTTTCCCACCCTTTTGCCCTAATGGCAAGCCCAAAACCTTTTTTTATCATATGGGTGCTGAGAAGGCGTGGCTGAGGGTCTACATGTCTGGGAATAAACGTTAACCTATCTGATGGTGAAGTTCAGTTTTGGAGGTTGGGTAATGTGGAAGCACCCTTTTCATCACCATTACTCCCTGTTCTACCCTGACGCTGGGTAGTTGTACAATGTTAGGTCCATCTATGGGTTAAATAGGAAAAATGGGGTTTATAAAAAAAATTGGTGTATCCATTAAGAAGAATTTCTTTCAAAACTTTATCGTCATTAAATACGCCACTGAGGTTGATATGCCGTAAAACAAACAAACTCAAATTATTTATACAATGTGACAACATGATTGAAACGTGTCAAGATGATGGGTTTTTTAATTGGAAGCAAATGCAAAAAGAAGAAAATGGTGGTGAGGTTAGATTATCTAATATCTTCGTGATATAAATCTATTGAAGTAATGAATTGCCCTAGAACGCTGATAAGTTTTCTTCTGGGCATTTTTCTTTATTTTGTATCTCTGAACGATCATTGATTGAAAACAGATTCTATGTTGGCATAAAAAAAAAGATTTTTTTAATTTAAGAAACATTTTTAGCCTTATGTGTATTAGAAAATATTGGCACATTTCTTTCTTTTTATATATATAGAGAGAAGAGCCAGTGAGAAGAGAGAGAGAGAGAGAGAGAGAGAGAGGAGGAGCAGTGAGAGAAAGAGGGAGAGAGAGGAGGAAGGCAAGTGAGAGAAAGAGAGAAGCAGTGAAAGAAGAGAGAGAAAGGCAATGAGAGGAGAGGTAGTGTGGTGTGTGAGAGAGAGAGAGAGAGAGAGAGGGGCAGTGAGAGAGGAGGCAGTGAGAGAGGAGGACAGTGAGAGAGAGAGAGGCAGTGAGAGAAAGAGAGAGAGAGAGAGATAGGCAAGTGGAAAGAAAGAGAGAGAGATAAAGAGAGGAGGGGAAGAAGAGAGAGGGGGGGCAGTGAATCGGGATTCACAATATGGTCAAAGAAATAGTACGGAACAATATCAGAGATATTTCGACTGGTCCTAAAGGGCCGGTTTAAGCTCATCGGTAAGAGCGTTCGCCTAGAACCACAAGGTCCTAGTTCGAATACGCGGCAATTGCAAACTCAGCGTTATGAGTAGCACGGGACCTGTGAAATAAAGTGAGGAGCTGACGTTAAAACAATCTCTTGGTCTACGCTAGTGACAAGGGGATAGACTCCTCACTGTCCTGGCTGATACGAGATTAGTCTCTCCGACGAACGATACTTACTAGTATTTTTCGTAAATCAGAATTATATTTTACAATGAAAAGATAGAATAATTCAAATTTTGGAAAAGGTCCCCAGGATGATGGCATATTGTCAAACATCAACAACAAAGAATTTTATTAGAAGAAATATGTGCAAATAGTCAAAGTAAACTGTTTTCAGAAATAGTTGAAATGGAATTGTAGTAGTCACGGACTAGATCAAGTCACCTATTAATATGCATTAAGGACCAAATAGAAAATGTGTGTACTTCCCCAACGCTTCTGCTACGGACAAAGTCAATTTCAAGGGCGGGTTCAAATCAGAGCTTTTCTTTCTCCTTGATTTTTATTTTATTATCTTACAAAAGGTTAATGAGTTCATTCAAATCTTAACTATTTTACCCTACTGGAGGGAGAATAATTGATTCAATCATTTATTCCAAGGTAAGGGCCATGTGAAATGCAAACAGCCTAATCCAACATTTGAAACTCGGTTCACGAGCCCTTTTCTACGGCGATAGCCATTACATATTCTGAATAGAAAAATAAGTTATTTTCTCACTCCTCCGACAGAATAGGAACAGAGTCAATTTTTGCGGATTTGATTGATTGATTAACGGCATGTCAACCCGTTAAGGTTTTTATTTTAGCTTAGGCGTGGGAATTGTAAGTTTATGCTTAATTTTAGGTAAAATGTTTATTTTAATCTTTTTAAAATATTGCAAAACTCACATGGATATTTTTTATAATAATTATTTTGTAAGGTACTGAATCTTTTTTACGTTTATAAAAATTTTTGCTATATTTTTTATTCTCTAATTTTTTCCATGTAGTGTGATTTGAATTTCATAGAATTTCTCCTATATATGTGTCACCGCTTCATCTCTCTCTCTTCTCTCTCCTCTCTCCTCTCATCTCTCTCTCTCTCTCACTCCTCTCTCTTTTTTCTTTCTTTCTCTCTCTCTCTCTCTCTCTCTCTCTCTCTCTATATATATATATATATTATATATACACTATATATACATATAATATATATAATATATATATAATCATTTATTTCTTTCTATATATAATTTCTACTCTCTCGTTATATATATATATATATATATATTTATATTATATATATATATATATATATATATATAGATAGATAGATAGATAATATGATAGATAAAAAGTATATGATAAAAGTATATGAAAACACACAATGTTGTTAAAATGAAATATTTAATCATATTCATAAGCTAATATTGAAACAAATTTTCCGATTTATAAAAATCATCTTCAGAAGCTTGTTTTTAATGCGGATCATTGAGAGAGAAGCAGAAAATAATTTAAATTCAAAACGGAAAACATTGATTTCCAAAAAGCGTTCAAGTCTTGCGATCGTTTCTCGTCATTAGCACATCCGCTACGCGTTTCTAAGCCAATCAATGTTTTTCGTTTTGAATTTAAACTTATTTCCTGCTTCTCTCTCGATGAAGTCTGGATTAAAAACAAGAAATCTGAAGAATGATTTTATAAATCGAATATTGTTCAATATTGCTATGAATACGATATCAATAATTTTCATTTTAACAGCATTGTGTTTTTCATAATCCTTTATCGATACTATATATATATATATATATTATAATATATATGATATAATATATGTTGTGGGTGTGTGTGTGTGTGTGTGTGTGTGTGTGTGTAATGTGTTTATCTGTCCTACTTATCCTAATGGGATATAAGTGTGAAGGAAACTCAAAACAACCTCGTCCAGGATGCAGATTCATTTTCTTCGACGATAACCGTTACGTTAAGCCTGCATCCGCCATAAGGATAGAAAATAAAATTGCCCCAAAAGTCTGACAAGGGAAAATTCTATGAAAATAGCCTTTATATCCAAGATGCCGTTCAATTGGCTAGCAGTCTTAAAAATCAAATTTGGCGAGTAGGGACTCTTTGCGAGGATACAGGTCCTCAGTTATTAGGAAAATCGACGCGGTACGAAATATCATTTTGCTAATTCGGACAGCCTCAGGCCCAGTCGACGAGCTTAGAATACGCTGGCTTATCACCTTTAGGGGGTAAAGCCACCCACACACACAAGCATTCATGTTTTGTTGTTTTGTTTTAAGGCATGTTAAACCCTTTTCAGGGTCATTTAACTACCGATTCAAATCATTCGATACAAAAGACTCTGGATGCTTACAGTTTCGTGTTGTTTTTTTTAAGTGGTCACCCAGTTAAGTATTTAAACATGCTAAACCATTGCATGACTTAGCTGATCTAGCGGGAACCGGTGGTTTCAGCTAATTGACGCGTAATCGGGGGTTTTCTGTATAGCACTAACGCTGCATTCTTGTGATACTACAGTTATGAATATAATGGAAGCGCGTGGCAATAAATGGTTAGAGTCGTAGGAAATGAACTGTCCAACCGAGTTCAATCCTAGACGAAACGTTTGCATTTCACATAGCACTAATACCCTTCGGAAAGGTAATGAACTCCAACTATACTCCCTCCATTATGGGTAAATAGTAGGACAAACTGGGTTCTTCAACCTTGATAAGGCAACGTATAGGAAAACGAAAACTCTGAATTCAACCTGTAAACTCCCGCTTTAGAAATTGACTGTGTCTCATCCTGGTTTCGTGGGAAGAGGTTGGTAATATATATATATATACTTATTAATATATATATTATATATACAAGTTTTGTTGAACTGTACAGATAAATTCTGTCGGACAAGTCTTTGGTGATCCGTTACACCCCGACACCCAAGAAGTGTCGGGGTGTAACTGGTATAAGCAGTTCAACCAAAGGTTTGAAAAACGAGCGCTTTTCGGCAATACAATTGCCATCCTCAGGTAAGAAACGTGGTATGATTTCGGTCTCGTTTTAA
>CM042159.1:3489927-3518326 GCA_023376005.1 Doryteuthis pealeii
AGTAGAGAGAGCATGCGAGAATATTTCGCGTGCTGTATCGTGGCCCGGAAGCAGTAGGTTTCTGACTATTCGCTGCTGAAATCGAATCTCCGGTTTGCGAAGTTTTCTGTCGGAGGGAAATCGTATAGTAAGGTACATCGCGTGATGAGACTGAATAAATGTTTGGAAACAGTCTATACGGAGTGTTCTACCAGCATAGAATGATTGCTTTAGCCCGAGAATTCACTGTGTCAATTAGTAAGCTCAGGATAATTAAGCGGGAATTTTTTATGCGATATACCGCATTGTATGGTGGCCTTCACGAGCAAAAATATAAATAATATATATATGCCTTAGTTCAACAATGCTTATCATTAAAATAAACAAACATTCAAATAATCTTATATATATATGAGATATACTATTAGTAGTATATATATATATATATAGTATATATAGAATATAAATATATCATTGCGTGGTGTGGTCGGGGGTCGGAGTAGAACATCCGGGTTTAAAGGGCCAATAAGAAGGTTCCGGTTCAAATTGGCGGGGACCCCTCGGGTCACTCAATGTAGAGCACAGGGACTCTGGGCAGTAGAAGTAGAGGGGAGCTGACGATAGGGTGTACACGCTCCACCTCAGGCGCGAAAACAATATCTTGGTCTAGACTTTTCTTCGCTGTCCGGTTGAACCGGGTGTTCTGGTAGGTGACATAAGGTCATCCTCGAATATCATATAGTATATAGGATATAAGTATATATACTACATAGGAGTTATTATACTAATTTAGATTATGGCACGGGAAGACCAGAAGCCATTGAGCGCTGGCTCTAAGTTGTATATTATAATCCGGAACTAACAATATATACTTGCTAACAGGACATAAACGGCCTCCTGTGGTATGAGGGTATTTGTCACAATTCATGACACACATGAAATTTCAGTCACATGATATAGAGGAAAAATTAGTTTGGACAAAACAAACAACAAATAACAAAACAAAGTTAATATATTTGGTTAATTTTCACGTTTATTTCTAAAGAAAGGAAGATGGTGCCAATAATGGTGACCAGGACTGTATCTATCTCATTCAGTTCATAATCTTATCTATCTATCTATCTATCTATCTATCTAAATTACGTTTCTGTTCACAATTAGTGAAACCCATGAAATTTCAGTACATAATGTAAAACATCAGAAAAAACAAACTAAAAGGCAAAAACAAAAAGAAATATCACAATCTAGTGAAACAACTTTGGTTTATTGACAAATCAATTTTGCTAAAGAAGAGCAAATAATAAAAGAAGGACTTCACATGAATTTGATTATTGCCGTTTATTTCTTAAGGTAAAGCAAAAAAAACAAAACAATGAACGAGTGCCAATAATGGGGGCCATATATATATAAATATATTATTGTTTTTGTACACTGATTTCACGAGCGTGAAATTTCACAGGAATTCAATTTCTTGTTCAGTGTATTGGCGTATCATCAAAGTAGGTTATTTCGATTATAAATAATTGAAACACGTCGTTACAGGAAAGTTGAAGCAACAAAGAATTATATAAATAATAAATAATAATAATAATAATAATAATAATAATAATAATAATAATAAAATCTATGGAATATGAAAGTCAAAGTAATACCGATTGTAAGTAGGTGCACTTGGGAGTAATGCTTACAAAGGGGTGAATCAGAATTTCTCTACAGCTTATTTCATCGAATAAAGTGTTCTACCTTGACACCATTGGGGAGGAGGGGTATTATTTTACACTGGGTTGTATTCTAGCTCCTGTTTCGATAAGCCCTATAATTTTTTAGCTGAAACATTGCCATTTAGTGTTATTAACAAAAAGAAAGGATTGTCAACTGGTATAGATTTGCAGTTCCAGCAGATCATAGGGTGAAGATGAAGGAAAACGAAAAGAGATGGACAAATACCTGGACCTTGCCAGAGAACTGAAAAGTTATGGAATATGAAAGTGAAACTGATACCAATTGTAGTTGGTGCACTTGGAACAGTCCCAAAAGGATTGGAAAAGGGACTGGAAAATCTGGGAAATCAGAGGAAGAATTGAGAACATACAGAACACTGCACTGCTGCATCTGTCAGATATACTCAGAAGAGTCCTGGAGACCTGAGGAGACTTGCTGTCACTCAGACTCCAGTAAATACCATCAGCTAACGCTGATGTGAAAACTTCAGAGGAGAAAATAAAATAATAATAATAATATAATAATAATAATATAATAATAATAATAATTAATAATAATAAATAATAATGAAAAAAAAATAACGCAAAAAATGAAAAATTAAATTTTGATCTCACAAAAAAAATGGGTAGTTCTTGAGAACGAACGCCATAAAATTCTCTGGACCTTATCCAGCAAGAAAGACCAGACCTAGTGTTGATAAACAAAAAGAAAGAACTTGTCAACTGGAGGATTTTGCAGTACCAGCAGATCACAGGGTGAAGCTAAAAGAAAATGAAAAAATGGACAAATATCTGGACCTTGCCAGAGAACTGAAAAAGTTATGGAATATGAAAGTGAAAGTAATACCAATTGTAGTTGGTGCACTTGGAACAGTCCCAAAGGATTGGAAAAGGGTTTGGAATGTTTGGAAATCAGTGGAAGGATTGAAACTATTCAAAACACTGCACTGGCGGCAATCTGCCAGAATACCCAGAAGAGTCCTGGAGACATGAGGAGACTTGCTGTCACTCAGACTCCAGTGAAAGACCATCAGCTTAATGATGATGTGAAAACTCAAAAGGAAGCAAATAATAAATAATAATAATAATAATATAATAATAATAATAATAATAATAATAACCCTTAGTAAATAACCATAGCTGCTTCAAATAACTATTCTTAATAAAAATAACCTGTCCGAAGTTTAATGTATTCCTATCAATTACTAATCATGTATTAGTAAGTATAATTTTTCATGTTGCTTATCAATGTTTTAAAGTGTCAATATTGCTTTTGCACTTATCTCATACAGATATATATGTCCTATGAATAGAACCCTAAATGGTACCCAGCACTTCCATGCTAATTAATATATTTATCGCCCTCCGTCACTGCTGCCACCATTATTATGCCTCAGTCACTTTAGGATTCTTCTACTTTAATAAAAACACCGAGTATTTGTGAAAGAATAATTTACAGATGTTGGGGAAGGATTGTGAGAAAATGAATTCAAAATAAATTTAAAAGGAAAAATTAATTGAAAAATAAATTCTAAAATACAATGAAATACAAAATAATTTTTATGTATTTAAAAAAAAAAAAAAAATAACAGAACATAAAATAAATAAAATTACGTGTCTTTTATTTATCCTTTTCCCATTAATCTAATGGAAGTCGACCGACTGGTTTTCTGGGAGTTTACATTTATGGAAATTTACATTTTCCGGAGTTTACATTTATTTATGAAAGAAATTCTGAGAGAAAAATATTTTGCTTTTTTCAAAAGAAATACTCCCATTTATCAAATGACCTTCGAATTTTAATATCACTTGTATAACATCTTAATGAAACGTTATAATTAAAATTTTCTTAGTCAAATAAGCGACAGAGGTAGGTATCGTAGGTAGATACGCTGAGGAATGTGAACTGGTTATGTTCCGTGTATTTTTCTTTCATGTCACTTACAGATGCGGGTATCAAAAAAACCCTGAAAATTCTTCCGTTCACCATCAGCTTTGTTTTTTGAGTTGGCTTGGCTAAATATTTGGAAAAAACCATCTCGACACGTTTCAACCATTATTGTCATAGTCTCCATCAGTATGTATGGATAATTTTTATCCAATTCAGAGAATTACAGAAATATACCACCTCTTATAAATTAATTCAAAAGTGCCAGTTCCACCAAAAATAACGTTGCATAGACAAATTTGGACACTCTTGAACTTTCCCGACATTTTCACTTTTGTTTTTGTTTGTTTTGTTTTGTTTTTGAGCGGAGTTAAGTAAATTGTTTTACCTTAAAAATAAGACCATTCTTTTGTCTGGCTGCATATCCCTAAAAAAAAACCCACACTTTTGGGTTATTTCCTATAATTCTAACGTAAACAAAGCGGAACTACTCTTGGCTGATAAATTATTTATTTATTTATTGATCTACTAGAAAAAAGTCGTGTTTAGGGTTAGGGTTTAGGGTTAATTTAATGGGAAAATAAATATCAGTCAAGAATGGTTCTCCTTTGTTTATGTTAGACTTAATGTTTATGTTAACCCACTATTGTTTGGTCAATTTTCCCCATTATACTTTTTCCTTACAAAAATGCTTTCCCTAATCTCTACAGTCTTACCAGGCACATCAGTTTGAGCGTTTTTCTTTAAAAGAATCTGTCAGCATAAACTACCCCTAATAAGTTTCTTCAGTATACGGCAGAGTGTTCTAAAATGTCCAACTCATGTTGGCAAAAAAAAAACCGGTGGTCAGTTCATACGACTAGACATAGATAATAAGACCCGCTGAAAAGTCATATGACGCTCTGCCGACCAAGTGTCTAATTTCATAGACTTCTGATTACAGTCATTGTGTCTATATTCCTAGAGAATTTTATGCATTTCGTATTGCTCGTGAGTATTCACACCGGCGTTAACTGGTAGCATTGCTATTATTATTTGCTCCTTTTGGGTTTTCACATCAGCATTAGCTGATGGTCTTTCACTGGAGTCTGAGTGACTGCAAGTCTCCTCAGGTATCCAGGACTCTTCTGAGTATTCTGGCAGATTGCAGCAGTGCAGTGTTCTGAATGATTTCAATCCTTCCTCTGATTTCCAAACTTTCCAAACCCTTTTCCAATCCTTTTGGGACTGTTCCAAGTGCACCAACTACAATTGGTATTACTTTCACTTTCATATTCCATAACTTTTTCAGTTCTCTGGCAAGGTCCAGATATTGTCCATTTTTTCATTTTCCTTTAGTTTCACCCTGTGATCTGCTGGCACTGCAAAAATCCACTAGTTTGGCAAGTTCTTTCTCTTTTGTTAATCAACACTAGGTCTGGTCTTCTTGCTGGGATAAGGTGATCCATTTTTATTTCAAAGTCCCAGAGAATTTTATGCGTTTCGTTCTCAAGAACAGATTCTTGTTATGCATATACCATTTTGTTGTATGGTCAAAATTTAATTTTTTTGCATAATTACCAGTGGATCATCTCCCAACCCAGCCGTGTCTAGTTTTGTACTCCCGTTATGCTAGTTTGCTACATTCGCATAGTACATGGTTTACAGTCTCATCTCTATTACCGCATAATCTACATTTACTATTTTGTTGGGTCTTATCAATTTTTGCTTTGATATAGTTTGTCCTTATGGCATTATTTTGTGCAGTAGTATCATTATTATTGTTATCATTATTTTTATCATTGTTATTATCATTATTATCATTGTTATTGTTATCATTATTATTTTTATCATTATTATTATCATTGTTATTTTCATTATTATCATCATTATTATTGTTATCATTATCATTATTATCATTATCACCATCGTCATTATTATTATTATCATCAGTATTGTTATCATTATCATTATTATCAGCAAAATAACTAGAAATGAAATGCAGTACAACCAACCAACCAACCAGCCAACCAATGAAACAACCTCTCTGGTTGTTAATGTTATATGCCCCATACATTCGACTTCACATCCTACCCGTGGTGAACTAGTTAGTTATATAAGACGTGCCATCATGGTGTAATGGTTAGCTAGCTCATCTAGCAGGCTTATTAATATTGAATAGCGAGTTTGTACTTTGCTGGATGTCTCATACTCGTGAGCTTGTGTCACATCATACACGGAGAGAATGGGTTGGGTAAATACCTACATTTCCGATTTTTTAGCCTTATGTGAAATACATGCAGCCTCATCTACGATTTGAACTCGGGTCGTCGTTTCCAATTCCTACGAGAAGGACCATTACATCAATGATGACAGTTGCGATGTAAAGCGACTAGAATTATTAATAATGATGATTGACAAAGCTTCATTTAAATATAAATTCAATCATCAACTAAATAATATATTGAATAATAACATAAAAAATATTAAAATCAGCCATAAAACACTAATCTTGCTAACAAACAGCTTAATATTAATTTTACCTAATCTTAATACCGCTGCTACTACTACTACTACTACTACGAATAAGAATAAGAATAAGAATATACTTAAGTCAGTATACGTATGTAGGTATATTGGATTATCTCTGGGCTTGCGTTTTTTATGTATGTATATGTACGCATGTGCATGCCTGTGTTCTGTGTTTACTCCGGTATATATATATATATATATATATATATATATATATATAGAGAGAGAGAGAGAGAGAGAGAGAGAGACAGACAGACAGACAGACAGACAGACAGAGACCGAGACAGACAGACACACAGACAGACAGAGAGAGAGAGAGAGACAGAGAGACAGAGAGAAACCGAACCAGACAGACAGATAGCGACAGAGTGAGTGAGTGAGTGAGTGAGAGAGAGAGAGAGAGAGAGAGAGAGAGAGAGAGAGAGAGGGGGGGAGAGGGGAATGTATCTATTCTCAGAAAATATAATTCAGCGTTTATGATAATATGATATAAAGAAATATAAAACATAATAATGTCCCTATTTTGTTTGTTTGGTGATCACTCTATTAAGGGTAGTATTTTTGCCTTTTTAGTCGCAAAGTTTGAAGTAATAGAATAATCATTTACTAAGCTTATCTTAGTCTGGCGCGCAAAGCTAGATGGATGGTAAAGTTTGAATTGAATTCAATAAAAATGGTCTTTAAAAAGAAGAGATAAGACAATCATTGGTTGCAAGTAATCAAATTCAAAGTCTTGATACCACACAATCACCATTCAACTCTTCTCTGGAGACAGATCTGAATGCCTGTTGTATAGTATCACCTTCAGCAACGTCATCGGACTCCATACTGCGCAGACGTCTGGGCCGAACAACCGTGCCAATATGGTACAGTCTGCAGCAAAAATACCTATCACATTTTAAACCTGTGTAGTGGAAGTTAATAGGTATAAGTGGTAATAATAGATCAATTTCTAGTTAAATTTGCAAATCGTCGTCAAAATTAAAATGGAAACATTTGGTGGTCCGCCATGTCGGCTGGGGCGTTAGAATGCACCGACAGCACCTCTGCAGAGGGGTAAGACTCCCCCAATGGGGTCACCTGTTGGCCGTGGGTGGCAACCCGTGATGCTTACGGATAGAACCCAGGTGGATGAGCAGTTCATGACTTGCAATACTCCACTTTGGCCCTGTCTTGGGCTAGACGGGCGGTCGGAGAGGCTACCTCCGATCAATCGGCTGGTCACGTCAGACCCTAGCACCTATATGATTTTCCCAACCATATTGCCCTTATGGCAAGCCCCAAACCTTTTTATCATATGGGTGCTAGAGGGTGGTGCCTGAGGGTCTACATGTCCTGGGAATTACGTTAAACTCTATCTGATGGTGAGGTTCCAGTTCTGGAGGTTTGGGGAATGTAGAGCACCCCTTCATCACCATTGCTCCCTGGTCCACTTTGACCCGGAGTGGTAGTACCTGTTAGGGTCCCATCTATGGTTTTAAACAGGAAAACATGAGTTGATAAATAAGATTGTATTATTCATTTAAAAATGAAAATTATTTAAAAACTGTGTCGGCATTAAACATTTTTGAATGCCAAATTACTAATAGAAGTATTCGGCATAAAATAACCCAAGGGGTTGACATGCCGTAAAACCCAACCAACCAAACCAAACCAACCATTATTTGGTGGTGATCCATGACAATTAACTACAATGTATGAATGAACTTTTTTGCGAATTAGGTTACGGTTTAGGGGTTTCAGGATTAAGGTTGTTTTTAATTACGTATTGCTTAAAAAACAACAACAAAAAACCCTAAATTACTATACATTTAATTAAGCATTGAAATTCATTATTGAATCCAACGGTAGACACATTAGTCTCAGTTGTTTGTGTTAGTATTGCAATGTATAATTTCAATTAAAGTTGGTCTAAAAAAATTATTTTTCAAAATTAAATGTATAGTAATTTGTTTTGTTTTCTTTTTTGTTTTTTTAAGCAATATGTAATTAAAAACAACCTTAATCCCCAAACCCCTAAACCCTAACCAAATTCGCAAAAAAGTTAATTCATACACTATAGTTAAATTGTCATGGATCACCAAATAATTTTCCGTTTTAATTTTGACGACGATTTGCAAGTTTAACCCGATTTCTTTTCAGATACGATCTGTTGCAATTGTCGCTTTGACCGGTGCACACGGTGCGTTTGCTGTTGAAACGATTTTTATTGCGGATGAATCAGAATTTCTTACAAATAGTGGAGTAATAGTTTATCTTAGTAGGAAATGGATACGGTGACGAGGCTGGTTCATTGAATTCTACTATTTTCCCAGTAAGTCTTACGAGAGTACCGGCAACAGCCAGCCTCAAGTGACCTCGGATCTCTGAATCTCAAACTCAGAATTCGGACTGGTTATATCACATTGGTCCCACCTTCTTCCGGTCGAATGACAACGCCAACTTAACCTCTCCTTCTTCCAGTCAGACCACCTCTTCACCTTTATGATTATCGGCCAACAAACATTTTTTGAATCGATTAAAAAAATTATTTGATCTAATGTTCAATACTGAACAAACGATGGTCAGAAAAACTGTCTCCATTCCCATCAGTTAATGGGGTCCTATATTTATGTTCGTTGGCCCTCTTAAAATGTTCCGTTGACTTTTTTTTTTTAGATTTCTTTATTTCCTTAACCTTAATGCAACAAATACAACGTCAAATTTATATATATATATAATATATATATATATATATATATATATATATATATATATATATATATATACCAAACTTCCTTTTATATATATCAATATAAAGGTGTGGATAGATAACATACTTTAGTTTCAACAAAAAAGGACAATCAGGGTTGAAACTTAAGTAGGTTATTTATCTATACCTTTTTACTAAACTCGCTCTACTAACGTATTGAGCACTTCATATTCTTTATAACCGTGACGTATTCAGTTAATATTTGTATCGGTCGTCACTGTTGTGATTAACTCAATATCATAATCCCCGGTAAATCATCTTTATCACACACACACACACACACACATATATATATATATATATATATATATATATATATATATATATATATATTAGACCGGCAACTCTATGTCTGATATCAAAAATATAATCCAACAATGGTTATTGATTTTATACATAAATTTGTTTATTTCTTATACTCAAGACAATAATCGTGTAATAAGCTTTAGGGCATATTTCTGTCAATTTCTCCTGAAATCGCTGCCAAAGAAAACAACTTAAAAACATTTTCCATCATCCCATCTATCACTAAATCACCTTTATTGATACTAGCAAATATATGCACCCTCCGGGTGCAAGTATTTAAGTTTTGATATAATAAAATATCATATTAAATTAGAAAGGCTAATGAAACTGACTAAGAATGCAGATAAAAAGATCTGCAACAGAGGGGGTATAATCGAAAAATAGAACAACTTTGAAACTAACTATTCCATCATTTTCCATTACTCCCCTCTTTCATTGGTAAATTTTCCTAATTTAACTATTTAGTTACAATAGGAAGTAAAGGATAATATTACAGTTATTTCTTCTTGTAAATAAATTTCTTTTAAGATTTATCCACGAGATTTTTGTTTATATTTCTTAAGATAAAACCAAACAATTAGAAATCAATAATACCAAGCACATATTTATTAAATAATCATATCAATATGCAAATTAGCCTTCTCGTTCAAACTGTAAACCGCTATTTTGTTGTATATATAAATACAATCACATGTCATTAGTATGTAGATATGGTTAACAGTATTAATAATGTAAAACATTTTTTATTAATAACTGAAGGTTTAAAAGAATGAAATCATGGAGAATTTGACGTAAATAATTAAGGGAATTGTGACTTGAGTAGTAATATAGTTTCGGTTACAGACAGAAAAACACACAATCTCCATTATAATAAGATATTGATTAGCAAAGGCCAACTTGAATCTCCCCCAACATTCCGACACACAAAAATCCTACAGTAAAATCAACACGCAAACACTAGTATACATTTGCCTTGATCACTATCATGACTCATCTGTTATTGATTTCAAATTTCCTATTTGACTCTATATTATAAATTATATACGACTAGAATCGGCTACCCAGCATCGCCTATGTAGAGGGGTGAGAACCGGGTATATTGAGTTGTTTACAAATGCAGGATATTTTTAAGTAGAATTTCAATGCTATTTCTATGCATACTTTAATTTTCAAATATCTTCAAATATAAATCAAATCTTGATAATTTTTGCACAAAAAGCAAGTACCGCTGATAGTTAATGTGCATATATTTGCTTTGTCATTAATTGTTTTACTTTTGTAGTTTCATCCGGACATACATACATACATACATACCAACTACCCTTTATATAGGTTATAGCAGCGGCTAGTGGCGTCGCCTGGGTAGAGGGGGTTAAGTTAGTCCCGCAGATCCATTATTACTTATATCACGAGTAAGATTCTCGCTGGTTGCCCCATAAAATCCCCACGTAAACACATAATAATATAGTAAGACATTTTAATTCAATAATTTACAATTAAAAAAACAACAATATAAATGAGGTGATTAATTCAATCAATCAACATCATATTTCAATTACCTTCTGTTACTATACAAATTTTAATTGTTAAATATCTTCCCAAATATAAATAAAATCTTCATTTTGCTCAAAAATCAAGCCTTGACGATAGCGAATGTGTGTGTGTATATATATATTATATATAATATATATATATATATATATATAATATATATATACTTTGTCGTTAATAGTTTTATTTTCAAAGTTTCCTCTGGACATACCCATATAGACAACTGCCCATTATATATGTATAGATAGATAATAGACGGTCATTCCATGAATAAGATGATTTTTACCTACGGATTTAACAATAGGAAGCACTTTTTTACATTTTCACTTTTTCAAGGGATGAAACTTTTGCTGCTTTTGCTGCTTCTTCAAAAACTTTTCTCTCACAGCCATAAATTATTTATCACCCCCTGATTCACTACTAATTTGACCAAAGAGGAAGGAATATCTAATTTGGTATTTCATCAATTAATGCACTACAATCATCAGTATCTTGATCCTCTATGAAGGGTCATGAATCTTACTCTACTTCACACTTAGACGGAGAAGATACCATGAAGCGCTTGCTATGTAATGGTTATCTTCGTAATCGTGTCGGCGAACAGAGTTCAAATCCTGGACGAGGTTGTTTGCATTTCACATAGCGCTTATACTCTTAGTAAAGGTAGGAATTCAACTCCTCTCCCTCGAGCTATGGGTAAATAATTGGATAGACTTCGTATGGCAACCTGTCTAGAAGAAGGAAAACTCTGAAATTTTAACAAATTGACCATGTGTCGCACGCTTTTCGTACGAAGGGGTTGGATAGATATATAGATATGTCAAGGATTTTAGGCATCGTTTGGTTAGATATCTTTGTTTAATGGCATATCAACTATCGTGGGTTATTTAATGTCAAAGCCATCATTGTAGAAACAAACATTAGTGGAACATATTTGGAGGATGAATTGATTCATACCCCTCTCAAGGGTATTAGTCCGAAAGTGAACGTAATAGCACGACTGGAGATTGAACTCGCTTACTACAATGTTGCAATCCAGCATGTTAGCCACTGCAGCACGTGGACCCACATCCTAGTGACAATTTTGATCTGCCCAGATCTGAAAAAGCAAGAAAAACAACATATTCATGGATAGATACGGTCAGTGGAATTTATAAAAGCTTTTTACAGTCTATACTAGTCATTTTCTTTTGTATATTTTATTATAATGGAGATTGGGTGTTGGTTTGTTGACACAACTACGTAACCATCAACGTCACAACTCCCTTATTTATTTACGTTATATCCTTAATGGTTATTAAATTATCATTATTTAATCTTAAATAGCATCTTATTTGATGACAATGTCTCTATTAAGGTCTAGCTTTGATAGATTTGCCTCAAAACAGCCCATATCATTAATACGTTTAAAATCCTGCGATGTGTTAATATATCAGCAGAAAATAAATGTTTACATAGTAAATGGTTAGACTTATTTGCATACTGGTTTTAACAAAACCGTGTTTAATAAATTAAATTAAGTAAAAATAAGCGTTATCTCTTTTGTGTTTGTATTTAATTTCATTAGTCTTTCTAATTCAATATAATATTTAATTGTATTAAAACTTAAATACTTGTGCCCGTAGGTCACCTTTTCTGGCTTGTACTAATAAAATCTGAATATATCTAATATGAAATAGACAACAATATAAGAAAAAGAATAAGTTTAGAAGAAACCCAAGACTTAGAAAATTAATTTAATAAATTATTTCCTTTTTCATCCTAACTTACTGGTCGGCCTCCAGGGTGCGATCGGTAAATTGTCAACTGAATTACGCAAAAATAAAAATTATGCTGGCATCTCACTTTATCTGATACAGTAACCAAAATTCCATAAAAATATCTTGAAATTGATTAAATTTATTCAAAGAAATCGCCATTGGCTTCAATCACGACCTTCTGACGACTTCGTTATCTTCTGCCAGTCTCTTGGACGGATTCTTTGATTAAATTGGTCACTGCAGCCGTTATCCTTGCTTACAGTTCATATTTTATGAAAGCTTTTCACAGTCCAGAAGTGTCATGCGATTTCTTTTGTATAGGTATAAAATCTGCAAATATCTAATATGAGATGAAAAACAGAATAAGAAAAATAATAAGTCCAGCAGGAACTCAGGAAATTTAATTTCATAAATTATTTTCATTTGTGATCATAATATACCGGGTGCGATGGGTAAATTGTCAAGTAAACTACGATATCGCAGTTGGGCAAGTTAGACATTACACCGTATATATATATATTTTTAAAGTACAAGAAAAATCATGGTTGTTAGATTTGTTCACGGAAAGGTTAATCGGTTCGATTCTCTATCGGCTAAGGCGTTAGAATGCACCGACTGCACCTCTGCAGAGGGGTAAGTCTCACCCAGATGGAGCCACCTGTTGGTCGTGGGTGGCGACCCGTTATGCTTAAGGACGGAGTCTTGGTGGATAAGCAGTCCATGACCGGCAACACTCAACTTAGACTCTTACTTAGGCTAGACGGGCGGTCGGAGAGGCCCCCTCCGATCAATCGACCGGTCACGTCAAGCCCTACCACCTATATGATTGCTCCAACCCTATTGCCCTTATAGAAAACTCCAACCCTTTTTATCATATGCGTGCTAGAAGGCGGTGGCTGATGGTCTACATGTCTTAAGAATGACGTTAAACTCTATCTGATGGTGAGGTTCCAGTTTTTGAGGTTTGGGGAACGTGGAGCACCCCTTCATCACCATTGCTCCCAGGTCCACTCTAAACCGGAGTGGTAGTACCTGTTAGGGTCCCATCTATGGGTTAAACAGAGAAACTTGAGTTTATAAATAAAATTTGATTATCCTTTAAGAATTAATTTATTTCAAAACTTTGTCGGCATTAAATAACCCACCGAGGTTGATATGCCGTAAAACAAAACAACCAAACCAAATCAAATTTACGGCATGTCAACACTTGTTGGGTATTTTATGCCAAATACGTTTTGTTTTATTCATTCATGATTGTAATCAAACTCAATTTTTAAAATCATGTTTTTCTATTTAAACTATAGATGCGACCCCTACAGGCACTATCACTCCGGATCAGAGTGGACATGAGAGTAATGGTGATGAAGGGTACTCCACCTTCCCCAGAGCTCCAAAATTGTAACTTCACCATTAGACAGAGTTTAACGTCATATCCAGAACAATAAGACCCCCAGCCACCGCATTTTAGCGCACATGATATAAAGAGTTGGGTGTTTGCGATTAGGATAATAGGGTTGGGACAATCATATAGGTGCTAGGACTTAACGTGACCAGCCAATTAGTCGGAGGGGTCACTCTGACCACCTGTCTAGCCTAAGTAGGGGCTACAGTTTGGAGTGTTCCATGTCATGGACTGCTCAGCCACTTAAGCATCACGGGTCACCACTCACGGCCAACAAGCGGTCTCATTGGTGGGGGGAATTTACCCCTCTTCGGAGGTGCAGTCGGCGTATTCTACAGCCGCAGTTTACAGGGTGGTGATGACAGTTGTGGAACAACATCTCGTCTTTACAGTTGAGATCACGTTAACATCTCGTGATCTTGTCAGTTAATTCGAAAAAGATATATTTAAATTGATAAATTTATTTAAATATATACTGTTTGGCTGCACCACTTGAACTCTAACAAAACGCCTAGAAAAAAAGACTTGATGGGAACCACACAAGGACACTACATATACTATTACAATATAATATATATATATATATATATATATATATATATATATAGTCCCCAAATCCTGGGAGAACTCTCTAGAGGGAATTTTAACGAACTTTCATCGTTAGCGTAAGGCAATACACGTCTGTCATTTATGGATTTGAGTTATGTGGTGATCGTAACACACACACACACACACACACGCACACACACACGCACACACACACACCACACACGCACATAATATATATATATATATATATATACCGATGTATGTATTTATCGGTTAAATGTTCGCCTCTTACTGGCAGTTGCTGACGGCGTCTGTGGATGACCCGTCTTGGATGATTCGACCAGTTTGCCTACCTACAAGACAAGGGATCTCGTTTTGCCATGCTTAACCATAATCAATGACTTGCCCAATTTGGATATGACAAAATGTATTAGAATGAAATCTCGAGAAAGGATATCTTCACATGTGGTCTATAAAGCGATCAAATATCATTAGTCTACACTCACCAGATGATATATAGATTCCTATTCAAGTTGCGTTTGAATACAGACAATTTATTTGATTAAATTCGATTATATACACTAAAAGTTAATTGATTAGTCAGGGGATTATACGTATATGCCAATCGTCTTCTATACTCAATAGAAATAGAGAGAATATTGCTTAAATCGTTTTTAATACACTCAAAATTAGATTATAGTCCTTAATAGGATAATTAATGGGTCAGTGGGTAATAAGTACATACCAATCTCATTCTATACTCAGTTGAAAATATATAGAATCCTCCGGTCTTCTTCTGGTATTTCTTGTCGGACTCGAGAACCGATTATGACAAGAAGGTTTCCGAGTGTGAAAAGAAGGTTCCCACTTCCGAGAACGTTCCCGAGTCCGACAAGACATACCTGAAGAAAGCTGGAGGTCACATCGACCGAAACCTTGTACAGATAACAATGAAGATGAGGCAATAGTCCGAATAACGCAGATAATACTAATCATTTGTTTGTTTGGTTTATTTAATAACATATTAACCTTCGTGGGTTATTTAATGCCAAAGCCATCCTTGTAGAACAGTAGTGGTACAATATCTCTGAATGTTTGAGATGAGGCTTTATGATTAGAATCATCTGCGTTATTCGTACTATTGTCCTCATCTTCATTGTTATCTGTACAACGTTTCGGTCGATGTGCCCTCCGGCCTTCTTCCGGAAGGATCCCGAGTTCAAAAAGATTGTTCTCGAGTCCGAAAAGTTTCTCGAGTCCGACAAGAAATACCTGAAGAAGGCCGGAGGGCACATCGGCCGAAACGTTGTACGAAACAATAGTCCGAATAACGCAGATAATACTAATCATCAAGCCTCATCTCAAACATTCAGAGAAATAATATAGAATCCTGTTTAAGTTGCTTTTTAATACAATCAAAATTAGCTTATAGTCCCTAACATGACAACTAATGGATAAGTAGCTATACAATTGCGAGTTCGATTCTCACAGGGTGCTTGATACTGCTGGCCTTGACTAAAGTAAGGTAAATGTAAATCTCATTCTATATTCTGTAAGTATAAGTTCCAACAATTGTGACGTCATAGACGTATTTTACAAAATCAAATCGCTACCATTGAATGAAAAACAATTACCAAAAATCAGGGAATTATCCGATCTTAATTAAATTTTATGTTATGTATGAATAAATTGTATGATGCATCAGTTATTTTATCTAAAAAAAACCCAACTTTCTAATTGTTTTCAGTTCACTTAACTTTGACCCCTGCCCTTATTTTTAGGGCACAAAATATCGGTGGGGTTATATATAATTGAAACTATTTTCTGCGTAAATAAAAAGACAAAAGACCGGTGTAAATGGAAAAAAAAAAACACACTTTTTTAGGGTAAAAAATTTGAAAGAAAATTAAAAGAAAAGTCGTCGGGGTGGCCTAAAGTCAGTGTCAGCCAATCTGCGAGGGAGTCTATCCTCTTTTCAATAGCGCTAGGAGGTTGTTTTTGCCTCTGATGTGGAGCGCCACACCTACCATTAGCTCCTTACTTTACTTACTTTATGATTCTCGTACATGTTTTGGAAAATAATTACGTTTTAACAGAGAGGATATAACACGAATATAACTCAAATGAATTTAAATATTTGGCTGTTCGAAAATAAAGTACATTTTACTAGGGAGTATATAAAAACAAATGTAAGTTAAATTTATTGAACTTTGGTTTGTGCGTGGTTCCCCACATTAAAAAGAGACTTTGTATCATATCCTAAGCTGGTGGGAGGTCTTGGTAAATCCAACATGATAATCTTATTATAATGGAGATTGTGGGTTTGTCTATCTGTAACCGAAACTATATTACTACTCAAGTCACAATTCCCTTAGTTATTTACGTCACATCCTCCATGATTTTATTTTTATTCAAACCCCAATTATTAATAAAATTGTTTTACATTATTAATACTGTTGACCATATCTACCTATTATTTACATGCAATGTATTTATATATACAACAAAATAGAGGTTTACAGTATGAATGGGAAGGCTAATTTGCATATTGATATAAAAAATTGATTTTTAATAAAATATTGCTTAGTATTATTGATTTCTAATTGTTTGGTTTTATCTTATTGAATATGAGCAAAAATCTCTTCAATAAATCTTAAAAGAAATTCCTTAACAAGAAGAAATATCTAATATTATTCTTTACTTCCTATTTTTAACTAAACAGTTTAATTAGGAAAATTTACCAATGAAAGACGGGAGTAACGGAAAATGATGGAAGAGTTAGTTTCAAAGTTGTTCTATTTTTCAATCGTACCCCCTCTGTTCCAATTTTTTTTATTATCTGCATTCTTATTCAGTTTCATTAGCCTTTCTAATTTAATATGATATTTTATTATATTAAAACTTAAATACTTGCACCCGGAGGGTGCATATATTTGCTAGTATGTATAAAGGACAAAACCCGAAGCTATTTGTTAGCAGAGAACGACACAGTAAGTAGCGACAAACTGCTACGGGCGCAATCTCGGCTAGGACATTTTAGCGAGGATATATGATGTATCCAGCCGCATCTTATATATATATTTTGATGTATCAAATATGTATCAATATATATATATATATGATGATGTATCCAGCCGCATCTTATATATATATATATATATATTGTAAAATGGGTCAGTGAGAAAGGAGACTCATGTTAATGAGCTAGGCTAGCATAGAAATGTGAATTCGATTCCCGTACAGTATTTTATAATACTGGCTTTGGTTGCAATCTGGTAGACTTTTTTTTATTTTACATGTCAATCCTTGCTGGGTTATTTTATGCCGAAGACGTTTTGTTCTATTCATTTTTGATGGGTATTTAAAAAAAAATTTTTAACTCAATTTTTTAACTCATTTTTGTTAATTCCTTTTCTTCTATTTAACGAATAGATGGGGCCCTAACTGGTACTTACACTCCGGGACAGGGAGGACCTGTGAGTAATGACGATGAAGGGGTATTCCACGTTGCCCTAAAGCTCCAGAATTTAAACTTTGCCATAAGATGCAGTATAACGTCATACCCAGGACATTAAGACCATCACCCACGGACTTCTAGCACATATATGATAAAAGGTTTGGGGGTTTGCCGTAAGAGAAATAGGATTGAGACAATTATATAGGTACTAGGGATTGACATGACCAACCGATTGATCGGGGGAAGCCACTCCGACCGACTGTCTAGCCTAGGTAATAGCCAAAAATGGAGCGTTACATGTCATGGACTGCATAGCCACAAGGATTCCGTCCTTAAGCATCACGGGTCTCCACCTACATAAGTGTAGTCGGTGTATTCTACAGACTCAGCCGACAGGACAGGATGGTTTTGGTTGCAGTAAGGTAAGCTTAGTAAGTTAACTTAAGTAAGGGTCTAATGGGGTGTTGCCAGTCATTGACTGCTCATCCACCAGGGTCCTTAAGCATCACGGGTCGCCACCCACGGCCAATAGGTGACTCCATTGGGGGAGCAACCACTTTGCAGAGGTGCAGTTGGCCTCTCCGACCGACCGTCTAGCCTAAGTAAGGGTCTAAGTGGAGTATTGCAGGTCATGGACTGCTTATCCACAAAGATTCCGTCCTTAAGGATCAAGGGTATCCACCTATAGAAGTGTAGTCGGTGTATTCAACAATCTCAGCCGACAGTACAGGATGGCCTTGGTTGCAGTAAGGTAAGCTTAGTAACTTATATACTGTTGATAGGTAATCAGAATAGGCGAGTGTCCTCATCGCCCTCTCTTTCAGCCTCTTCATCTTCATCTCTCGCTTAGTTTCTCTTGTCTGTACTCTTTTCCCTTAAGCTAAATCTTTGAAGTTCTTGATTGTAAACTGAGATCGTAATGTTTGTTTTTCTTGAATTAATTTTATCAGGTGGAAGTTGGCATGTTTCCATGTCTTTGGTGAACGCGTTCAGCCTGTAGAGAATTTGTTGGCATGTGAATCTGGGTATACGTAAAGGAGAAGGGTGTTTCCATTATGTGATGCTGAGCAAGTAGAAGATTGTTCAATTTTTTCTTGATACCGTCTAATAGTTGATATATGTCATATATATAGATATATGACATATAATGAAAAATTGAAAACACACAAGTTCATAAAACGAGTAAGGTTTATTCCGCCTATACTGCAGTGTTTCGATCTATTTCAATAGAACTTCATCAGGGATTTCGTTAATTTGAGGAAAAATAAATTTATCACAGAAAATAAGAAAACTGTGAGAGTCTTTTGCTTTGTCGGTCAGTCTATTTAAAAATGGTTGAATGAAATTAAATAGTCTGAGCGATAAATCAAAAGACTCTCACAGTTTTCTTATTCTCTGTGATAAATATAGAAACAGATCGAAACACTGCAGCGTAGGGAAAATAAATATTACTCGTTTTATGAACTTGCGTTTTTTCAATTTTTCTTTATATTACATTCTGTCGGATTCACTTCCATTTTCTTTTCACAAATATATATATGTAGATAAAATAATATGATATGAAAAAACATTTTATCTACATATACCGTCGGATTCATTTCTTTACTCTTAACTAATATATACATATATATATATATATATATATATATATATATATATATATATATATATATATATAAAAGTTAAAAGTAAGGAAATATATATATATATATATATATATATATATATATATATATATATATATAACAAACAAAAAACAACCCAAGCGAATTTAACCAGAAGATGGTTTTTCCGTAAAACACATTTGACATTTGATTACATTTTCTTAATAATTTTTGGTGACTTGACTCACACTTTGAAAAACACTTTTAAAATAAAACTTCCTAAAAACATTGTATTATTGAAAATTTGCTCCAGGACAATGACCTAATCTCGAAACTAGTAGAGAAGAATTAAAAATTATATAACATATAATATTCTTGTTTGTTTTATCACTTTTTGTTCATATTACACGCACACACGTATACACATGTACACACAGAAACACACACACACACACACACACACACACATATATATATATATATATATATATATATATATATATATCACATCATATATCATATCAAGCGTTTACGTGATAGGAATCATCCAAAATTTAGAGGTCAAACATACATAAAGGTTTGCGTATATATATTTGCATATGCGGAGTATCATGAAAAATCTAAGAATATCTTCCTTCATCAGATAAATTCGATTTATTAAAATGGATGATTTCATATCAGGCTGAGATGATAGTATTTTTCCGTTTCACTGATTTTGTATTTTCAAATTCCTTTTCGAGTTTGTTAAAAACGCTATTTCACAGGCACGCGCACATTCTACACACACACACACACACACACACACACACACATATATATATATATATATATATATATATATGTGTGTGTGTGTGTGTGTGTGTGTGTGTGTGTGTGTGTGTGTGTGTGTGAGGAAAAAATGAGTAAAGAAAGAAATGTAGATGGATAAAATGAATTTAATCGATATCACATTAATCGATATCACTTACACCTGTGTTTCGGTCAGTTTATGTGTGTGAAAATATTTCGCACACATAGAAGAAATCGACCTTCATCAGAGTGAACATATGTTTATGAAGGTCGATTCTTCTATGTGTGCGAAATATTTTCACACACATAAACTGACCGAAACACATGTGTAAGTGATATCGATTAATGTGATATCGATTAAATTCATTTTATCCATCTACATTTCTTTTCTTTACTCATTTTTTCCTCATATTGTCGGATTCAATTCCTTTTCCATTTTCATATATATATATATATATATATATATATATATATATATATATATATATATAATATATATATATATATATTACGCCTTCTGTATTTGGGTAAACCCCTTTAAGAATAAGGTGTTTTGGTATTACATTAAACTGCATATGGTGGTGAGGCTCCAGTGTGGGGAGTGTGGGGGATAACTCTTCATTATCCTTCCTCTCAGATCAACTCTGACCCGGAGTGGTATTTTCTGTTAGAGTCGCATTTAAGAGTCGAATAAGTGTTTGTAAATTATTTGTATTAGGAATATTCATAATCCTAACCGTGCATAAAAGACTCTTAAGTATTTACAAAAAGAATATTAAAATAAATAGACAATGTATGCAGTTCCCTAATCTCTAGGAATAAATTAACTATAGAATTAACTCCTATATTTTTATCTGCATATGGAATAGAATAAAAATAATTAAGTTTTCTTAAACAATTAATTTTACTAGCAAAATACAAAAACACCTTCCAGGTGATGTAAAAATAGATTTTTTGAAACATATTACCTGAGGGGTAGGAGTTAAAATTTCAATGTCAGCGAGTTTGTACCCTAAGTAAGTAAAATCAAATTCATTAAAGGATTAAAAAATAAAACAATTTGAAATGTAAAGTTTAAATATGTATTAAAATAAAACAAACTATATATAGATATATAATACCAGTCATGTATTTATTAAAACTTGTTTAAAAAAAACAATGAGGACTGTCTAATGCTGCATGTTCAAATTTTGAGTGTATTTATTCTATGTTATGACGATTTTGCGCAATGTGACATAAGCAGTGACGTAGTTTTTGTTACAGTCAAAACCGGAAGCGAATCTCCATTATTAATAGATTAATAGATAAGTGTATGTTATGAGTTAAGTTTTTCAATTATGTAAATAAAAGAAAAATAGTTTTTAGAAACTATTTTTAGCGACAATAGAGACAATTATTTATAATGTAAATAATCTGAGGACAAAGGATTGTTTACAAACAAGAAATGATATTTGAAAATCCTGATGGCAATATCTATATCAATACAAAACTGCATTTTCATTGGAATGCCATGGGTAACAAAATCAGCTGATATTTGAAAATTCCAATATTAATTTTAACTTAATGGTCACATACGCATTACAAAAAATATTATAAAAAGACCCATGAGTTGAAAAACTTCAGTTGGAGAGGACGCTCTTCCAACTCGACACAGTTGGAGAGAGGACCCTGTCGGGAGACACAAAAAATGCCTCATCATGTTTGTCCCTTTTTCCTTTCGTTTTTTTTCTCTCCTCTCCCTCAACACTACACATTCTCAATCACAGAATTTAGTTGAACAAAACTGGAAGATTTATATATAATTATATATATATATATATATATATATATATATATATATATATATATTATATATATATATGTTATAGGTGATATAACCTATGGATAATAAAGGAATGCGCCGACGGCTACTATAAGTAATAGGAACAATTGTGGCTTGACGGAAGCAAATGCGAGTCAGCTCGTAACTATATTGGTCGGACGCAATCTTCACTTTCTTTGCTGTAAATTTCTACTCTTTTGTTAAATACATTTGTCTCTATTGTTACCAAGTCGTTTGTCTTATTTGACACCTTAAAAAAACCCACAACAACATATATATATATATATATATATATATATATCTTTTAAAATTCTCCTGATAAATTCCTAAAATCTCTCTGAGTAATGTTGTAACGGTCTTTTACTGCCATCAGCCGTTGATAGAATAAATTCAAATGAGATATAAATTATACAATTAATTCAATTATTCAATATTATTTTTTCAAAGCGAAAGAAAAACATACAAAAAAAAGATAAACAAAATAACATGCAAATGATTTTCTCTACTTTCAAATTGAATTTTTAAATATCTTCCAAATACAAATCAAATCTTCATTATTTTTGCTCAAAAACAAAACCCTGGTAATATTTAATGTGTATATATATTTACTTTGTTGTTAATTTTTTTTATTATCGAAGTTTCCTCCGGACGTACACATACACACAGCTGCCCTTTATATATGTATAGATAGATGAGTTTTGAGATCCACATATGGCCCTTAAGCGTGCCATCGGAAACCCAGAGAACTCATGCGAGAGAAATCAAAGAGAAAAGAATATGATTTCTCTTCTTAGATCTATAGAATTTGGCGAAAGTTTTCCAAGAACCAAACACGCATTAGATTTTAAGATTTGTCTGAGACGCAGCTAATGCTTTGAAACCAGAGGGGAAAAAGCTTATGACTAATATTATATATATATATATATATATATATATATAATATAATATATATATATATATATATACACGTTTTCTTGCTTTCTGATATAACAGAAAACAGACACTAACTGGATTGCCAGCATCTGAGTCTGCAGTACCAAAAGACAAAAGATTACATTTTCCATTCGAGACTTCCTCGTTTAGTTTGCAATTGTACAAAAGAAAAAAAAAGAAGAAAAAAAAGGAAAAGAAAAAAGAAAAGAAAAAAGAAATACAACAAAAAATTTGGACAGAAACGAAGATATACTTTCTATGATATTGGACAAGTCGCCGATTCAACGGTAAAAGCATCTGGGCAAAGTGTGATAGCGTTCTCGCCTTTTGGGGGCCCTGGGCTCTGTCATAATTCAAAGCGAAGCAATCACGAAAGAAAACTGTTTAATAAAATTAGATTCGCCATTTTTTCTTTTTCTCGCGAGAGAAGGAAAGTCTTCAGGTTTCTGAGCAAAGGGACAGCCGATTTTGAGATTAAGAGTGAACAGGAACATATATGGCCACCACATTTCTGTCAGTAATGACTGATTGCTTAATCTAATACCGATACATTTTCTCGTCGGCGGTGAGTAAGCTGGTGACGCGCATGCGTTTTAGGCTATAAGTGCATGTCAGCGCATGCGCATACAGATATGCACACAAGCGGCTCGCTTCTACGATTTATAAATATTCGTTGACGTTCATATTTTTCGCGGCTTAAAAAGTCGCGGTGAGTTAATGAGAACTGATTTGAGAATTACAACCTTTTCTATTAATAATGATAGATAATTTTCTTTGTGCCTTTTCGTTGAAAGTGATGTCTTTTGTCTTAGAAATTAATTATCATTATTAATTAAAACGGTCGGCGACTAATTGTTTTTTACACAGCGTCTCCTGACATTCGGTAAGATGTTTTCATTAATGATTTAATATTAATCAAATCGAAATATTAGCAACTCAGAAAATATATTTGCTAAAAATTAAATTATAGGCTAGATCTACAAAAAGTGGCAGCTAATGTAACAGTAAAAAGAAATAAAATGAAATTAAAAAGAAAAAGTGAGGGCCTTCATGGAAATTAGGACCGAGCCATTCTCGCCCTGTCGGCTGGGGCGGTAGAATGCACGACTGCACATCTGCAGAGAGGTAAGACTCCCCAATGGGGCCACCTATTGGCAGTTGGTGGCAACCCGTGATGCTTGAGGATAGAGCCCAGGTGAGGAGCAGTTCATGACTTGCAATACTCCACTTTGGCCCTATCTTGGGGCTTAGACGGGCGGTCGGAGAGGCCCCTCCGATCAATCGGCTGGTCACGTCAAGCCCTAGCACGTATATGATTGCCCCAACCCTATTTCCCTTATGGCAAGCCCCAACCCTTTTTATCATATGGGTGCTAGAAGGCGGTGACTGAGGGTCTACATGTCCTGGGAATGACGTTAAACTCTATCTGATGGTGAGGTTCCAGTTTGGTTTGGGGAAGTGGACCACCCATTCATTACCATTGCTCCCTGGTCCACTCTGACCCGGGAGTGGTAGTACCTCTTAGGGTCCCATCAATGGGTTTAAATGGAAAAACATGAGTTGATAAACAAAATTGTATTATCCATTAAGAATTGATTTATTTCAAAATGTTATCGGCATTGAATGACCCACTGAGGTTGATATGCCGTAAAACAAAACAAAACCAAACGTACTAAACCGAACATTCATTATCGACTGGATTAGACTGTTCTCACGGGAGCAACGGATATAGGGGGTTGAGTTAAGTGACAATCAGTAGGTTGCAGGTTCAATCCTGACCACGGTCGAAATAACATAGAATACTTAACATAGTTTAAAACTTGTGCCCGGTTATGTTAGCGGAATGAGAACACGTTGCATTGTATACAGGGTCCGGTTGGAAGTTCGTGAGGCTGATGATTAACACATGAAGGCTCTCCAGTTCAGCAAGAATGTTCCCCTGTGTCGACGTGAAGGTCCCAGCTTCGACATACACCCGATAAAGGAAGCAGGGAACATCGAACTAAACGTTGTGTATCTATCTCATATATATATAAAGGCATTTGTGTGAATCTGTATGTCCGGAGGAAACTTAAAAAATAAAACAATTAACGAAACAGTAAATATATATACACACACTAAATATCACCAGGGCTTGTTTTTGAGCAAAAATAATAGGAGATTTGATTTATATTCGTGAGAAATAATTCAAAAATAAAATTTAAATGATACAGTATGGAATTTTTTTTTTTTTTTCATTTAATATTTTTAGATAGTAGACATTAACATTTCCTGTCAGAATAGCTTGGATTCAATGCAAGTCTAGTTTTTTAGCATAGGGATTTAAATAAGGGCGTCCCACGGAGGATTCAATTCACGATTCAGTAATAATGGATCTGCGGGGACTAACTAAAAAAAGATCCCCTCTACCCAGTGGTGACGCCGGGTAGCCGCTGCTAGTGATTTCCATCATCTGCTGCGTTTCTGAAGTTTTGGTACAACGGTCTCGTTTGCCTCTTCAAATCGTTTCTGCAATGATCCTCTGATCCTGTTCATTATCACCTCCGCTCAAATGATCAGTCACCATTAAGTTGAACCAAGCATCTGTTGAGGGGTAACACCCAACCACAACGGAGCCAACTCTTTAAGAAGTGGACTCGGTTACCCAAGTCAAAATCAGGAACAATACTGTTTCATATAATGTTAATACCATGGGGTCGGGTAGAGCCGCTGCTAGTATACAATAAAGAAGTGTACAATTTAAATAAAATAAATTATCAGTCTCATCTAAAAAAATTCACAAATAAAAAAGAGGAATATATAGAAATAATAGAAGTCAAAAGCAGTAATCTTTGATTAGTAGAAAAAGTAGAAAATTCTGTAGTTAGTCTAAAAAAGAATGGAAACGTCGCTTAACACGTAGCCGGGAAAAAAAGTTTAACTGGAGTTTTTAAATAAAATAACTAGTGCATTATATTTTTTCATCAATATATTCAACACATTAAAATTCATTTAATTCGCTGATTTTTTGGTATTTTTTTTTCTTTCGGCAGAGTGACATACGATAGGTGGAATTTAAGGTCCGTTAAGTTCGATTTAACCGCAATTTGTTTCATAGTGCATACCGGAAATGAGAGGGAGAGAGAAGGTAGATATGAAGTCGAAACTTTTAGCAGAAGTGGTATCTGTTTTCCATAAGCTTAAAATGTGTATAAGCCAGCGGAAAAGTGAAAGAGTGACGTTCGGCAAGAGAGTTAGGTAAAACCGATGAAGTGGACGAGACCAAATATTACAGGTCCATCTTTAGTAATAACAGTAATCGTGTTTTTTTCTAGAAATCTCAGTTCTTCTCGAAACTTTTAGACTTTCCATTGTAGTATATCGGTTTAATCACATATTCTTCACACACACACACACACACACACACACACACACATAATACACACACAGACACAGACACAGACACACTACACACAGACACAGACACACACATCATATATATATATATATATATACATATATCATAATGTGATATATAGATTACCCATATATAATTATATATGTATAAACAATATATCAACATATATAGCGGTAATCCTGGGAAAGGTATGAATATACTTCTCACTCCAGCTATGGAATAAATAGTAGGGCAGACTGAGCTCTTTAACCTTTGTGTAAGGCACTGGTCTAGGAGAAGGAACACTCTGAATTCAAACCTGTTTGACCTTGTGTCACATCTGCCGTGCGGAGGGTTTAGTAAATATATATATATAAATACATATATATATGCCCAAAATATACATATATATCATAGATATATGTTACAATATAGATGATAATATACATATGATAATATATATATATATACATATAATAATAATTTATGTATAGTACAATATATATATACATTATACATATATACATAATATATATATATATAATATATATTTATCACACATATATACTATATCTATATGATATATACCCATATAATTAAATAATATAGCAATAATATAATATATTATCATATATACATAATATATATATATATATATAACTATATATATATATATATATATTATATATATATATATTAACTATATATATAATCATATTTAAATATACGGCAAGCGTGTTGGTCGAGTCTTGCGGAGAGAAAAAACCAGCAAATAGTTTGATTTGTAAAAATACTACTCAAACATCAACCAGGAAGAAAAAAATTTTTTGAAAAAGAAAAGACCAAGATTTTCGTACAACAAAAAATAATCTATTGGTACAGTATTTGACAAAAAAAAAACAACAATATTATATGTATATTATGGTATATAAGATATATATAATATTCATAATAACTGGTAGGAGAACTAATCATGTAAAAAGTGCTCGACTACTAAGTAGAGCCAAGTCAATTTTAGCCCTGAGAGCTTTATGGGCGAAACTATATTAGGTTCGTCTGACTCGTAAGATTATTTTCCTTTATATATATTATATTATATATATATATATACATATCTTATACACACAAATTGAGAAATATTTCTTGGATTGTGACGACAAAACGTAGAACTCAACTAAGTAATAAAAGCTAGGTAGTTTTATTTGTGTGATGGCATATCAAATCTGTGGGTGTTTTTAATGCCAAATCCTCTTGGTAGAAGGTGGTGGTACTATTGGTACATAAATGAGGGGATAAGTGTGTTCATAACTTTTTCCAAGGTATTAGTCCCAAAATGGAACGTATCACTGTTGAAATTATTTTAAGATATAGATATGAGGCAAACCGGTCAACTCTAAAATATAGACCCGTTGACTACCACGTGACCACGAAGGCATTTCTATTGTCCCAATCACTGACACTGCTGCTGCTGCTTATGCTGTATTATGACCCATTCCTCTGAGGATTATGTCATTGATACTTGATTATCTTGACGAAGGACTTACAAGGAATACGTTAACACTGGGATTCTTATTGGCTTGCTTCTTACTTATTATCATCTGGGGACTAAGGATGCGACCAGTTACTTAAGCATACGTAATCTATTTTAATTTTAGAGGAGACTCTCGACTCGGAGGACTCTCCTGCTAAAATAAAAAGATACACCTCCATAATATTTCGTAAAATTAAATGCTAATGAAATAATTTTTAACTGCATGAAAATCGTTTTCGCATGCACACGAACCGATATATATAATTATATATATATATATTATATATATATATATTATATAGTTAAAAATTAATGTATGCAATAAAAATGAATGAAACGAGGAGGGGATAAATGAAAAATCCTTTTCAGTGACCCTTTCAATGCAGTTAAAACACTTTTTGAGAGTTGAGTCCTGATAAATAAGTTTTTCTCGTCTATTATTGGACTCCCTTTTGAAACATCAGTTAA
>CM042159.1:3518426-3550926 GCA_023376005.1 Doryteuthis pealeii
GAGATTCATTCGGTTTTTTTTCTTTGTCTGGACAAGTAAGGCTGGTTTTATCCTCACAATTGCCACTATATGATAAGATCGAGTGATAAAAAAAGGTCAAAACTGACAACTATTTTCCTGTTCCGTGGAGGTATATCTTCTTATTTGGGATGCTTACCTCGGCGAACACTGGGGAGAATTTTAACTGACAAAACAGGCAGGTTTGATTACCGGATTGATTCATATTAACGACATTCTTTTTATCTAGAGCTCATAGAATCTGGCTGATAGTAGTTGGTTAGATTTACAGCATATAAAATCTTTTTGGTTATTTTTGCCGAAGATGTTTTGCTTTATTCATTCTGAAAGTCATTTTTTAAAACATTTTAAATTCAATATTTCATATTCAACCCATAGATGGGACCTAAACATAGAAAGGCGGTGACTGAGGGTCTACCATGTCCCTGGCGAATCGGTTAAAACTCTATCTGAAGTGAGGTTCCAGTTTTGGAGGTTTGGGGAAATGTGCAGGCACCTCATCACAATGCTCCCTTGTCCACTCTGACGCTGGAGTGGTAGTAATGTAGGCGTCCCATCTATGGGTTAAATAAAAACACGATTTGATAAACAAAATTGTGTTATCCATTAAAAATGAATTTATTCAAAACTTTGTCGGCATTAAACATTTTTGAATAACCAAAATTACCAAATCAAAAGTATTTGGATAAAATAACCCAAGGGTTGACAGTGCCGTAAAAACCACAACAAACCAAACCAAACCAAACTAACAGATCAGGGTGGACCTTTTTAGTAATGTGATGAAGTCGGTACCCTCAAATCGAAACTCCAGAATTGAACTTCACCATAGATGCAGTTTATGACAATATCCAGGACAGCGTGGCTGAAGTAAGACATCAGCCACCGTTGTCTAGCACATATTTATATAAATTTATGGGTTTACAACGGTCATAAAGACAATACGGTTGGGGCAATCATAATAGGTGGCTTAGAGCTTGAATGTGACAAACCGACTAATTGGAGGGAACCTCTCCGCCTGGCAGTATGCCGTGGTAAGGGGCCTTGTGGAGTGTGCAATCACTGCTCAGCAAGATTAGTTCCTAGGCATCATATTCACATTTGTGTGTACGTACTTACACAACCCACGTTACCAGCGAAGTTTTAAAACAGATTTGAATCAGAATTTCATTTTCCTAAAACGCTTGCTATAAGCCTTAAACATTGTATTTGTTTGCGCAAATGTTTTTTTGATGAATTGTTCTACGGGAATAGGAATCATTTTTAACTTGGTCTATCGACTATAGAATGGATTTAAACCGGGACTATAACCCCCAAGTCAAAGTAGTATTTTTGGCAGCATTTTTTCTTTTATACAAGTTTTGTACACTTAAAACCACATCATGTGCCCCTCTTCCTACCGCAAAATTCCTAACCTAAAATACAACACACACTAACATAAAGGAAAACAACAAAAACTTCAAATAATCGAAGCTTTATTATCAAACAAAAAAAAACCTAGCCTTAAAAAATAAACTTTGAAATAAGTTTTTGTCCCCCAAATGTTTATTTTTCCGCCTATGCTCCTTCACTATACCCCCCTTCTCACACTTGTGCCCCCCTCCACAAAAATCAACTCACTGCAACGCTCGCTCGAACCACTACCATTCCTCAACCTCCTACCACCAATGGTTTATTCCTCCCACTTCTAATCCTTGCTACTACTCGTTTCTGTTAAAAACGAGACCCAATCATACCATCGTTTCCTACCTGAGGATGGCAAAATTGTATTGCCGAAAGCGCTCGTTTTCAAACTTTGGTGAACTGTTATACCAGTTACACCCCGACACCTTCTGGTGTCGGGGTGTAACGGATCAACCAAAGACTTGTCCGACAGGAATTTTCTGTACAGTTCAACAAAACTTGTATATATATATATATATATAATATATATTATTAATATATTTACCAACCTCTCCGCACGCGAACAGGATGAGACACAAGGTCAATTCTAAAGCGGAGTTAACAGGTTTGAATTCAGAGTTTTCGTTTTTCCTATACAGGTTGCCTTATCAAGGTTGAAGAACCCAGTTTGTCCTACTATTTACCCATAAATGGAGGAGTATAGTTGGATTCATACCTTTCCGAAGGGTATTAGTGCTATGTGAAATGCAAACAGTTTCGTCTAGGATTTGAACTCGGTTGACGAGTTCATATTCTACGACTCTAACCATTATGCCCACGCGCTTCCATATATTCATAACTGTAGTATCACCAACGAATGCAGGTTAGTGCTATACAGAAAACCCCGATTACGGTCAAGTTACGCTGAAACCACCGGTTCCCGCTAGATCAGCTAAGTCATGCAATGGTTAGCATGTTAAATACTTAACTGGGTGACCACTTAAAAAAACAACACGAACTGTAAGCATCCAGATCTTTTGTTTATCGAAATGATTTGAATCGGTAGTAAATGACCCTGAAAAGGTTAACATGCCTTAAAACAAAAACAAACAAACATGAATGCTTGTTGTGTGTGGGTGGCTTTACCCCTAAAGGTGATACAGCCAGCGTATTCTAAGCATCGTCGACTGGGCCTGAGGTGTCCGAAGTTAGCAAAATGATTACGTACCGGTCGATTTCCTAATAACTGAAGTGACCTGTATCCTCGCAAAGAGTCCTACTCCGCCAAATTGATTTTAAGACTGCTAGCCATATGAACGGGCATCTTGGATATAAAGGCTATTTCATAGAATTTCCCTTGTCAGACTTTGGGGCAATTTATTTTCTATTCCTATGGGGATGCAGGCTTAACGTAACGGTTATCGTCGAAGAAAATGGAATCTGCATCCTGGACGAGGTTGTTTGAGTTTCCCTTCACACTAATCCCATTAGATAAGTAGACAGATAAAACACATACACACACACACACATACACACACACACACACACACACACACACACATATATATATATATATATATATATAAGTATAGATAAAAGGATATGAAAACAACCCAATATGCTGTTAAAATGAAAATATTTTATATCATATTCATAGCTAATATTGAACAATATTTCGATTTATAAAAATCATCTTCAGATCTTGTTTTTAATCCAGACTTCATCGAGAGAGAAGCAGGAAATAATTTAAATTTAAAACGAAAAACATTGATTGGCTTAGAAACGCGTAGCGGATGTGCTAATGACGAAACGATCGCATGACTTGAACGCTTTTTGGAACATCAATGTTTCCGTTTTGAATTTAAATTATTTTCTGCTTCTCTCTCAATGAGTCCGGAGTAAAAACAAGCTCTGAAGATGATTTTTATAAATCGAAAATTTGTTCAATATTAGCTATGAATATGACATAAATATTTTCATTTTAACAGCATTGTGTGTTTTCATATACTTTTATCTATACTTATACCGTCGGATTCATTTACCTACTCTTAACTTATATATATATATATATATATATATATATATATATATATATATATTAACGAGAGAGATAGAAATATATATAGAAAGAATCAAATGATTATATATATATATGTATATATATGTATATATATATATATATATATATATAGAGAGAGAGAGAGAGAGGGGGGGGAAGAGAAGAGAAAGAAAAAGAGTGAGAGAGAGAGAGAGAGAGAGAGAGAGAGAGAGGAGATGAAGCGAGTGACACATATATAGGAGAAATTCATATGAAATTCAAATCACACTACATGGAAAAAATTAACCTTAAGAGAAATAAAAATATAGCAAAAATTATAAACGTAAAAAGATCAGTACCTTACAAAATAATTATTATAAAAATATCCATGTGAGTTTTGCAATATTTAAAAAGATAAAAACAAACCTTTACCTAAATATATAAGCATAAACTTACAATTTCCCTAACGCCGAGGCTTAAAATACTTTAAGACGGGTTGACATGCCGTTAAATCAATCAATCAAATCCGCTAAAAAATTGACTCTGTCCTATTCTGTCGGAGGAGTTGAGAAAATACTTATTTTCTATGCAGAATATGTAATGGCTATCGCCGTAGGAAAAGGGCTCGGTGAACCGAGTTCAAATATTGGATGAGGCTGTTTGCATTTCACATGGCGCTAATACCCTTGGAAAAATGATGAATCCAATTATTCTCCCTCCAGTTAGGTGTAAATAGTAAGATTGAATGGACTCATTAACCTTGGTAAGATAATAAATAAAATCAAGAAGAAGAAAAGCTGTGATTTGAACCCCGCTTGAAATTGACTTTGTCCGTAGCAGAAGCGTTGGGAAAATACACACATTATCTATTTTGGTCCTTAATGCAGTATTTAATAAGGTGACTTGATCTAGTTCCGTGACTACTACATTCATTTCCAACTATTTCTGAAAACAGTTTACTTTGACATATTGACATATTTCTTCTAATAAAATTCTTTGTTGTTGATGTTGACAATATGCAGTCATCCTGTCCTTTCAAATTGAATTATTCTTATCTTTTTCATTGTAAATATATTCCTGATTTACGAAAAATACTAGTGAGTTATCGTCGTCGGAGCAGACTAATCTCGGTATCAGCCAGACATTGAGGGAGTCCATCCTTGTCACTAGCGCTAGTCAAAGAGATTGTTTTAACGTCAGCTCCTCACTTTATTTCACAGGTCCCTGTGCTACTCATACGCTGAGTTGGCAATTGCCGGTATCGAACTAGGGACCTTGTGGTTTCTAGCCGAACGCTCTACCGACTGAGCTAAACCGGCCCTTTAGGACCAGTCGAAATATCTCTGATATTGTCCTACTATTTCTTTGACCGATATTGTGAATCTCGATTCACTGCCCCTCTCTCTCTCCCTCTCTCTTTATCTCTCTCTTTCTTTCACTGCCTATCTCTCTCTCTCTCTTTCTCTCACTGCCTCTCTCTCTCTCACTGTCCCTCTCTCTCTCACTGCCTCTCTCTCTCTCTCTCTCTCTCTCACACACACACACACACTGTCTCTCTCTGTCACTGCCTCTCTCTCTCACACACACACTACCTCTCTCTCTCATTGCCTCTCTTCTCACTGTCTCTCTCTTTCTCTCACTGCCTCTCTCTCTGCCTCTCTCTCTCACTGCCTCTCTCTCTCCTCTCTCTCTCTCTCTCTCTCTCTCTCACTGCCTCTCTCTATATATATATAAAAAAGAAGAAATGTGCCAATATTTTCTAATACACATAAGGTAAAATGTTTTTTAAATTAAAAAAATCTTTTTTTATGCCAACTAGAATCTGTTTTCAATCAATGATCGTCTCAAAAGATATAAAATAAAGAAAGATCTTCTGAAGAAAACTTATCAGCCGTTCTAGGGCAATTCATTACTTCAATAGATTTATATCACGAGCTATAGATAATTTAACCTCACTACCATTTTCTTCTTTTTGCATTTGTTCCAAATAAAAACTCATCATCTTGACACGATTCAATCATTGTTGTCACATGTATAAATAATTTTGGTCTGGTTTGTTTTACGGCATATCAACCTCAGTGGGTCATTTAATGCCGATAAAGTTTTGAAAGAAATTCATTCTTAATGGATACACATTTTTTTTATAAACCCATTTTTTCTATTTAACCCATAGATGGGACCCTAACATGTACTACCACTCCGGGTTAGAGTGGACCAGGGAGCAATGGTGATGAAGGGGTGCTCCACATTACCCAAACCTCCAAAACTGGAACTTCACCATCAGATAGAGTTTAACGTTATTCCCAAGACATGTAGACCCTCAGCCACCGCCTTCTAGCACCCATATGATAAAAAGGTTTTGGGCTTGCCATGAGGGCAATAGGGTTAAGGCAATCATATAGGTGCTAGGGCTTGAGGTGACCAGCCGATTGATCGGAGGGGGGCCTTTCCAACCGGTTGGCTAACCTAAGTAAGGGTCTAAGTGGGGTGTTGCATGTCATGGACTACTCATCCACCAAGACTCTGTCCTGAAGCATCACGGGTCGCCACCCAGAAGGCCTCATTTGGGGGAGTGTTACCCCTCTGCAGAGGTGCAGTCAGTGCATTATAACGCCCCACCGACAGGGTGGTAAATAATTTTGAATGTTACTCCAATTCAGAGAACCACAGAAATATAAATCTCTCATAAAATAACACAAATTTAACATTTCCACCAAAATAAACGACACAAGGACAAATATGGGCACTTCTGAATGTTCTCGACCGTTTCATTTATTTTTTATTTTATTTTATTTCTGAGCGTTGCCCAGTAAATTGGTGTACCTTAAAAAAATAAGATCATTGTCTTTTCTCACTGCATGCCCCTAAAAAAAAACAACCCTTTTGTTTGTCAATGTACCCATATTATACTTTTGCTTTACAAAAAGGTTTTCATCAATTTTTACGCTCGAACCAGGTTCCACCAATTACAGTGTTTTCCTTTAAAACGGGGTCAGCTCAAACTAAGTTTCTCCAATGAGCGCCATTATTTCTCCAATAGACATACTATAAAATGTTTCTTAAAATAAGAAAAAAATATCTTTTTTTATACCAACTACAATCTGTTTTCAATCAGTGATCGACTCAGAAGATACAAAACAAAGGAAATGTTCATAAAAAAACTCATCAGCCGCTCTAAGACAATTCATTGCCTCAATAGCTTTATATCAACAGCAATAAATAATCTAACCTCACCACCAGTAAAATTAACTACTCGATGAGGAAAAGTCGGGGGATGAAAAAAAATCTTTGGAGATAACTTATCAGACGCCACTAAAAAACAAAATGGAATCTTTCATCAAAGCCTTCATAAAAAAGATATCTACCAATCATCTGAAAACTCACTCTAATTAGCTGTCTGACTAAGAAGATCCAAAATAAAGATAATCGGGTTGTTTGATTGGTTCTACGGCATATCGAATATTGATGGGTTATCTAATGCCGAAGTCAGTCTTTTATTTTATTTTTTAGGCGAGGGAGAAAAGTGACATTGCTTAATTTTAATGTTTTGGCGAAAACTAGTGAGATCACCGTGACATCACCGTCATAAAAAAAAACACAATGCTTACGATAAAAATCATATTGAAAACACCGGCCCCCGCTAGATTAACGAAGTTAAGCAGTGATGAGCGTGTTCAATTGTTACATGGGTGAACATTTAAGAAACAACATGTATTGTAAGTAAACTGATATCAAAATGACTTGATTCGGCATTGAATGGACCGAAATGGGTTGATATGCCGTAAAACAAAACAAACGACCAAACTAAAAGATAAAATCATGGCTTTCACGAAAAAAAGCAAGAAGAACCACCCACAATAAGAAACAAAACAAATAAAAAACAATCTGTCAATGATACTGATACGTCTCTACCATATGAGGTAAGGGGACGTTGGGTGAATTATAACAAACCCGGGCCTTATACTCTTCGGCGAAGGAAATAAGATTTTTGGATGTTTGTTTATTTTAGAAGCATTGTTGAATAAAGGTTAATTTTGCGAGAATTTTCCCGTGTTGTATCGTGGCCGAAGCAGTATGGTTTCTGACTATCCTGCTGAAATCCCGGTTTCGATTTCTGTCGAAGGGAAGTCGTTAGTATACATCGCTGATGAGACTTAATAAAGTTGAAACAGTCTGTACGATGTTCTACACATAGAATGATTCTTTACCGAAATTCACTTATAGTCATTATTATCTTCGATAATTAGCGAATTTTATGCGATATACGCATTGTAATTGCCTTCAAGCAAAAATATAAATAATAATATATACTTTATTCATCAATCCTTCTAAAATAAACAAACATTCAAATATCTTATATATATATATATATATATATATATATATGTTTGTGTGTGTCGGTAGGTAGAACATCCGGTTCAGAACCACAAGGTTCCGGGTTCATTACCGGCCCTCGTCAACTCAATGTATGAGTATCACAGGGATCTCTGCAGTAAAGTAGGGAGCTGACGATAGGTGTAACGCTCCACCTCAGGCGCGAAAACAATATCCTTGGTCTAGACTTTCTCGCTGTCCGGTTGATACCGACAATAGGTCATACCTTCGAAATATATATATATATATATATATATATATATATATATATATATATATATATAGTTATTTACTAAGCTTAGATATGGCACAAGACCAGAAGCATTGAGCGCCCAATGATAATTGAACTAACAATATAACTTGCTAACCATAACGCCCTCTGTGTATGAGGTGTTTGTCACAATTCATGACACACATGAAATTTCAGCACATGATATAGAAAATTATGTTTGACAAAACAACAACAAATAACAAAACAAGTTAATATAAATTTGGTTATTTTCCGTTTCTTTCTAAAGAAAGGAGATGGTGCCAATAATGGTGACCAGGACTCTATCTATCTCATTCAGTTCATATCTATCTATCTATCTATCTATCTAATTACGTTTCTGTTCACAATTAGTGAAACCCATGAAATTTCAGTACATAATGTAAAACATCAGAAAAAAAACAAAACTAAAAGGCAAAAAAGAAAAAAAAATCAACACATCTTGTGAAACAACTTTGGTTTATTGACAAATCAAATTTGCTAAAGAAGAGCAAATAATAAAAGAAGGAGTTCACATGAATTTGATTATTTGCCGTTTATTTCTTAAGGTAAAGCAAAAAAACAAAACAATGAACGAGTGCCAATAATGGGAGCCATATATATATATATATTGTTTTGTACACTGATTTCACGCGTGAATTTCACAGGAATTCAATTTCTTGTTCAGTGTATTGGCGTATCATCAAGTAGGTTATTTCGAATTATAAATAATTGAACACGTCGTTACAGGAAAAGTTGTTAATACAACAAAGAATTTATATAATAATAATAATAATAATAATAATAATAATAATAAATCTATGGAATATGAAAGTCAAAGTAATACCGATTGTAGTAGGTGCACTTGGGAGTAATGCTTACAAAAGGGTGAATCAGAATTTCTCTACAGCTTATTCATCGAATAAAGTGTCCTACCTTGGACACCATTTGGGAGGAGGGGTATTATTTTACACTGGTTGTATTCTAGCTCCTGTCGATAAGGCCCTTTAATTTTTTAGCTGAAACATTGCCATTTAGTGTTAATTAACAAAAAAGAAAGGACTTGTCAACTGGTAGATTTTGCAGTTCCAGCAGATCATAGAGTGAAGATGAAGGAAAACGAAAAGATGGACAAATACCTGGACCTTGCCAGAGAACTGAAAAAGTTATGGAATATGAAAGTGAAAGTGATACCAATTGTAGTAGGTGCACTTCGAACGGTCCCAAAAAGTTTGGAAAAAGGACTGGAAAATATGGAAATCAGAGGAAAAATTGAGAACATACAGAACACTGCACTGCTGCAATCTGTCAGAATACTCAGAAGAATCCTGGAAACCCGAGGAGAGTTGTTGTGAAAAACTCAAGAGGAGAAAATAATAATAATAATAATAATAATAATAATAATAATAATAATAATAATAATAATGCAAAAAAAAAATAATGCAAAATATGAAAAAATTAAATTTTGACCTCACAACAAAATGGTAGTTCTTGAGAACGAAACGCATAAAATTCTCTGGGACTTTGAAATAAAAACGGATCACCTTATCCCAGCAAGAAGACTAGACCTAGTGTTGATTAACAAAAAAGAAAGAACTTGTCAACTGGTGGATTTTGCAGTGCCAGCTGATCACAGGGTGAAGCTAAAGGAAAATGAAAAAATGGACAAATATCTGGACCTTGCCAGAGGACTGAAAAAGTTATGGAATATGAAAGTCAAAGTGATACCAATTGTAGTTGGTGCACTTGGAACAGTCCCAAAAGGATTGGAAAAGGGTTTGGAAAGTTTGGAAATCAGAGGAAGGATTGAAACCATTCAAAACACTGCACTGCTGCAATCTGCCAGAATACCCAGAAGAGTCCTGGAGACCTGAGGAGACTTGCTGTCACTCAGACTTCAGTGAAAGACCATCAGCTAATGCTGATGTGAAAACTCAAAAGGAGCAAATAATAATAATAATAATAATAATAATAATAATAATAATAATAACCCTTAGTAAATAATCATAGCTTCAAGTAACTATTCTTAATAAAAATAACCTGTCCGAAGTTTTAATGTATTCCTATCAATTACTAATCATGTATTAGTAATTATAATGTTTCATGTTGCTTATCAATGTTTTAAAGTGTCAATATTGCTTTTGCACTTATCTCATACAGATCTATATGTCCTATGAATAGAACCCTAAATGGTACCAGCACTTTCATGCTAATTAATATATTTATCGCCTTCCGTCACTGCTGCCACCATTATGCCTCAGTCACTTTAGGATTCTTCTCTACTTAATAAAAACCCGAGTGTTTGTGAAAGAATAATTTACAGATGTTGGGGAAGGGTTGTGAGAAAATGAATTCAAAATAAATTAAAAAGGAAAAAAATTAATTGAAAAATAAAATTCTAAAATACAATAAAATACAAAATAATGTTTATATATATTTAAAAAAAAACAAAAAACAAAAAACAAAAAAAAAACAGAACATAAAAATAAATAAAATGACGTGTCTTTATTTATCCCTTTTCCCATTAATCTAATGGAGTCGACTGACTGTTTTCTGGAGTTTACATTTATGGAAATTTACATTTTCCGGAGTTTACATTTATTTATGAAAGAAATTCTGAGAGAAAAAAATATTTTGCTTTTTTTTTTTTTTTTGAAAATACTCCCCATTTATCAAATGACCTTCGAATTTTCAATATCACTGTATAACATCTTAATGAAACGTTATAATTAAAGTTTTCTTAGTCAAATAAGCGACAGAGGTAGGTATCGTAGGTAGATATACTGAGGAATGTGAACTGGTTATGTTCCGTGTATTTTCTTTTCATGTCACTTACAGATGCGGGTATCAAAAACCCCTGAACATTTTCCGTTCACCATCAGCTTTGTTTTGAGTTGGCTCACTAAATATTTGAAAAAAAAAACATCTCGACACGTTTCAACCATTGTTGTCATAGTCTTCATCAGTATGTATGGATAATTTTGATCGTTACTCCAATTCAGAGAATTACAGAAATATACACCTCTTATAAATTAATTCAAAAGTGCCAGTTCCACCAAAAATAACGTTGCATAGACAAATTTGGACACTCTTGAACTTTCCCGACATTTTCACTTTTTTTTTGTTTTGTTTTGTTTTGTTTTTGAGCGGAGTTAGGTAAATTGTTTTACCTTAAAAATAAGACCATTCTTTTGTCTGGCTGTATATCCCTAAAAAAACACACACTTCTGGGTTATTTCCTATAATTCTAACGTAAACAAAGGGGAACTACTCTTGGCTGATAAATTATTTATTTATTTATTGATCTACTAGGAAAAAATAAGACGTGGTTAGGGTTAGGGTTAGGCTTTAAGGTTAGTTTAATGGGAAAATAAATAAATAATTTATCAGTCAAGAGTGGTTCTCCTTTGTTTATGTTAGACTTATGGGAAATAACCCACTATTGTTTGGTCAATTATCCCTATTATACTTTTTCCTTACTAAAATGCTTTCCCTAATCTCTACTGTCTTACCAGGCACATCAGTTGGAGCGTTTTTCTTTTAAAAAATCTGTCAGCATAAACTACCCCTAATAAGTTTCTTCAGTATACGGCAGAGTGTTCTAAAATGTCCGACTTTTGTTGGCAAAAAGGACCGGTGGTCAGTTCATACGATCAGACATAAATAATAAGACCCTCTGAAAAGTCATATGACAACCAGGTGTCTAATTTCATGGACTTTTGATTACAGTCATCGTGTCTATATTCCTAGAGAATTTTATGCATTTCGTATTGCTCGTGAGTATTCACACCGGCGTTAGCTGGTAGCATTGCTATTATTATTATTATTTGCTCCTTTTGAGTTTTCACATCAGTATTAGCTGATGTTCTTTCACTGGTGTCTGAGTGACAGCAAGTCTCCTCATGTCTCCAGGACTCTTCTGAGTATTCTGGCAGATTGCAGCAGTGCAGTGTTCTGAATGATTTCAATCCTTCCTCTGATTTCCAAACTTTCCAAACCCTTTTCCAATCCTTTTGGGACTGTTCCAAGTGCACCAACTACAATTGGTATTACTTTCACTTTCATATTCCATAACTTTTTCAGTTCTCTGGCAAGGTCCAGATATTTGTCCATTTTTTCATTTTCCTTTAGTTTCACCCTGTGATCTGCTGGCACTGCAAAATCCACTAGTTGGCAAGTTCTTTCTCTTTTGTTAATCAACACTAGGTCTGGTCTTCTTGCTGGGATAAGGTGATCCGTTTTTATTTCAAAGTCCCAGAGAATTTTATGCGTTTCGTTCTCAAGAACAGATTCTTGTTTATGCATATACCATTTTGTTGTATGGTCAAAATTTAATTTTTTGCATAATTCCCAGTGGATCATCTTCCCAACCCAGCCGTGTCTAGTTTTGTACTCCCGTTATGCTAGTTTGCTACATTCGCATAGTACATGGTTTACAGTCTCATCTCTATTACCGCATAATCTACATTTACTATTTTGTTGGGTCTTATCAATTTTTGCTTTGATATAGTTTGTCCTTATGGCATTATTTTGTGCAGTAGTATCATTATTATTGTTATCATTATCATTGTTATTATCATTATTATCATTGTTATTGTTATCATTATTATTTTTATCATTATTATTATCATTGTTATTTTCATTATTATCATCATTATTATTGTTATCATTATCATTATTATCATTATCACCATCGTCATTATTATTATTATCATCAGTATTGTTATCATTATCATTATTATCAGTCTACATTTATCTCTATTACCACAGAGTCTACATTTACTATTATTATTATTATTATTATTATTATTATTATTATTATTATTATTATTATTATTATTATTAGTTTTTCACACCAGTGGTAGCCTGTGTTATTTTTTACTTGAGTCTGAGAGACAGAAAATCTTCTCATGAGTCCAGGACACGTTTGAGTATTCTAGCTGATCTCAACAATAATGTTGTCAGGGTGCTATCGATTCTTCCTCTGATTTCCGATTCCTTCAGTTGAGAACCGTTCCAAGGACAACCACTAAATTTGGTATAATCTTAACCGTCATGATCCAGTTTTGTCAGCTCTCAGGTAAAATGTCCAAGTATTTGCCAAAGATTTCGTTTTCTTTCAATTTAATCCGTAGTCCACAAAAAAAAATCAAAATCCATTATTTCACAAATTCTTTTTTTTTGTTTGTTAATTAACACTAGTTATGGTGTTCTGGCTGGAATTGGGCGATCATTTAGTATCTCAAAATCCTAGAAAATCTTATTCATCTCATTCTCTAGGACAGATTCCGGTTTGTGATTATTCCATTTGGTAGTATTATGACATTCTATTCTTTTGACATTCTTTTGTCAAAATAAATGTCAAATTCTTTTGACGTTCTTTTAACATTTTTACGTTTCATTTTACCATTAAGATTTTATTCAGCGATATTGAAAATACGAAGGTCATTTGATAAATCGGGAGCATTCTTTTAAAATTCTTTTGAAATACCTTGTCACATTTTCATCTACCATTTGGTACTTTGGTCAACATATCATTTCTAGGCACGATTTCTAATAGTGCATAGACTTGTACTCTCATTGTGCCACCTTGCTGCATTCGATTATTATTATTATTATTATTATTATTATTATTATTATTATTATTATTATTATTATTATTATTATTATTATTATTGTGAGTTTTTTCACATCAGCGTTAGCTGATGATATTTCACTGGAGTCTGAATGACAACAAGTCTCCTCAGGTCTCCAGGACTCTTCTGAGTATTCTAGCAGATTGCAGCAGTGCAAGATTCTAGATGTTCTCACTTCTTCCTCTGATTTCCAGATTTTCCAGTCTTTTTCCAAGCTTTTTGGGACCCTTCCAAGTGCACCAACTACAATTGGTATCAATTTGACTTTCATATTTCAAAGCTTTTTAGTTCTCTGTTAAGGTCCAGGTATTTGTCCATTTTTTTCGTTTTCCTTCATCTTCACCCTGTGATCTGTTGGAAGTGCAAAATCCACCAGTTGACAAGTTCTTTCTTTTTTGTTAATTAACACTAAATGGTAATGTTTCAGCTAAAACAAATTAAAACGCCTTATCGGCAGGAGCTAGATTGTTGGCATCCTTCTGTCTACGAGAGACGATGGAGTAGTGTCCAAATATTTATTTGAACTACGTAGTCTGGGCAGGTTCATATGGAGGATGGGCTGTTGTCCAAGCAGCAAATCTCCCCTCTCCACACTGCCGCTGTGATCCAAAGGAAAGGTAAGGAACCAATACACTTTGGCAGCAGTAGTGTCGCAGGAGTTGATGGGTAGCATTGGATTTCAGCATCACACCACCTTACGGACTCTGGCTCCTGATTTGTTTTTATCCCTTTTCCCATTAATTTAATACCCCTCCTCCCAAATGGTGTCCAAGGTAGAACACTTTATTCGATGACTAAGCTGTAGAGACATTCTGATTCGTCACTTTGTAGCCATGGCTCCCAGGTCAACTCTGACGAAAGCGGAGCGGTAGGTATAGTCTATACGTCCTGTCTATACATCAAATATATCTGAGATAACCATACGTTTATAATTTCAAAATGATTGTGATTGGAAAAGCAAAATAACTAGAAATGAAATACAGTACAACCAACCAACCAACCAACCAACCAGCCAACCAATGAAACAATCTCTCTGGTTGTTAATGTTATATGCCCCATACATTCGACTTCACATCCTACCCGTGGTGAACTAGTTAGTTATATAAGACGTGCCATCATGGTGTAATGGTTAGCTAGCTCATCTAGCAGGCTTATTAATACTGAATAGCGAGTTTGTACTTTGCTGGATGTCTCATACTCGTGACCTTGTGTCACATCCTACACGGAGAGAATGAGTTGGGTAAATACCTACATTTCAGTTTTTTTAGCCTTATGTGAAATACACGCAGCCTCGTCTAGGATTTGAACTCGGGTCGTCGTTTCCAATTCCTACGAGAAGGACCATTACATCAACGATGACAGTTGCGATGTAAAGCGACTAGAATTATTAATAATGATGATTGACAAAGCTTCATTTAAATATAAATTCAATCATCAACTAAATAATATATTGAAAAATAACATAAAAAATATTAAAATCAGCCATAAAACACTAATCTTGCTAACAAACAGCTTAATATTAATTTTACCTAATCTTAATATTGCTGTTGCTACTACTACTACTACTACTACTACTACTACGAATAAAAATAAGAATAAGAATATACTTAAGTCAGTATACGTATGTAGGTATATTGGATTATCTCTGGGCTTGCGTTTTTTATGTATGTATATGTACGCATGTGCATACCTGTGTTCTGTGTTTACTCGGGTATATATATATATATATATATATATATATATATATATATATATAGAGAGAGAGAGAGAAGAGAGAGAGAGAGAGAGAAAGAGAGAGAGACAGACAGACAGACAGACAGAGAGACAGACAGAGAAACAAAAACAGACAGGCAGATAGCGACAGTGATTGAGTGAGTGAGAGAGAGAGAGAGAGAGAGGGGGTGAGGAGAGGAGAGGGGCATGTCTCTACTCTCAGAAAATATAATTCAGCGTTTTTGATAATATGATATAAAGAAATATAAAATATAATAATGTCTCTATTTTGTTTGTTTGGTGATCACTCTATTAAGGGTAGTATTTTTGCCTTTTTAGTCGCAAAGTTTGAAGTAATAGAATAATCATTTACTAAGCTTATCTTAGTCTGGCGCGCAAAGTTAGATGGATGGTAAAGTTTGAATTGAATTCAATAAAAATGGCCTTTAAAAAGAAGAGATAAGACAATCATTGGTTTCAAGTAATCAAATTCAAAGTCTTGATACCACACAATCACCATTCAACTCTTCTCTGGAGACAGATCTGAATGCCTGTTGTATAGCATCACCTTCAGCAACGTCATTGAACACCGTACTGGCGCAGACGTCTGGGCCGAACAACCATGCTGATATGGTACAGTCTGCAGCAAAAATACCTATCACATTTTAAACTGTCACCTGTGTAGTGGAAATAAATAAGTATAAATGGTAATAATAGATCAATTTCTAGTTAAACTTGCAAATCGTCGTCAAAATTAAAATGGAAACTTATTTGGTGGTCCGTCCTGTTGGCTGCACCGAAAGCACCTCTGCAGAGGGGTAAGACTCCCCCAATGGGGGCCATCTGTTGGCCGTAGGTGGCGACCCATGATGCTTAAGGATAGAGCCCAGGTGGATGAGCAGTTCATGACTTGCAATACTCCACTTTGGCCCTGTCTTGGGCTAGACGGGCGGTCGGAGAGGCTACCTCCGATCAATTGGCTGGTCACGTCAGACCCTAGCACCTATATGATTTTCCCAACCCTATTGCCCTTATGGCAAGCCCCAAACCTTTTTATCATATGGGTGCTAGAGGGTGGTGGCTGAGGGTCTACATGTCCTGGGAATTACGTTAAACTCTATCTGATGGTGAGGTTCCAGTTCTGGAGGTTTGGGGAATGTGGAGCACCCCTTCATCACCATTGCTCCCTGGTCCACTTTGACCCGGAGTGGTAGTACCTGTTAGGGTCCCATCTATGGTTTAAACAGGAAAACATGAGTTGATAAATAAGATTGTATTATTCATTAAAAATGAAATTATTTAAAAACTGTGTCGGCATTAAACATTTTTGAATGCCAAATTACTAATAGAAGTATTCGGCATAAAATAACCCAAGGGGTTGACATGCCGTAAAACCCAACCAACCAAACCAACCAAACCATTATTTGGTGGTGATCCATGACAATTTAACTACAATGTATGAATGAACTTTTTTGCGAATTAGGTTACGGTTTAGGGGTTTCAGGATTAAGGTTGTTTTTAATTACGTATTGCTTAAAAAACAACAACAAAAAACCCTAAATTACTATACATTTAATTAAGCATTGAAATTAATTATTGAATCCAACGGCAGACGCATTAGTCTCAGTTGTTTGTGTTAGTATTGCAATGTATAATTTCAATTAAAGTTGGTCTAAAAAAATTATTTTTCAAAATGAAATGTATAGTAATTTGTTTTGTTTTCTTTTTTGTTTTTTTTAAGCAATATGTAATTAAAAACAACCTTAATCCCCAAACCCCTAAACCCTAACCAAATTCGCAAAAAAGTTAATTCATACACTATAGTTAAATTGTCATGGATCACCAAATAATTTTCCGTTTTAATTTTGACGACGATTTGCAAGTTTAACCCGATTTCTTTTCAGATACCATCTGTTGCAATTGTCGCTTTGACCGGTGCACACGGTGCGTTTGCTGTTGAAACGATTTTTATTACAGATGAATCAGAATTTCTTACAAATAGTGAAGTAATAGTTTATCTTAGTATGAAATGGATACGGTGACGAGGCTGGTTCATTGAATTCTACTATTTTCCCAGTAAGTCTTACGAGAGTACCGGCAACAGCCAGCCTCAAGTGACCTCGGATCTCTGAATCTCAAACTCAGAATTCGGACTGATTATATCAAATTGGTCCCGCCTTCTTCCGGTCGAATGACAACGCCAACTTAACCTCTCCTTCTTCCAGTCAGACCACCTCTTCACCTTTATGATTATCGGCCAACGAACATTTTTTGAATCGATTAAAAAAATTATTTGATCTAATGCTCAATACTGAACAAACGATGGTCAGAAAAACTGTCTCCATTCCCATCAGTTAATGGGGTCCCATATTTATGTTCGTTGGCCCTCTTAAAATGTTCCGTTGACTTTTTTTTTTAGATTTCTTTATTTCCTTAACCTTAATGCAACAAATACAACGTCAAATTATATATATATATATATATATATATATTATATATATATATATATTTCGGTAGAGCGCTCGGCTAGAAACCACATGGTTCCTAGTTCGATTCCGGTCCTCGCCAACTCAGCGTATGAGTAGCTCAGGGATCTGTGCGGTAAAGTAAGGAGCTGATGGTAGGTGTGGCGCTCCACCTCAGATGCCAAAACAATCTCCTTGGTCTAGCGCTAGTGAAAAGGGGAGAGACTCCCTCGCTGATTGGCTGATACCGACTTTAGGCCGCCCCGACGACTTTACTTACTTTATATATACCAATACGTACATACCAACCTTCCTTTTATATATATCAATATAAATGTGTGGATAGATAACATACTTTAGTTTCAACAAAAAAGGACAATCAGGATTGAAACTTAAGTAGGTTATTTATCTATACCTTTTTACTAAACCCGCTCTACTAACGTATTGAGCACTTCATATTCTTTATAACCGTGACTTATTCAGTTAATATTTGTATCGGCCGTCACTGTTGTGATTAACTCAATATCATAATCCCCGGTAAATCATCTTTATCTCACACACACACACACACACACACACACACATATATATATATATATATATATATATATATATATATATATATATATTAGACCGGCAACTCTATGTCTGATATCAAAAATATAATCCAACAATGGTTATTGATTTTATACATAAATTTGTTTATTTCTTATACTCAAGACAATAATCGTGTAATAAGCTTTAGGGCATATTTCTGTCAATTTCTCCTGAAATCGCTGCCAAAGAAAACAACTTAAAAACATTTTCCATCATCCCATCTATCACCAAATCACCTTTATTGATACTAGCAAATATATGCACCCTCCGGGTGCAAGTATTTAAGTTTTGATATAATAAAATATCATATTAAATTAGAAAGGCTAATGAAACTGACTAAGAATGCGGATAAAAAGATCTGCAACAGAGGGGGTATAATCGAAAAATAGAACAACTTTGAAACTAACTATTCCATCATTTTCCATTACTCCCCTCTTTCATTGGTAAATTTTCCTAATTTAACTATTTAGTTAAAATAGGAAGTAAAGGATAATATTACAGTTATTTCTTCTTGTAAATAAATTTCTTTTAAGATTTATCCACGAGATTTTTGTTTATATTTCTTAAGATAAAACCAAACAATTAGAAATCAATAATACCAAGCACATATTTATTAAAATAAAATTTTAAATATCAATATGCAAATTAGCCTTCTCGTTCAAACTGTAAACCGCTATTTTGTTGTATATATAAATACAATCACATGTTATTAGTATGTAGATATGGTTAACAGTATTAATAATGTAAAACATTTTTTATTAATAACTGAAGGTTTAAAAGAATGAAATCATGGAGAATTTGACGTAAATAATTAAGGGAATTGTGACTTGAGTAGTAATATAGTTTTGGTTACAGACAGAAAAACACACAATCTCCATTATAATAAGATATTGATTAGCAAAGGCCAACTTGAATCTCCCCCAACATTCCGACACACAAAAATCCTACAGTAAAATCAACAGGCAAACACTAGTATACATTTGCCTTGACCACTATCATGACTCATCTGTTATTGATTTCAAATTTCCTACTTTACTCTATATTATAAATTATATACGACTAGAATCGGCTACCCAGCATCGCATATGTAGAGGGGTGAGCACCTGGTATATTGAGTTGTTTACAAATGCTGGATATTTTTAAGTAGAATTTCAATGCTATTTCTATGCATACTTTAATTTTCAAATATCTTCAAATATAAATCAAATCTTGATAATTTTTGCACAAAAAGCAAGTACCGCTGATATTTAATGTGCATATATTTGCTTTGTCATTAATTGTTTTACTTTTGTAGTTTCATCCGGACATACATACATACATACATACATACCAACTACCCTTTATATAGGTTCTAGCAGCGGCTAGCGGCGTCGACTGGGTAGAGGGGAATTTTTTAAGTTAGTCCCGCAGATCCATTATTATTTATCGTGAGTAAGATCCTCACTGGATGCCCCATAAAATCCCCATGTAAATATATAACAATATAGTAAGAAATTTTAATTCTATAATTTACAATTAAAAAAAACACAATATAAATGAGGCGATCAATTCAATCAATCAATATCATATTTCAATTTCTGTTACTATACAAATTTTAATTGTTAAGATAAATAAAATCTTCATTTTGCTAAAAAATCAAGCCTTGCGATAGTGAATGTATATATATATATTTACTTAGTCGTTAATTGTTTTATTTTCGAAGTTTCCTCTGGACATACCCATACACACAACTGTCCTTTATATATGTATAGATAGATAAAAGACGGTCATTCCATGAATAAGATGATCTTTACCTACGGATTTAACAATAGGAAGCACTTTTTCAAGGAATGAAATACTGATAGATCCATGTAACTTTTGCTGCTTTTGCTGCTGCTTGAAAAACTTTTCCCTCAGAGCCATCATCACCAGGAATAAATTATTTATCACCCCGTGATTCACTACCAATTTGACCAAAGAGGAAGGAATATCTAATTTGGTATTTCATCAATTAATGCACTACAATCATCACTATCTTGATCCTCTATGAAGGGTCATGAATCTTACTCTACTTCACACTCAGACGGAGAAGATACCATGAGGTGCTTGCTATGTAATGGTTATCTTCGTATAAAATAGACACGACGAACAGAGTTCAAATCCTGGACGAGGTTGTTTGCATTTCACATAGCGCTTATACTATTAGTAAAGGTAGGAATTCAACTCTTCTCCCTTCAGCTATAGGGAAAGACTTAGCTTTTTAACCTTCATATGGCAACCTGTCTAGAAGAAGGAAAAATCTGAAATTTTAACAAATTGACCATGTGTCGCACGCTTTTCGTACAAAAGGGTTGGATAGATACATAAATATGCCAATGATTTAAGGCTTCGTTTGGTTAGATATCTTTGTTTAATGGCATATTAACTATCGTGGGTTATTTAATGTCAAAGCTATCCTTGTAGAAACAAACATTAGTGGGACTATTTAGCTCATATATGGAGGATGGAAGCGCGTGATGTAATGGTTAAAGTCATGGGAAATGGACTCATCACCCCGAGTTCAAATCCTGGATGTGGTAATTGCATTTCACTTAGCGCTAATACCCTTGGGAAAGGTATGAATCCTACTCTCCCTCCAGCTATGGATAAATAGTAGGGCAGACTGGAATCTTTAACCTTGGTTAGGCAACTGGTCTAGGAGAAGGAAAATTCTGAATTCAAACCTGTTGAACTCCACTTAGGAAATTGACCTTGTGTCACATCCTGCTCGTGCGGAGGGGTTGGTAAATATATATATGGAGGATGAATTGATTCATACCCCTCTCAAGGGTATTAGTCCGAAAGTGAAATCGAATCGAACTCGCTTACTACGATGTTGCAATCCGGCATGTTAGCCACTGCGGCACGTGGACCCACATCCTAGTGACAATTTTGACCTGCCCAGATCTGAAGAAGCAAGAGAAAAAAAAAAATATTCATGGATAGATACAGTCAGTGGAATTTATAAACGCTTTTTGCTTTTTACAGTCTATACTAGTCATTTTCTTTTGTATATTTTATTATAATGGAGATTGGGTGTTGGTTTGTTGACGAAACTCTGTCACCATCAACGTCACAACTCCCTTATTTATTTACGTTATATCCTTAATGGTTATTAAATTATCATTATTTAATCTTAAATAGCATCTTATTTGATAACAATGTCTCTATTAAGGTCTAGCTTTGATAGATTTGCCTCAAAACAGCCCATATCATTAATGCGTTTAAAATCCTGCGATGTGTTAATATATCAGCAGAAAATAAATGTTTACATAGTAAATGGTGAGACTTATTTGCATACCGGTTTTAACAAAACCGTGTTTAATAAATTAAATTAAGTAAAAATAAGCGTGATCTCTTCTGTGTTTGTATTTAATTTCATTAGTCTTTCTAATTCAATATAATATTTAATTGTATTAAAACTTAAATACTTGTGCCCGTAGGTCACCTTTTCTGGCTTGTACTAATAAAATCTGAATATATCTAATATGAAATAGACAACAATATAAGAAAAAGAATAAGTTTAGAAGAAACCCAAGACTTAGAAAATTAATTTAATAAATTATTTCCTTTTTCATCCTAACTTACTGGTCGGCCTCCAGGGTGCGATCGGTAAATTGTCAACTGAATTACGCAAAAATAAAAATTATGCTGGCATCTCACTTTATCTGATACAGTAACCAAAATTCCATAAAAATATCTTGAAATTGATTAAATTTATTCAAAGAAATCGCCATTGGCTTCAATCACGACCTTCTGACGACTTCGTTATCCCCTGCCAGTCTGTTGGATGGACTCTTTAATTAAATTGGTCACTGCAGCCGTTATCCTTTACTTACAGTTCATATTTTATGAAAGCTTTTCACAGTCCAGAAGTGTCATGCGATTTCTTTTGTATAGGTATAAAATCTGCATATATCTAATATGAGATGAAAAACAGAATAAGAAAAATAATAAGTCCAGCAGGAACTCAGAAAATTTAATTTCATAAATTATTTTCATTTGTGATCATAATACACCGGGTAGACCTACAGGGTACGATGGGTAAATTGTCAATTAAACTACGATATCGCAGTTGGGCAAGTTAGACATTACACCGTATATATATTTTTTTTTTAAGTACAAGAACAATCATGGTTGTTAGATTTGTTCACGGAAAGGTTAATCGGTTCGATTCTCTGTCGGCTAAGGCGTTAGAATGCACCGACTGCACCTCTGCAGAGGGGTAAGTCTCACCCAGATGGAGCCACCTGTTGGTCGTGGGTGGCGACCCGTTATGCTTAAGGACGGAGTCTTGGTGGATAAGCAGTCCATGACCGGCAACACTCAACTTAGACTCTTACTTAGGCTAGACGGGCGGTCGGAGAGGCCCCCTCCGATCAATCGACCGGTCACGTCAAGCCCTACCACCTATATGATTGCTCCAACCCCATTGCCCTTATGGAAAACCCCAACCCTTTTTATCATATGCGTGCTAGAAGGCGGTGGCTGATGGTCTACATGTCTTAAGAATGACATTAAACTCTATGTGATGGTGAGGTTCCAGTTTTTGAGGTTTGGGGAACGTAGAACACCCGTTCATCACCATTGCTCCCAGGTCCACTCTAAACCGGAGTGGTAGTACCTGTTAGGGTCCCATCTATGGGTTAAACAGAGAAACATGAGTTTATAAATAAAATTTGATTATCCTTTAAGAATTAATTTATTTCAAAACTTTGTCGGCATTAAATAACCCACCGAGGTTGATATGCCGTAAAACAAAACAACCAAACCAAACCAAATGTACGGCATGTCAACACTTGTTGGGTATTTTATGCCAAATACGTTTTGTTTTATTCATTCATGATTGTAATCAAACTCAATTTTTAAAATCATTTTTTTTTTCTATTTAAACTATAGATGCGACCCCTACAGGCACTATCACTCCGGATCAGAGTGGACATGAGAGTAATGGTGATGAAGTGTACTCCACCCTCCCCAGAGCTCCAAAATTGTAACTTTACCATTAGACAGAGTTTAACGTCATATCCAGAACAATAAAACCCCCAGCCACCGCATTTTAGCGCACATGATATAAAGAGTTGGGTGTTTGCGGTTAGGATAATAGGGTTGGGACAATCATATAGGTGCTAGGACTTAACGTGACCAGCCAATTAGACGGAGGGGTCACTCTGACCACCTGTCTAGCCTAAGTAGGGGCTACAGTTTGGAGTGTTGCATGTCATGGACTGCTCAGCCACATAAGCATCACGGGTCACCACTCACGGCCAACAAGCGGTCTCATTGGTGGGGGGAATTTACCCCTCTTCAGAGGTGCAGTCGGCGTATTCTACAGCCGCAGTTACAGGGCGGTGATGACAGATTTGGAACAACATCTCGTCTTTACAGTTAAGATCACGTTAACATCTCGTGATCTTGTCAGTTAATTCGAAAAAGATATATTTAAATATATACTGTATGGCTGCACCACTTGAACTCTAACAAAACGCCTAGAAAAAAAGACTTGATGGGAACCACACAAGGACAATACATATACTATTACAATATATATATATATATATATATATATATATATATATATATATATATAATTATGGTCCCAAACCTGGGAGAACTCTCTAGAGGGGATTTTAACGAACTTTCACCGTTAGCGTAAGGCAATACATGTCTCTCATTTATAGATTTGAGTTATGTGGTGATCGTAACACATACACACACACACACACACACACACACACACACATACATATATATATATAATATATATATATATATATATATATATATACCGATGTATGTATTTATCGGTTAAATGTTCGCCTCTTACTGGCAGTTGCTGACGGCGTCTGTGGATGACCCGTCTTGGAAACAGCGTGATGATTCGACCAGTTTGCCTACCTACCAGGCAAGGGATCTCGTTTTGCCATGCTTAACCATAATCAATGACTTGCCCAATTTGGATATGACAAAATGTATTAGAATGAAATCTCGTGAAAGGATATCTTCACATGTGGTCTATAAAGCGATCAAATATCATTAGTCTATACTCACCAGATGATATATAGATTCCTATTCAAGCTGCGTTTGAATACAGACAATTTATTTGATTAAATTCGATTATATACACTAAAAGTTAATTGATTAGTCAGGGGATTATATGTACATGCCAATCGTGTTCTATACTCAATAGAAATAGAGAGAATATTGCTTAAATCGTTTTTAATACACTCAAAATTAGATTATAGTCCTTAATAGGATAATTAATGGGTCAGTGGGCAATAAGTACATACCAATCTCATTCTATACTCAGTTGAAAACATACAAAATTCTTTGGCCTTCTTGTCGGACTCGGGAACCGATTATGACAAGAAGGTTTTCGAGTCTGAAAAGAAGGTTCCCAAGTCCGAGAAGGTTCCTGGGTCCGACAAGAAATACCTGAAGAAGGCCGGAGGGCACATCGGCCGAAACGTTGTACAGATAACAATGAAGATGAGGACAATAGTCAGAATAACGCAGATAATACTAATCATTTGTTTGTTTGGTTTATTTGTTTAATAACATATTAACCTTCGTGGGTTATTTAATGCCAAATCCATCCTTGTAGAACAGTAGTGGTACTATTTCTCTGAATATTTGAGATGAGGCTTGATGATTAGAATTATCTGCGTTATTTGGAGTATTGTCCTCATCTTCATTGTTATATGTACAACGTTTCAGCCGATATGCCCTCCGGCCTTCTTCCGGAATGTTCCCGAGTTCAAAAAGATTGTTCCCGAGTCCGAAAAGGTTCCTGAGTCCGACAAGAAATACCTGAAGAAGACCGGAGGTAGGCCACTCCGACCGCCTGTCTAGCTTAGGTAATAGCCAAAAATGGACTGCATAGCCACAAGGATTCCGTCCTTAAGCATCACGGGTATCCACCTACAGAACTGTAGTCGGTGTATTCTACAGCCGCGGCCGAAAGGACAGGGTGGCCTTGGTTGCAGTAAGGTAAGCTTAGTAAATTAGCTTAAGTAAAGGTCTAATGGACCGCTCATCTACCAGGGTCCTTAAGCATCACGGGTCGCCACCCACGCCCAATAGGTAACCCCATTGGGGGGATCTTACCACTTTGCAGAGGTGCAGTTGGCCTCTCCGACCGACCGTCTAGCCTAAGTAAGGGTCTAAGTGGAGTATTGCAGGTCATGGACTGCTTATCCACAAAGATTCCGTCCTTAAGGATCAAGGGTATCCACCTATAGAAGTGTAGTCGGTGTATTCAACAATCACAGCCGACAGTACAGGATGGCCTTGGTTGCAGTAAGGTAAGCTTAGTAACTTATATACTGTTGATAGGTAATCAGAATAGGTGAGTGTCCTCATCGCCCTTTTTTTCAGCCTCTTCATCTTCATCTCTCGCTTAGTTTCTCTTGTCTGTACTCTTTTCCCTTAAGCTAAATCTTTGAAGTTCTTGATTGTAAACTGAGATCGTAATGTTTGTTTTTCTTGAATTAATTTTATCAGGTGGAAGTTGGCATGTTTCCATGTCTTTGGTGAACGCGTTCAGCCTGTAGAGAATTTGTTGGCATGTGAATCTGGGTATACGTAAAGGAGAAGGGTGTTTCCATTCTGTGATGCTGAGCAAGTAGAAGATTGTTCAATTTTTTCTTGATACTGTTGTAAGGTTCAAAGTCATAATTGAACATACAACCCCGACACATTTCTGAGACAAAACATTTTATATAATACAGCACATGAATAAACAAGATACATAAACAATAGAAGATGATATAAAAGTACAGACATGAGACTAAGAATAGTCCATGCTGTCTAAATCACTTACAGAGACTAGTAGCGGGCGTTGAGGGCCGAAGCCCCAACGAGAAGGGAATGATAATTGTCTAACCCGTGTGGGTACCTACGAGGAGAGGTAGAAAAGAAGAAGAGAAGTTTAAATTAGGCGCTTATATACGAGAGGTCCCCTAGTGGGAATAAACGGCAACACCGCAGAAAGACAACTCTTCCTGGCAAATGGAAGGAAATCCCCACACCGTCTAATAGTTGATATATGTCATATATATAGATATATGACATATAATGAAAAATTGAAAAAACACAAGTTCATAAAACGAGTAAGGTTTATTTCGCCTATGCTGCAGTGTTTCGATCTATTTGTGAGAGTCTTTTGTTTTCTCGGTCAGTCTATTTAAAAATTGTTGAATGAAATTTAATAGACTGAGCGACAAATCAAAAGACTCTCACAGTTTTCTTATTCTCTGTGATAAATTTATTTCTCCTCAAATTAACGAAAACCCTGATGAAGATCTATTGAAACAGATCGAAACACTGCAGCGTAGATGAAATAAGCATTACTCGTTTTATGAACTAGTGTTTTTTTCAATTTTTCTTTATATTATATACTGTCGGATTCACTTCCACTTTCTTTTCACAAATATATATATATGTGTATATATAACATATAATATTCTTGTTTGTTTTATCACTTTTTGTTCATATTACACGCACACACACAAACACACGTACATACGTACACACACAAAACACACACACACACACACACACACACACACACATATATATTATATATATATATATCACATCATATATCATATCAAGCGTTTACGTGATAGGAATCATCCAAATTTAGAGCTGAAACATATATAAAGGTTTGCGTATATATTTTTGCATATGCGGAGTATCATGAAAAATCTTAAGAATATCTTCCTTCATCAGAATAAATTCGATTTTATTAAAATGGATGATTTCATATCAGGCCGAGATGATAGTATTTTTTCCGTTTCACTGATTTTTGTATTTTCAAATTCCTTTTCGAGTTTGTTAAAAACGCTATTTCACAGGCACGCGCACATTCTACACAACACACACACACACACACACACACACACACATATATATATATATATATATATATATATATATATATATATATTATATATATATGAGGAAAAATGAGTAAAGAAAAGAAATGTAGATGGATAAAATGAATTTAATCGATATCACATTAATCGATATCACTTACACCTGTGTTTCGGTCAGTTTATGTGTGTGAAAATATTTCGCACACATAGAAGAATCGACCTTCATCAGAGTGAACATATGTTTATGAAGGTTGATTCTTCTATGTGTGCGAAATATTTTCACACACATAAACTGACCGAAATACATGTGTAAGTGATATCGATTAATGTGATATCGATTAAATTCATTTATCCATCTACTTTTCTTTACTCATTTTTTCCTCATATTGTCGGATTCAATTCCTTTTCCATTTTCATATATATATATATATATATATATATATATATATATATATATATATATATATATATATATATATATATTACGCCTTCTGTATTTGCGTTAACCCCTTTAAGAATAAGGTGTTTTGGCATGACATTAAACTGCATATGGTGGTGAGGCTCCAGTTGCACAGCTCTAGGGAGTATGGGGGGGATGCCTCTTCATTATCATTCCTCTCAGATCAACTCTGACCCGGAGTGGTATTTTCTGTTAGAGTCGCATTTAAGAGTCGAATAAGTGTTTGTAAATTATTTGTATTAGGAATATTCATAATCCTAACCGTGCATAAAAGACTCTTAAGTATTTACAAAAAGAATATTAAAATAAATAGACAATGTATGCAATTGCCTAATCTCTAGGAATAAAGTAACTATAGGATTAACTCCTATATTTTTATGTGCATATGGAATAGAATAAAAATAATTAAGTTTTCTTAAACAATTAATTTTACTAGCAAAATACAAAAACGCCTTCCAGGTGATGTAAAAATAGATTTTTTGAAACATATTACCTGAGGGGTAGGAGTTAAAATTTCAATGTCAGCGAGTTTGTAACCTAAGTAAGTAAAATCAAATTCATTAAAGGATTAAAAATAAAACAATTTGAAATGTAAAGTTTAAATATGTATTAAAATAAAACAAACTATATATAGATATATAATACCAGTCATGTATTTATTAAAACTTGTTTTAAAAAACAATGAGGACTGTCTAATGCTTCATGTTCAAATTGTGAGTGTATTTATTCTGTTATGACGATTTTGCGCAATGTGACATAAGCAGTGACGTAGTTTTTGTTACAGTCAAAAACCGGAAGCGAATCTCCATTATTAATAGATTAATAGATAAGTGTATGTTATGAGCTAAGTTTTTCAATTATGTAAATAAAAGAAAAATAGTTTTTAGAAAATATTTTTAGCGACAATAGAGACAATTATTTATAATGTAAATAATCTGAGGACAAAGGATTGTTTACAAACAAGAAATGATATTTGAAAATCCTGATGGCAATATCTATATCAATAGAAAACTGCATTTTCATTGGAATGCCACGGGTAACAAAATCAGCAGATATTTGAAAATTCCAATATTAATTTTAACTTAATGGTCACATACGCATTACAAAAAAAATTATAAAAAGACCCATGAGTTGAAAAGCTTCAGTTGGAGAGGACGCTCTCCTAACTCGACACAGTTGGAGAGAGAGGACCCTGTCGGGAGACACAAAAAATGCCTCATCATGTTTGTCCCTTTTTCCTTTCGTTTTTTTTTTCTCTCTCTCCCTCACACTACACATTCTCAATCACAGAATTTAGTTTAACAAAACTGGAAGAATTTTATATATACAATAAAGGAATGCGCCGACGGCTACTATAAGTAATAGGAACAATTGCGGCTTGACGGAAGCAAATGCGAGTCAGCTCGTAACTATATTGGTCGGACGCAATCTTCACTTTCTTTGCTGTAAATTTCTACTCTTTTGTTAAATACATTTGTCTCTATTGTTACTAAGTCGTTTGTCTTATTTGACACCTTAAAACCCCACAACAACATATATATATATATATATATCTTTTAAAATTCTCCTGATAAATTCCTAAAATCTCTCTGAGTAATGTTGTAAAGGTCTTTTACTGCCATCAGCCGTTGATAGAATAAATTCAAATGAGATATAAATTATACAATTAATTCAATTATTCAATATTATTTTTCAAAGCGAAAGAAAAACATACAAAAAAAAAGATAAACAAAATAACATGCAAATGATTTTCTCTACTTTCAAATTTGAATTTTTAAATATATTCCCAAATACAAATCAAATCTTCATTATTTTTGCTCAAAAACAAAACCCTGGTAATATTTAATGTGTATATATATTTACTTTGTTGTTAATTGTTTTATTATCGAAGTTTCCTCCGGACGTACACATACACACAGCTGCCCTTTATATATGTATAGATAGATGAGTTTTGAGATCCACATATGGCCCTTAAGCGCGCCACCGGAAACCCAGAGAACTCATGCGAAGAGAAATCAAAGAGAAAAGAAATATGATTTCTCTTCTTAGATCTATAGAATTTGGCGAAAGTTTTCCAAGAACCAAACACGCATTAGATTTTAAAGATTTGTCTGAGACGCAGCTAATGCTAAGAAACCAGAGGGGAAAAAAGCTTATGACTAATTTATATATATATATATATATATATATATATATATATATATATATATATATATATTATATATATATATATACACGTTTTCTTTCCTTCTGATATAACAGAAAACAGACACTAACTGGATTGCCAGCATCTAAGTCTGCAGTACCAAAAGACAAAAGATTACATTTTCCATTCGAGACTTCCTCGTTTAGTTTGCAATTGTACAAAAGAAAAAAGAAAAGAAAAAAGAAATACAACAACAAAAAATTTGGACAGAAACGAAGATATACTTTCTATGATATTGGACAAGTCGCCGATTCAACGGTAAAAGCATCTGGGCAAAGTGTGATAGCGTTCTCGCCTTTTGGGGGCCCTGGGCTCTGTCATAATTCAACGCGAAGCAATCACGAAAGAAAACTGTTTAATAAAATTAGATTCGCCATTTTTCTTTTTCTCGCGAGAGAAGGAAAGTCTTCAGGTTTCTGAGCAAAGGGACAGCCGATTTTGAGATTAAGAGTGAACAGGAACATATATGGCCACCACATTTCTGTCAGTAATGACTGATTGCTTAATCTAATACCGATACATTTTCTCGTCGGCGGTGAGTAAGCTGGTGACGCGCATGCGTTTTAGGCTATAAGTGCATGTCAGCGCATGCGCATACAGATATGCACACAAGCGGCTCGCTTGTACAGATTTATAAATATTCGTTGACGTTCATATTTTTCGCGGCTTAAAAAGTCGCGGTGAGTTAATGAGAACTGATTTGAGAATTACACCTTTTCTATTAATAATGATAGATAATTTTCTTTGTGCCTTTTCGTTGAAAGTATGTCTTTTGTCTTAGAAATTAATTATCATTATTAATTAAAACGGTCGGCGACTAATTGTTTTCTTACACAGCGTCTCCTGACATTCGGTAAGATGTTTTCATTAATGATTTAATATTAAAAAATCGAAGTATTAGCAACTCAGAAAATATATTTGCTAAAATTAAATTATAGGCTAGATCTACAAAAATTGGCAGCTAATATAACAGTAAAAAAGAAATAAAATGAAATTAAAAAGAAAAAAGTGAGGGCTCCTCATGGAAATTCGGACCGAGCCATTCTCGCCCTGTCGGCTGGGGCGGTAGAATGCACCGACTGCACATCTGCAGAGAGGTAAGACTCCCCCAATGGGGCCACCTATTGGCAGTTGGTGGCAACCCGTGATGCTTGAGGATAGAGCCCAAGTGGATGAGCAGTTCATGACTTGCAATACTCCACTTTGGCCCTATCTTGGGCTAGACGGGCGGCCGGAGAGGCGCCCTCCGATCAATCGGCTGGTCACGTCAAGCCCTAGCACCTATATGATTGTCTCAACCCTATTGCCCTTATGGCAAGCCCCAACACTTTTTATCATATGGGTGCTAGAAGGCGGTGGCTACGGGTCTACATGTCCTGGGAATGACGTTAAACTCTATCTGATGGCGCGGTTCCAGTTCTGGAGGTTTGGAGAACGTGGAGCACCCCTTCATCACCATTCCTCCCTGGTTCACTCTGACCCGGATTTGTAGTACCTGTTAGGGTCCAATCTATGGGTTAAATAGAAAAACATGAGTTGATAAACAAAATTGTATTATCCATTAAGAATTGATTTATTTCAAAATTTTATCGGCATTAAGTGACCCACTGAGGTTGATATGCCGTAAAATAAAACAAAACCAAACCCTACTAAACCGAACCATTCATTCAATCCACTGGATTTGACTGTTCTCATGGAGCGACGGATATAGGGGTTGAGTTAAGTGACAATCAGTAGGTTGCAGGTTCAATCCTGACCACGGTCGATAATAACATAGAATACTTAACATAGTTTAAAACTTGTTCCCGGTTATGTTTAGCGGAATGAGAACACGTTGCATTGTATACAGGGTCCGGTTCAAAGTTCCGTGAAGGCTGATGATTAACACATGAAGGCTCTCTAGTTCAGCAAGAATGTTCCCGTGTTCGACGTAAAGGTTCCCAGCTTCGATATACACCCGATAAAGGAAGCAGGGAACATCGAACTAAACGTTGTGTATCTATCTATACATATATAAAGGGCAGTTGTGTGAATCTGTATGTCCGGAGAAAACTTAAAAAATAAAACAATTAACGACAAAGTAAATATATATACACACACTAAATATCACCAGGGCTTAGTTTTTGAGCAAAAATAATAGAGATTTGATTTATATTCGTGAAGATAATTAAAAAATAGAATTTAAATGATAACAGCATGGAATTTTTTTTTTCATTTAATATTTTAGATAGTAGACATTAACATTTCCTGTCAGAATAGCTGGATCAATGCAAGGTCTATTTTTTACATAGGGATTTAAATAGGCGTCCCACGAGAATTCAATTCACGATTCAGTAATTAATGGATCTGCCGGGACTAATTAAAAAGTCCCCCTCTACCCAGGCGACGCCGGTAGCCGCTGCTAGTGATTTCTCATCTGCTGCGTTTCTGAAGTTTTGGTACAACGGTCTCGTTTGCCTCTTCAATCGT